>OX637342.1:7980857-8460752 GCA_951799405.1 Agapetus fuscipes
GAAGACTCCAGAGGAACTTCGTCCTCTGTAGCTGGGAACTTCATCCTGCATAGTGAAGATACCGCCTGAGCCTACCATATGTTGGGGACAGCATTCATTCAACCTCAAGTTTCCTAGAAATATTAACCTCAAACAATGTACCTATGCATTACATTATAAAATAAATTGTGCACTTATTTTTTATTATTAAAATTAATTCAATTCTCATATTCATTTATTCAATATGATTCTATCCCTGTCCCAATGTGCAACCAACCCTGTCCCAAGGTACAAGACCTGTTTGTACCTTGGGACAAATTGCCCTGTCTTGTTAAACGTGAGTACCGACTTCTTTAATGATGTTTTGGCAAATAGGTATTCACCATTCACTAGCCAAAACTGCATTCTTTCATGGGGATAAGTTGAAATTCAATTCGATTTACATACCAAAAATTTAAAAAATCAAAAGCGAATTCTGTCCCAAGGTACACGTCTTTCCCCTAACATTAGAGATTCACATTACATGCATTTTCACAAAACAGACATGTTTAAGTTCGCGCTTAAACATGCCGCATGTAATCCTACAATATAAAAACCCGAATCTCAAATGGACATACACCCTGCAACTCCTGCCGACCTTCCCTGAAACAGGGGTGACATTGGCAAAGTGAACCATTTTTGTCACACCCCTTCTATTAATCAATTCTTGCCGCTTTCTCTCAACTTTTTGCTTTAATCTCATCAGTTGTTGGCAGAGAAGATCCAAATTGATGGTTCTGCCCGGCGGTAAAAGCTCATAATGAGCAATGCCCTTCCAATCCCACCATAGACACAGCATCACCTTATTGCTGGTTAGCCCAGGTTTTGCCATAGTCTGTGAAGGCTGGAAGACCTTTGACCACGACCTTTTTCGCACGTTCTTGTCATAAGTGATCCACTTTTAATCACCAGTTATCAATCTCTTCAAATACGGTTCGGTTTCATTACGTCTCAATAAAGAATCGCAAATGAGTACACGGTTCATTAGGTTTCTTTCAGTGAGTGCCTAATTTTGACATTGTGTTTGTATCTTGCTGACTGATTTGTCTCTAATTTTAATTGTTGTTTTTCCTTTAATATTTGCAAAATGGAGTTTTTAAAAAAAATGATATCTACTGATAATGATATCTACTTACATTTTTTAAAAATTCAGCAAAAAGGTTGACCACATCCTGCAAATAACTAACTCTTTTTCACTCAAGATACATCTGTGCAGGATAGCCTGTATATGTGTTGGCTAATCCTAATGTGTTGCGAAATTTCCAAAGACTTCTGGCCTCCACAGTGATGTCCTCCGCTCTCTTTATATGGTCTCTATATTTTTTTTTAATTTTTTTTTTTACTAAGCTACACATATAGTGTAACTTCTTGCCGCGTTATCCCCGAAGGGGTCGCATGTGGCGAGTTGAACCTATTTATTTTTACAGGTAAGGGGGCCGGCCTTACGCCAACCACTTCAGTTGAAGTGGGGGTTTCCCAGCTCCCGAGGGGGCTGGTACTCATTTCTTGTGAAGGCTGAGTAAACCTTGCCGGTATTTTTATTATGGGGTTTGAAATAAACACCGAAATAGGAAATCATTTCTGACACCCTCCTCGGTGAGATTCGAACCCGAGCTCACGGGGTAGAATGCAAGCACTCTACCATATAACATTGCGATTTTAGCATTGAGTTATATACCTCAATGGATTTTAGATGATTACATTTAGATCTTAAACTCGTAAATCTATGGTAGTATTTAATGTCACGAGTTTCTTTATAAGTCTTGTGAGTCATCTTTTTCTCCACAATTAGTCTTCTCAATTCAGAAGAGAACCACACTGGAAACGACCGCTCTTTATATCTCTCGCATGGTATAAACTTGTCAATCGTATCATGTTTTGTAATATTGGATCGTGTGTGTAATCATATTTTGTAATATTGCATAATGCATCAGACAACCAATAATTGTTTCATCGAGGAAGTAATTACAAGTTTTCTCCTGATGAAGAATCTGTGATGGGCATTCATGTATAGGTGATAACGTTGGATTTATTAGACTTCATAAAATGAGATAGATGATTAAATTTTATTTATTTATTTACGGCATAAGCCTTTTACATTAACAAAAAATACACGTTAAAAAATCCTTGCATATATAAAGATAAAACAGATTGAAACTTGAAGTAAAAACTCTATATAAACTTATAAATAAAGAAAACTATAAAAACTACTAAAAAACCATATATTTTTTTTTAAAAACTTAAAAAATCCTTGCACATAAAAAAACTATATATAAACATAAAATAAAAAACTATAACTAAACATAAGATAAAAAAATGAAAGATCTTTTACAAATAATAGAACAATCATTTAATCATCAAGCATAACAAACTAAAAACTAGCAACTGGAGGAAATAAATTCTTTGACAAAGTCCTAAATGAAGCAAGATCCAAATTAAATATGTCATTATCCGACAAATATTCATTGCCCAGTCGATGTAAGCCGAGAATTATAGTCGATCTTATATAATTTGTATTATGGTTGTCTATTTAGAACAACTCGCGATTTCTAGTACATCGCGTAGGTATACGGAATTTTATGAGCTGCAACAAATCAGGGTTGTCAAAACAATTATTAATAATTTTAAACAAAAAATCAAATCACCAATAATTCTTCTGTCCTCAAGAGATTCAATGTGTAATATTATTTTCAATTTTTCGTGTTTCACTAAACAAATTTGAACTCTTATTAATCTAAATCATATCGAGGTATACCCAATTTGTATTTTATGAACCTTAAAAATTTACGTTGGATCCGCTCCATATTGTTGATGTGGACATTATAACTGGGAGACCATATTTGGGAATTGAACTCCAGCTGACTACGGACTAAGGACTTATAAAGTATCGCAATTGCATTTACATTTGTAAAATCGCCAACAGTGCGAAGGACAAAGCCCAATGTTTGTAATGCTTTTCTGGTCAATTTTTTTATATGGCTCACAAAAGATAATTTCTCATCAAAGATAATCCCCAGATCTCTTATTTTCGTTACCCTGTCCAGTTTGTCATCTTCGATACCTACAGTAGTTGAAGTGAATGCGTGAATCTGGGTGGATTTACATATAAAGGTAAAAATACCATACTGAAATCTTATTTATTACTTAATTAAAATACTTTCTTGCTAGCAGAAGGCTATAAAGAAAGTATTGATTTGGTGTGATTTTTTTTTTCGAGGTTTTCACGAGTTGTCCTGGTGCAGGACATGCCAAAAAACACTAGTTGCCACTAATAGGGTAATTTCACTTTTTTATTTTATTTCATAAAATGGTAGACTATATTTTTTAAATGCATCTGCGTTTTTAAAAAAATTATATTTGGCTTAGTTTTTAAATTATAGCTCTTTAAAATTTGCGTATTTTCGATTTCCGCCAAAACAGGTCATTTTTTTATTCGGGCGGATATGACGTCGATGGATCTTTGGATCTTCGGAGTGCGTATCGGCGGACCCAGGTAATCAGTTTGCTAGCGACGTTTGACGTCAAAAGTCTCTAGCCAGTCACGCTGCATTTTGGGCGGGATTCAAATTCTCCGCATTTTATTTTTACTACTTAAAAAATATATGATTGTGATCCTTGAAATATGCTCTACACAATCATGTTATGCTAATTGCTAATTTGTGTCTATGGGTTGCCATATTAAAAAACAAACGATTGTGATTTTCTCAAAAGTGAAAGGGTTACCAAAAATAATGTTTTACAATATTACAGACAACATAAATTTCTCCAAAAAAACATTTTTTTTTTAAATTAACATAAAATACTATTTACACAACCTCAAATTCTAAATTGAAAATATAACAAAAACCTATTAAAATGCAAAATATTTCAATTTGTTTTAGGTTTAATAGAAAGAACAAGCTCATCACTTTTATTCATATTCAAAGATTTTTCACTTCTTATAAAATATAAGATGGCTTCCGAAGACCTGAAAATTTCAAATGCAATGTTCTCAAAACCGGCCCCAACGATTTTCTTTCAATTTTCAGAGTGGTAATTATTCCATACAGTGTTATCACTATTAGGTATGGCAGCACTTTTGCTATTCCGCATCTAGGAGCAAAAGTGATTTTCTCAGACGCGGAAGTGTTCACAAAAAAAATATACTCTTATGAAACATAGGTATATATAATTTTATGAAACTGCAAAAAAAAAATACAAAGAAATAATATAAAAATAATTCAAATTGTATAAGGCTACGGGGCGAGTAAAATTTAATAATGTACGACCGGTTTCGGAAACAATGTTTCCATCATCAGGTATTTTTGCCTGTTTAGCCGTACTGGCATTAACAATATCATTAATTGATGAGGCATTCACTTTGTAACCTTTCATTTTTAAAAAAATAAAATTAAAAATAAAAACAAATTGTATAAGGCTACGGGGCGAGTAAAATTTAATAATGTACGACCGGTTTCGGAAACAATGTTTCCTCATGTTTCCTCAATGTTTCCGAAACCGGTCGTACATTATTAAATTTTACTCGCCCCGTAGCCTTATACAATTTGTTTTTATTTTTAATTTTAATTTTTTAAAAATGAAAGGTTACAAAGTGAATGCCTCATCAATTAATGATATTAAAAATAATTCATTTTTATTTTAGGTTCGATAGAAAGAACTACTATTGCTTTTACTCATAGTTTGACATAATTCACTTTTTTGAAAATTCAAGATGGCTTCCAAAGAGCTGAAAATTTTAAATGCGATTTCCTCAAAAAAGGAAGGTTGGCAAGGGTTGCAGGTTTATGTTCATTTAAGGTTTTTATTTTAATTTAAGGTACAGTCTACACACTCAGCATTTGTCAGCGCGAACTTACAAGTGTCTAATATTATAATTTTTAAGATTAATTCATAATCATAAGGGTCTTTATTGTTATCAATATGTACAAAATATTACAATAAAAAATAAAATAAATCTTATTACAATAAATACTCCCCAAAGTAAGCATATAGCTTGTGTTTTGGGGAGAAATTCAAATCAAACACTGTTTATTTTCACTTATATAATTTATTTAAAAAGTTGATTTTTTTTTTAAATTACTAACGATACAAGTTTGTGGGCTTAAAAATAACTAACATAATTACTAATTACTAAAAAAAAATACTAACGATACAAGTGTCTATTTGTGGGCTTGCACTCAATGTGAATCTTAAATGTTAACATAGCATAACAATTCAGATTATAGACTAACACAAGCAAATGGCTGATGTCCTAAGTGTGTTAGTTTATGTGTTTTCAAAAAACCTGACTGTGTAGTTTTATAATCACACTGATCACAAGCAAATGCTTTATGTGCAGTACCTTGCAGTGGCGAAGGGTGATTTTTCTCAGAAGGTAACTCGATTGAGAAAAAGAAAGACATCGAACATTAAAATTCCATGAGAAAAATCAAATATTATTTCTAACTTTTGCTCGACTTTTGCAATTTATACTAAAAGTAAATAAAAGTGGCCTTGAAATACGTATATTTCAATTTTCATACAAGACGTGAAATCCTTAGAAATTAAGGAAATCATCAAAAGAGTGAGTATCTGAAATAGATGGCTATTAAAAACATATTTCATTGACGGAAATTTAACATTAATAATGGTTAATTTTTCAAAATATATATTTTCTTCAAGTATTTAATTTAATTTTATTAAAAAATATTGTGTATTTCCATAAATATGCAAACTTTTAAGATTTTTCACTCACGGCGCGCGTCTACACTACAACACCTTCTCTCAGGGTCAGTCTCCCCTCCACTGACACACGCCCTGTATATCCATCCAGTGATCCATCCCATCCGGGGATGTGTCACAGGACTCGCATGCAAAAGTTATGTGAGATGCCAGTGGCAGAAGGCCCTCCCGTGAAGCTACACTTTCCCAAGTGTTTACACAAAGCAACGGAGGCTCAGAAATCACTGAAAGGTTATAGCTGTGAGGGTTTAAGGCTCGAGGATTTTAAATTTACAAACAAAAATGCAAAGTGATTCTGAGCGTCTTAACATATGTTCACGCCAAAGCGCCATCTTTCGATCATTCCTCAAATTAACCTCCTTATCCTGGAACTTCACCATTATTATCCAAAATCTGTTTTACCGACCCACATATTGCCACTTGCATTTTGATCTTGGAGCAAGAAGGTTGTCGATAAAAACTTCGTGGGTGAAATTCGAAAACGTCGTGAATTTAACCGTTGTGCAGTCCATAGCAAGTTTGGACATTTGTGTGTGTTTTGTGTCCTCAAGAGCCGTGTGGTTTGAGCGCGCCTTTTGGACAACGGGAGCCGACTGCAGTCGATCCAAGCTGGATGACGGGAGACACGAGGTAGGTGGCAAATTCCTTGGGTCCTTCCTTCCTTTTGTCCCGATCGAGAGTTTGGAGCAGTTGCGCCCCCAATCGTCGTCGTCGAGACTCCTCAGATCATTTCTCGCATTGAGGAGCCCTCGAAAGTAATTAAGATACTCAAATAAGAAACATCGGCGCAGTGGCGTGCGTGAGATTCGCTCGCGCGTGCTGCGTGCGCATCCATTGGTCCTATCGTACCGGATTTGTGTTATTTTGCTGTTAATTGGACAGTAAAATATTTTGGTTTCTTCATTTGGTGTACTTATTTTGAATAGTTAGTTTTTGATATAGATATTGGAATAGATTATACAGAATCGTATTTTTATATTCATAATATTAGCTTTGGGTAGATGAGATAAAATTTGTAACAATAATCGGTGTACAGATTTAAATCTGAAGGTTGGTACTGGAGAGGTCATTTGTTTAAATTAAATTCCCTTTATATACCTAACTGTTTATGTGAATTTTTGAAATCATCAATCGGTAGGTACCTACTTGCTAATGAGGTAATAAAAATAATAGTTGTTTTGATTTGCGAATTTATTTTGACGTTTGTTTACATAATATTCAAGGTCAAAGGAATATTATCATTCATAACAGAGTTTTTGTTTATTATTTTTCTTTTTCTTCTTTTTGATATTTTGGATTCTTGATATATACAACCAAATATGGCTAAAAAAGAAGATCAAGAATATGCTGTTCAGCTTTTACAAAGCAAACTGACGGCCATTTACGGGAGAATTCAGAGTATATTCGATCAAAGTAGGAATTTAAATAATGATCCTGTAAAAATTGATGACTTTTTGGCTAACAGTTTTACAATCGATATTCTACGTGCCGATTTCATAAACACTATTGATGAACGAAATAAACTGCTGTCGGTTTCTGCGGAGAGTGTTCCCAATTATAATTCTCTAATGTCAGTTGAAGAGTTATATACAAAAATAAAGTTCCGGGTTAATCAATTACAAACGATTAGTCCAGCTGTCGAAAAATCGGGAACTGCAAAGAAGAGATTCAATTTGCCGAAACTGGAGTTATGTAGTTTTAATGGGGAAATAGAATCGTGGCCATTATTTTATGAATCATTTCGAACTGTAGTTCATGAAAATGAGGATCTCTCTGATAGTGAGAGAATTCAATATTTGATTGGGAAACTTTCTGGAAAAGCTCTAAACCTTTGTCATGGGATTGTACCATCGGCAGAAAACTATGTGGTATTGTGGAAAGCGCTTATTGATAAATATAATGATAAAAGGATGTTGGCCACTTCGTATCTAGAGAAACTGTTCAAACTACCTAGCGTAGATCGTGTTGAACAGTCACCCTCAAGTTTAGAAACTTTTATAGATGCTTTCTCGTCAAACGTCGCGGCATTGAAGCAGTTACAAATTGAAAACTTGGAGGATTTTTTGCTTATTTATATTGGAAGCAAGAAGATTGGCTTCGAGATAGTGAAATCTTTTGAGTCAGAATGGAGCCAAAATTTAGGCGGTCGTATGCCTAAATGTATGGATTTCATAGAGTTCGTTAGAAAGCAAGCACAGATACTGCAGCGTTCTCGTCAAACATTGGGTTTGACAGATCACACGCAGCCTCGTAAAGGTTCATTGTCATCGTCTTCTGTTTCACGTTCGTATAAAGCCAACAATGTGAAATCATTTGTGAGTATTCGAGAATCGATAAAATGTTTTTTGTGTGGCCTTAAAGATCATGGACGATTGTCAGAGTGTCCAAAGTTTAAGAGAATGAATGTTAATTGTAGATTTAACGTTGTAAAAGAAAATAGATTATGCATGAAATGCTTAGAGCCAGGACATATGGTGCGCGAGTGCAGCAAGGAGATGAAATGCAGTGTGTGTGCACGCCCTCATAATACTCTATTGCATTTTAAGGGCGCTAGCACGCCGGTAAGGGCAACTGGTGCTAACGTTGAAGGAAATGTTGCGTTGCAGTCGCCAACCAGCAATCCTGTATCGGTGGCGTTGTGCTCTGTTGGAGAGCGCAAGATCGGGTCGGACTGGGCTTCATTTTCATCTGTACTTTTGGGTACGGCAAAGTGTACTGCTAAGAATGAAAATGGACATGTCAAAGTTATTCGAGCCATAATTGATAGCGCTTCGCAGCGTGATTTTATCACGGTGGAGTGCGCCAAGTCTTTGGCATTACCTATTGTAGCCACTAAAAATAAATTTGTTTCTGGAGTGGGAAATAGTCAAAGCAAAATAAAGGGCGTCACATCTTTGACGATTCGATCAAGGATTGACGAAACATTTGAGCTTGAAATCGAACCGTTGGTTGTAGACACCATAACAAATAAGTTGCCAACTGCGAAAATTGATAGATCACAATTGACCTATTTCGAGGGGATCGTACTTGCGGATGAGGAATATGACATACCAGCTAAGGTGGATGTCATTTTGGGAGCTGACATTTTTGCAAGAATCCTACGTGCTAAAACGGTATCGAGATCTGCCGGGGAGCCAGTAGCAGTAGAAACTGCACTCGGCTTTATAATAGTAGGAAAGGCTCCAGCCATAGGAAAGGTAGCAAACGAGGTGGAAGCCTTTCACTCGGTAGACACGCTACCCTCCGATTTAACCGAGTTCTTTAAATTAGAAGAGGTCCCCCAGATGACAAAGATCTTCACTCCTTCCGAACAGGTCTGTGAAAAATTATATTCTCAGACGACAGTAAGAAATGCATCAGGTGGCTACACAGTAGCATTACCGTTTAAGGATAAATCGTCGAGATTAGGAGAGTCTAAAACTGTGGCAATTCGAAGATTTGAGTCTTTAGAACGAAAGCTGAATAATAATCCCACTGTAAAAATTGAATATGATCGAGTATTCCAAGAATATTTGGATAAAAAATATATTAGGCTTGTTGAAAAGGATTGGGAAACTGAAGATTTGGGTCAAGGATACGTGATACCTCATCATGGCGTTGTACGCGCAGATAAGACAACTACCAAGTTGAGGGTAGTTTTGGACGCAAGTGCGCCTACCTCATCGGGAGTAGCATTAAATAACATTTTGCACACTGGCCCAAATTTGCAAAATGATTTAATGAAAATAGTTTTGAGATTTAGACTACTTCCTATAGCGTTAAATGCAGATATTCGGCAAATGTATTTGCAAATAAAAATTAGAAAGGAAGATCAAAGGTTCCAGAGATTGTTTTATAGATTCGATCCAAAAGGACCTTTGCAGTTGTTCGAAATGACAAGGGTGCCATTTGGACTATGTTGCAGTCCGTATTTGGCCATTCGTACGGTGCGGCAGCTGGCAATAGATGAGCGGGATCGATTTCCGGATGCAGCAGCCGTGGCGGAATCCGACATATACATGGATGACATAGCTACGAGTTGTAGTACTGTAGCCGAAGGGGTGAAGCTGTCAACTCAGCTTATAAACTTTTTTAATGCTGGAGGATTTGAATTGACCAAATTCTGTAGTAATGCTCCCGAAGCATTAAAACTTGTACCGCCAGAGCGTAAAGTCACTGGCGTCGTGAAATTTGACCCAGAAGAAGATCTGAAGGTTTTAGGACTTCGGTGGGAGCCGCGAGATGATGTCTTCACATTTAGGGTAAATAGACATCCAAGAAGCTGTACAAAGCGCGGAATATTGTCTACAGTAGCTCGCATGTGGGATGTGCTAGGTATTGTAGCACCGGTCACGCTAATGGCCAAGTTAATTATCAAGTACCTATGGACAGAAGGGATCGGATGGGATGAGACTCCGCCGTTCAGTGTCATTGAGCATTGGGAGCGTTTAGAGAGGGAATTGGTTCTTCTGGAACGTCTTCGATTGCCTCGACATATTGGAGTGGTAGTGGAGGGTTGCATCGTATCCCTATTAGGATTTGCAGACGCTTCGGAAAAAGCCTATGGGGGAGTGGTATACATGCATGTACACTTTCCTTCGACTCGAGATTCAATTGTTCGGTTAATTTGTGCAAAATCGAGAGTAGCGCCCTCTAAAACAGTAATTTCGCTACCGAGAATGGAGTTGTGCGCGAACTTAGTTTTAGCAAAACTGATGAGATACGTGATTGACGTATATGCCCAGAGCTGCACAATCAGTCGGATTTTGGCGTTCACTGATAGTACTGTAGCTTTGGCTTGGATCAAATCGGATCCAACAAGGTGGCAGTGTTTTGTTGGTAACAGAGTGGCAAAAATTCAGCAGTTGATCGAAGCTGATAAGTTTTACCACATTTCTGGTAAGGATAATCCTGCTGACTGCCTGTCTAGGGGGTTAACTCCCGCTCAGCTCATGGAACATCCTTTGTGGTTTGCGGGACCCGGGTTTGCAAAACTTCCATCGGAAGAATGGCCAGTTCATCCGTTTGACCTCAAGTTGGTCGACGATGCGCCCGAGAAAAGGAGACCAGTGCTAGCCTTATTGGAAATAGAGGAAACTGAAGAAGTACATATGTTATGCGAAATGGCAGAGCGTGTTTCCTCGTGGAGTAAGCTATTAAGGATAACAGTTTACATACTAAGATTTCTGAAGAAGCTACCTAAACCCTTTCATGTGTCGCATTTAGAGATGGCAGAAAAGGTAATTATACAGAATTTACAATCTCGACATTTTGGAAATGAAATTAAATTGTTGAATTCCGGAAAGCAAGTAAAACCCGCTTTCAGAAGGTTGAGAACTTTCCTGAAGGATGGGGTTCTAAGAGTAGGTGGACGATTATCAAATGCGAGTATAGAATATGATAATCAGCATCCAATACTTTTACCTCGTCGCGATCATGTGGTCAATCTTATTATTGATCATTGGCATCGAAGAAATCTGCACACGGGGCCTCAACTCGTAATGGCTTTGTTAAGACAGAAATATTGGATTTTATCTGCGAGAGATATAGTTAGACAGCGAATACAAAGCTGCGTCATTTGTTTCAAAGCAAAGCCCCGAAATGAGTTCCCTTTGATGGCAGATTTGCCGGAGTTTCGAGTGAGAGAAGCCAAGGCCTTCTGTCATACCGGAGTAGATTATGCAGGCCCTCTGGCTATTATCCCTTATCGGCGCCGAGGCGTCCGAAGTATCAAGGCATACATATGTCTATTCGTATGTCTTGTAACAAAGGCTGTTCATTTGGAATTGGCCCCTGATCTTAGTACCGATGCCTTTTTAAGTGCATTAAAACGATTTATTTCCAGGCGCGGACCGATAAGCGTTATATATTCCGACCGAGGTACTAATTTTGTTGGAGCCAAATCCTCATTAGATGCTATTTATAAAATGTTGGATTCAAAGGAATTCAACGAACGATTTGCACATGAACTTCAAGAGCATCGTATTGAGTTTTGTTTCAATGTAGCCGCCGCTCCTCATTTTGGAGGTATTTGGGAGGCTGGAGTACGATGCGTGAAGTCTCATTTAGCAAAGGTAGTCGGATTGCAGCTGTTAACTTACGAGGAGATGTTGACGGTGCTCGTGCAAATTGAAAGCATACTCAACTCCCGTCCATTGACAGTGTTGAGTGGAGATCCGGCTGAGCCATTAGCTCTGACGCCGGCTCATTTTCTGACTTTAACTCCATTAAAGTCCTTACCTGCGGCACCCATCACTGATGGAGGCACAAGCTTGGTCAGAAGAAAAGAAGTGTGCGACCAGTTAGTGCAGTCGTTTTGGAAGCGGTGGAGAACGGAATACCTGAACACCCTTCAGGTGAGAAAGAAATGGGATAAAGACCATAAATCGATAGAAAAGGGCTCCATCGTAATATTGGATAATGGAACGGGCGCACCGCTGAACTGGCCAATAGGTTTTGTTCAGGAGGTTTTCCCGGGTAAGGATGGAGTTGTTCGAGTAGTAGAGGTGCGAACAAAATTCGGTACATATCGTAGACCGGTAGTTAAAGTCTATCCTCTACCAACTCAATAGATTGTTTTTTGATATGGTTTTTGCTATTTTTTATTTTTGATTTTCGTTTATTTTCGTCGTTTTCTTTGTTTGATATACGTTAAGCTACTTGTAAATATTTTCGATTCGTTGATTTAGGTTTAGATATTACAGTCCACTTGTTTCGTGTCGATATAAGTATTGTCAGGTAGCTAGCATGTCAGATAGCTACCTGTGGAAAAAAAGAAGAAGAAGAAGACATGATCTGTCAAAACATTGTACCTGTCACAGGAAAAACAATGTCATTACCAACTTGAAAGAAATTGAAGCGCATCTTTAGCCACAGAAATTGAACCGGATCCCAATGAGAGGAAGAAGACAGGCTGAGATTGTCAGTTAGGAGGGAAACACTTAAAATCCCCGGTTAAGCTCCGCATCGCGCTGCTAGGAAGTTTATAAAAGGCGTCGACCTCCCACAATCGGGGACACAAGCGGACACAAACTCTGAGGACACAAGCGGACACAAACTCTGAGGACACAAGCTCTTCAACACCTGAACCAATAACACCTACCAGGCGTGGCCAAGAACATCTATCGGAGAAGGCTTGAGTCGCCGTTGTTGCCTGCAACACA
The DNA here is from genome assembly GCA_951799405.1 of Agapetus fuscipes. Lineage (NCBI taxonomy): Eukaryota > Metazoa > Arthropoda > Insecta > Trichoptera > Glossosomatidae > Agapetus > Agapetus fuscipes. The sequence continues at coordinate 7,993,739 of OX637342.1, forward strand.
CAGCCCCTGGCCGCGCCTGGGTCCCCCGTGGCGGATTCCTCGGAAGGAAGGAGCCCCTGCTTTACCCGTCGCAAGCGCCCGCTTGGCTACTCCTTGATATCCGGAGCCCCGTGCCCAAAGTTCCTCGGGAGGACGGAGCACCGGCCCCGTCCAGCCGAGCGCACCCGTCTTATCGCTGGCTGAGCCCCGTGCCGCAATTCCTCGGAGTGTGGAGCCCCGACATCCCGCCAAAAGCGTTGGCGTGCCCGAGGCCGGCGCCCCAGCATCGACTACCCGCATCCCAGCATCAAGACTTCTCTCCATCCCCGTGAGCTAATCGAAAATTTAAATACATTATCTAATTTCACCTAGAACCAGTCAGTCGTGCAGTTTAGCGTGGTGATGCTCTCATTTCGCTTAATTTAAAATAAATCCCGTCTTTCCTTTACCCGGTTTTTCTCTCCATCACCTATATTTTTTAACCTCTTTAGCATCAGTGGAAAGCGAGCAAGGTGTTGGGCCTGAACACCACCCTGAGGAGTCTTTAGCTAGCCGGGCAACTGCAAAAGCGCGCCACCTAACCTCAAAGAGGTGACGGTTCGCGGCAGCGCGGGGGCCCAGCAGGGCCGCGCTTCAAAGCTGGTCATCACAGTGGCGCCCAACGTGGGGCTCGATTCACATTGTATCTGTCCCATTAACAAATAAAGTTTTATTTCAGCAAATTGTGTTCCAACGGAAAAGTGTTGTTTTTGTGTTTCGGGTTTTGTGGTACTTTGAAGTCGTTTCCACCTGGGATATTTGTGTTTTTGGTGGTTATGCTTTATCATCTTGAGGGTTGTTAACCGTTTTTCGTGGTTTGATGATATTTGGACGAATTCAAAATTTGAGTTACGTAATTCTAAAATCCAGACACGCATTCTCAAACTTACGTAAATTTTTTGACAATTTTTTTTTTTCTTTCTTTCCAAATTTTTTGGGGCGTCTCTATTTCCAGAGGCGTAACCATTCGTTAAATTTTCTCAACAAAAAATTTCAAGGGGTTCTCAACATTTTCAAAAAAAAAAAAAAAATTTTTTTTCTTTCAACAAGAACTCTCCGAAAGTTTCAAGGAGAGCCTTGTTCGGGTAGTGGATGTTTTCACGAAATATTTTTGGATATTTCCATTAAAGTATGCCACAAGTAGCAGCAATAATAAAGAAGCTTGGGGCAAGCATCTTTATTTCCCGGGGAATGCCGAGGTCCGTTGTTTGGGACAACGGTAAACAATTCATCATCAAGGCGGTCGAGGAATTTCTGGAGATGTATGGAGGGCAGACAAGCGGACGTGAGGGGCGAGAGAAAGGCTGTTTGGCTTTTCAGCTGGGAGAATATCACGTGAAGAATATTCTCGGAGCTGGACCTGCTATGGCGGAAGAGTGAACTACTTTCCTACGAGCAAACGAAAAGTAGATGCGTAAACTCATTTACAAACACCAAGATGTCTGCGATGATCACGCATGACGTCTTCTCTATAAACTAATTACTCCATATATTATTTTTGCAAATTCCATTTTTGTCCTGAAATATGACTTTGACCGTTCCCCGTTGAATTGCGCCCTCAGCAGGGAGTACTGTTCGGAGTCATTCCGTTAATTTTACTAAGCATCAAAACCTTTCTACATCAATACCTACTCGTTTGCTCCAGGGAGACCTGGTTGGTGTCCATATATTTTTTTTATTATTTAAATGAATGTTTCTTTTTCTTCTCATGTGTTCTTTCAACTCGCATATTCATTTATGCTCAACTGCAGAAAACTGTCTGTTTTTGTCTCCGACCCACAGTATCAACTCCTTGCGAGTTGGATCAGGTAATTTGGCCAGGTCGTGAGTCAGAATCCAGCGGGTTCTCTTCGGAGAATGGATCTGTACTTTCTTTCTTGTTTACATGTTTTGGACGCGGGTTGTCTTTTGATTGCGGACTCAAAGTACACACTCTCATGAGTGATGTCAGGTAATTTGGCCAGGTCACAATCCAAGGTCACCAGCTGTTTATCCAACACTGTACCTTCTTTAATCTGTTTCATTGTTTTTGTATTTTGTTACTTTGTCTACGTTTATTGCCTGCATGATTTTTCAACTTTCCAAGTTTTGATAAAAACTTGGTGGCGCTCAAAAAGGGAACGAGAAGGAGAGCTGAGCTAGTCCAGATGTAGACATCAAGAGAACATCTGTGAACATCATAGGCAATACACCTTGACAAAGGTGGTATGCTGCCGAACGCTGTGAATGCGTGGGAAGACGTAGAGAGCACGTCTTGGGAAAGGGTGGAGCCCTTGCCGGTAACGCTGGAGTGCGTTGGAGCAGTCCAAGGGGACTGGACACAATCTGGGATGATTGTGGGGCGCTTGGGAGAAGCGTGAGGAGTGGTTTGACGTAACCGGGATACTCCTGCAATCCAACGGGATTGGCAACGCCGGAGTGCGTTGGAAGTCTTACGAGACTTGAAGTCCGACGGGACTTGGTACCAGTCTGACGAGACTTGGGGGAGTCTGCTGACTCATTTTTTGAAATCACCTTGGAGTGATGGGTACGCCAGGCTTGCATCTTCGGATGGCGCCAACGGATTGTACCCCTGTGTTTATTTATCATGTTATTTATTGACGGAAGGAAGGTTTTCGCCATGTGGGCAAAACCTGAGGACACACTGGAACCCAAGGAGAAGAGTGGTATGAAGATTGACCACCTCCTGAAGCCAGGCCTAGACTACTAAAAGCATTGTTAGCTGGGACAGTCACCACGGCGTAGTGTCTGCCGGGGAGTTTAGTTATTGTCATGTACGTCGGCGTATACTGCACGGAGGCAGGATATACCGAATGTTGACTCACTCAGAAACCCCTCAGAAGGGCGTGCTTCGGGGCGTACGTTAGTTACCACCCTATACCTGCCCGGGCAATGATCAACGCTTCTTCGTTGTTCATTGAAGCAAAAACCCTAGCACCCAACTTTGTGACTAGGGCTAGAGTCCTAAATCGTCGCTGGTCGGAGCGGTCAAGAAATGCCGACAGAGTGTGGTCAGTACTGTGTCTTCAGACCGGTATTGTCACATCTCGAGCAGGAGATCTTCACCTCTACTTCAAATTACTACAACATCTGTCTTATATTTTTGTATTTTCTCATGTAATTTATGTATGTAATATGTATACCCTGTACTTCATGTATATAATATGTATAACCTGTACTTCCCAATCCCAGGATTACCTGTGTTGAATAGTGAGATCAGTGTGCCACGCCCTCTCGCGTTGCACTGGCCAATGAACGGGCCACCTCATTGTTTTTCCATGGTGTTCCTACCTCCTTTCCGCCTCTCTTGGTTTCTTATCGGTTCTTCCAAAAGAGTGTGAATCGAACCGAAGGATCATAAGTAGTTAGATCCTTTCCTTTTGTAACCCACATGTAACAGACAACTTGTTATTGTTTGTAGGAGAGCTCACCACGTTGTGCTTATTGACTGCTTGCTGGATGATTTTGGTCTGTTAGGCAGGTAGATACCTAAAAATAAAATTCTGTGTACCAAGGCAAAATTTTTGTGTTTTCAAGAGCAATAAGTGAAAAACGAGCTAGACTCGTTAGTGCTTAGGGTCCTGTACCCCAAATGTGAATTGTGTGCCACCATTTAAACTTAGAACAAAGACCAAATTCAACTTAATAATCATGACTTAACTTTTTATTATTTTACAAGAACAAAAAAATCACTTTTACAATTTCATTTTATTTTGTCTTAACTATGTAATGTACAAATTTGTTTCTGTGTCAATTTGCTTTGTCTCATAATATTTTACACCATTTCTTATACATATTTTAAACCTGTTTCAGAGCTACCTGTGTACAATTCATGTCGTCTGCGTACGACCTCTTCTCTGTATGTCTTGTTCAACCACCGCCACCTACGCTTCGCACTGACTGGTATACTGTTAAACATATATTTTAAACTAACTTATGTCTGAACACAACGTCAAAAAGCTCACTTCGCTGGATTCTCTGCGCGAGGTGCGTTTTTGCCTCAGCGACGAGCGGGAATGTCAGGTAGCTAGCATGTCAGATAGCTACCTGTGGAAAAAAAGAAGAAGAAGAAGACATGATCTGTCAAAACATTGTACCTGTCACAGGAAAAACAATGTCATTACCAACTTGAAAGAAATTGAAGCGCATCTTTAGCCACAGAAATTGAACCGGATCCCAATGAGAGGAAGAAGACAGGCTGAGATTGTCAGTTAGGAGGGAAACACTTAAAATCCCCGGTTAAGCTCCGCATCGCGCTGCTAGGAAGTTTATAAAAGGCGTCGACCTCCCACAATCGGGGACACAAGCGGACACAAACTCTGAGGACACAAGCGGACACAAACTCTGAGGACACAAGCTCTTCAACACCTGAACCAATAACACCTACCAGGCGTGGCCAAGAACATCTATCGGAGAAGGCTTGAGTCGCCGTTGTTGCCTGCAACACACAGCCCCTGGCCGCGCCTGGGTCCCCCGTGGCGGATTCCTCGGAAGGAAGGAGCCCCTGCTTTACCCGTCGCAAGCGCCCGCTTGGCTACTCCTTGATATCCGGAGCCCCGTGCCCAAAGTTCCTCGGGAGGACGGAGCACCGGCCCCGTCCAGCCGAGCGCACCCGTCTTATCGCTGGCTGAGCCCCGTGCCGCAATTCCTCGGAGTGTGGAGCCCCGACATCCCGCCAAAAGCGTTGGCGTGCCCGAGGCCGGCGCCCCAGCATCGACTACCCGCATCCCAGCATCAAGACTTCTCTCCATCCCCGTGAGCTAATCGAAAATTTAAATACATTATCTAATTTCACCTAGAACCAGTCAGTCGTGCAGTTTAGCGTGGTGATGCTCTCATTTCGCTTAATTTAAAATAAATCCCGTCTTTCCTTTACCCGGTTTTTCTCTCCATCACCTATATTTTTTAACCTCTTTAGTATCAGTGGAAAGCGAGCAAGGTGTTGGGCCTGAACACCACCCTGAGGAGTCTTTAGCTAGCCGGGCAACTGCAAAAGCGCGCCACCTAACCTCAAAGAGGTGACGGTTCGCGGCAGCGCGGGGGCCCAGCAGGGCCGCGCTTCAAAGCTGGTCATCACAGTATAGTTGCAAATAGATTCGGCATCTATCTTAAATTTTTCGTTTTCGTTTTGTAATAGGTAGTTGTGAGTAGGTAAATCAGAATCGAGGGCTGCTTGATGCGGGTGGTGGTGTGGGGTGTTGAGGCAGGGATGAGCAATGTTTGAAAGAAGGGGTTCTTTCAAGCCCGGGGGGATGTTCACGCCAAAGCGCCATCTTTCGATCATTCCTCAAATTAACCTCCTTATCCTGGAACTTCACCATTATTATCCAAAATCTGTTTTACCGACCCACATATTGCCACTTGCATTTTGATCTTGGAGCAAGAAGGTTGTCGATAAAAACTTTGTGGGTGAAATTCGAAAACGTCGTGAATTTAACCGTTGTGCAGTCCATAGCAAGTTTGGACATTTGTGTGTGTTTTGTGTCCTCAAGAGCCGTGTGGTTTGAGCGCGCCTTTTGGACAACGGGAGCCGACTGCAGTCGATCCAAGCTGGATGACGGGAGACACGAGGTAGGTGGCAAATTCCTTGGGTCCTTCCTTCCTTTTGTCCCGATCGAGAGTTTGGAGCAGTTGCGCCCCCAATCGTCGTCGTCGAGACTCCTCAGATCATTTCTCGCATTGAGGAGCCCTCGAAAGTAATTAAGATACTCAAATAAGAAACATCGGCGCAGTGGCGTGCGTGAGATTCGCTCGCGCGTGCTGCGTGCGCATCCAACATATGACTTAAGGCCTAGAATTCGAGATGCTACTACTGAGACTGTTCGGGAGGCGCTCTCCTGACTAAGTGGCCAACCCCCTAGAGGCGGAAAAGAAAATAGAAAAAGAGAAAGAATGTCGGATTAATTAGACCGTCGAGTTCTCGCCATAGCTGGCACAAAACTTTGAAAAAGCCTCAAAGTTGGATTTGTTGGCCACAAAGTCCGCGTATCCGATCGGGCAGATGGCCGGTCTGACAGCGTTGAAGAGCGCCTCACGACCAGGCTGCAAGGCTTCGCAGTCCCACAGGACGTGTCGCACGTCTTGCAGCATCGTTCCGCACTCACAACCCAACCCCCTTGAGAGGCCAAGCTGGAAAAGTCTGGCCCTAAGCTTACCGTGACCAGTAAAGAACTGACTGGTCCAATGGTCCGGGACCAACCAAGAAGCCTCGTATCTCTCACAATGTCTACACTACAGAGTAACTCGGATGTTACACCGGCTTATTGGTCCATTTATTAGTGCGAGTCCCCGCGTCAACCGGCCCCTCCCCGCACCTCCGGCAACCCCCCTCTGATACCATCACAGATCACGGAATATAAAGAGATATGATTTATTTCTATTGTAGTATCAAAACCAGCTGTCACCGTATTTTCGGTAGGCGGGAACTAACATTACAATTACAATGGAAGCTAGCGCTTGATTGGTTCAAAAATTTCCAAATGCGATGGATAGAAAGAGCCTAAGCGCCATGCGATCGACATCGCTTACTACGTTTTGATCGCGAGTTTTTGAGTTCGCACTCATACACTCACACTCGAATAAAGAATAAAACACATGTAGAGTTGTACAAAGTGGATAATCTCTGCTAGCTATCGATCGATACTTGTTAATATCGATAATTCAATCTCTGAAGAAATACGTGTTAACATTTATTATTCCTGTATATACAAGAATTGAACATATCAAAACACACAATAATTTAACTTTCAATATAATAAATACTTAACTCATCTATATAATAATTATATTAGGAGGATTTATTTGATGGGCGCTGTTTTCGTATGAAACACACCCCAAGAGCCTTCTGTGAACTTGAACGTTGCTATAGAAAGTGCGAATTCTTTAGTTTTGCATTTGCTTAACATCCACAAAAAAAACAATATTTATTCTTCATATAATTATTAATACTAGGGGCTCCGCCCCTGGCTGCTACGCAGCCCAACCCCTTGACATTAGACAATGTGTATATTGCACATAGTTTTGCATCTAGGGAATCAATCATTAGAAAACATGTAAAAAAAATGCAGTTTTTGTAAAAAAAATTTTTTTTAAGTCTTTTAACAAAAGAAAGAAAACTAAAAGCAAATAAAAAAAAGAAACCGGTTTTAATTTGCTCCATTATAGTCCTTGACTTATATGTTGGTATGAGGCTGACCACCCAAACTGTTAAAAAATGTTGCACTTTGCCAATGTCACCCAACAAAAGAAGAGCCTGTATGAAGAAGGTTATTACTCTGGAGGAAATTTAAGAAGTATTTAAGGACAGAAAGAAATGGCGGTTGATCTGTAATTTTGGCGGCTATCTATCTATAATCTATAATCTAAGCTGCAAAGATATGTTAACATTTAAGACTCATATTAAATGCATGCCCACAGACAGGCACATGTAGGTTCGCGCCTACACATTTTGCATGTGTGCATAAAAATAAACAAAACCTCACGTGAACATAAATCTTGCAACTCCTGCCGCCGTTCCCTGAACCGGGGTGGCATTGGCAAAAGTGAACCGATTTTTACAGCACGGGGGGTCAGCCTCACACCAACAGTTAAGGAGCACAAAAAAATATAAATGATGTACAAAAATTCTTAATTACTTATACACATAACAGATCCAAATTAAAATAAAATTGGTTTTGTTTTTAGTTTTGATGTCCAGACATATTATTATTTGTTGATTTAAAAAATGTAATTTGTCGTGTATGTTCCTGGACTTATAGGTTGGTATGCGGCTGACCACCCATGCTGTAAAAATAGTTCACTTTGCCAATGTCATCCCTGTTTCAGGGAACGACGGCAAGAGTTGCAGGGCTTATGTTCATTTGAGATTGGGTTTTTATATTGTAGGTCCACATGCGGCATGTGTAAGCGCGAAATTATACATGTCTGCTTGTGGGAATGCATTTAATATAAATCTTAAATGACATATATCTTTGCAGCTTAGATTAAATTAGATTAGACACCTGTTCCAGGGAAGGTTGGCAAAAGTTACAGGCAAAAGTTTGTTTGTGGGCATGCATCGTATATGAGCTTTGAATCTATATACATCCTTGCAACTAAGATTATAGACCTCTGTGTCAGGGAAGGTCGGCAAAAGTTGTAGGGCTTATGTTCATTTAAGGTTTGGATTTTATTTGTAAGTACACATTCAGCATTTGTAAGCGCGAACTACACGTGCTTGTTTATGGGTATGCATCTGAGAGCTGTAAATGAACATATCCTTGCAACTTAGATTATAAATTATAGATTATATTATAGTATCTGTAAACTCAACATAATATCTTAGATTGGGTTTTTTGGTCCATATGGGACATGTGTAAGTGTGAACTTATACGTGTCTGCTTGTGAGAATGTTGTAATATATCTTTGCAACTAAGCTTAGAGATTTAAATCCATTTTTTTTTTTTTTTTTTGTTGTTTTTTTGATTTGTATCAAATAAAATAAAAATATCCTAAAAAAAAAAAAACTTTCGAATTTTGACGCTAGATGTCTATTTAGTTTTTTTCAATTTTGCATACATTTTCTTACATTTCAATACAAAACAAAAACAGGTTTAAAAAAATGTGGCGGCTTTTTAAAAAATACTTTTTTCAGAAATTATAATTACTTCTACTAAAAACTACTGTTTTACGAAAAAAAAAAAATTTTTGTGAATATTGAAAGAAGTTATAGTGTATTCGAGTGTGTTTCTCAAACACATACATGAATGGTCCTGTTTTGCAGCATATATACAAAATTTTCTTTTCTATGTTTGCAAATGTATTTCATCTGCTGTGACGGCATTAGTTTTGAAAATCGAAACTCAAAGCGAGTGACGACGAAAGACGACGATGAAGGGTAATATAATAAAGGATATTGGTCAAAAAGCGGATAGCACTTAACTAATTGTTTTGGAAGTCATAACGTAATAACGGCTTCTATTCTCCTTGACTGATAGGTTGGTATGAGGCTGACCACCCGTGCTGTAAAAATCAGTTCACTTTTGCCAATGCCACCCCGGTTCAGGGAACGGTGGCAGGAGTTGCAAGGTTTATGTTCATGTGAGGTTTTGCTTATATGTATGCTCACATGCAGAATGTGTAGGCGAGAACCTACATGTGCCTGTCTGTGGGCATGCATTTAGTATTGAGCCTTAAATGTTAGCATATCTTTGCAGCTTAGATTATAGATAGATTCAAATTAAGTATATTGTTACTGTACTGTACTGTATCCTGCCGCCGTTCCACTAGGGGTGGCCGGTACCTCCGCAGATGCGCCTCCACTTTTTTCTGTCCTTACAAACCACTTTCATTTCCTCAATATTTATCACCTTTTTCATACATACTCTTCTCTTATTCTCACTCTGCAGGTTCCATTCTTTCGCAATCTCACCTATTTGGTCTAACCATTCTTTCCTCGGCCTTCCCCTTCCCCGCTTTACTCTGACATTTCCTTTGTACACTTTCTTCGTTAGTCGTTCATCATCCATTCTTTCGAGATGTCCGAACCATCTCATCGTACTTTTTTGTACTTTCATTCTCATATTCTCTTTTATACCACACTCGTTAGTCACCCAATCATTACGTACTCTATCATTCAGTGTCTTTCCACAATAAAAACATAATATAATTAACAAATAGTTTTTGTCTTTTCTTGTAACAAATTTCAGAGGTATCGACATTCGACGAACACTATCGCGCAGCACAACTCTAGCGATGCCGTAAACAAAACTGACGCAATAAACGACAAACGTCAAATATTTAAATCAGTGATTCCCAAACTATGGTACGCGTACCACCAGTGGTACGCGACGCTTCTTAAGGTGGTACGCAAGCAGCCATCTAATCTTATCTAATCTAATCTAAGCTGCAAGGATATATACCATTTAAGATTTATATTAAATGAATTCCCACAAGCAGACATGTATAATTTCGCGCTAACACATGCTGCATGTGGACCTACATTATAAGCAGTGGCGTGACTACCTTACAAGCTAAAAAGCTAAGCATGCCTACCCTCAGAAATGAAAATAATGAATATTTTTGAGTAGATTAAATATATACATCAATATTCCTGCTACTGCCATCTGTGAGGTAAAGTGGGATATTAATATTAGTCATTGCCGAACGAAACTCTGTTCTTTAAACGTGATTGAGAATTGTATGCCTGTCTTTGTTTAACGTATGAAAAAGCTTGACCTCTGTAAGTTTGTATGAAGACAGTCGCTTAAGCCCTTTTAATTCTAAATGAAAACACACATTCACAGATATTGCTTGGAGTTGTGGCTTGGAGTACGCATGATAATAATATTCAGATAAGCTAAGCTTTTGGTCCATTAAATTTTACGATTCCAGACTGAAGCTGTTTACAGATTTATGAATGACTTATGTATTGTGTTTTGAAAACACTGTCGCGTCAGGTTCAAATATCATAATAAATAACTTATTGCTTGTTTGCGATCGAGAATCCGGTTTTTATAGTATACAATGAATTCCTGTGAAAATATAGTTGTACTCAGTAAGGATCTTAAGTATGTAAAGATTTATTAATTAATCCAAAATCGAAGTCTGAAGAGATTAAGAAACACTGAGGAAAGAAACAAAGGGGTAAGGTTTATTATTTGTAATTTGGTGCAACTTTAATTATCCAGCATGCGCATGGCAGAAACCGTAGGCACGCCACTGATTATAAGAACCCATCTCAAATGAACATAAGCCCTGCAACTCTTGCCGTCCTTCCCTGAGACAGGGGTGACATTGGCAAAGTGAACCATTTTTTCACAGTATGGGTGGTCAGCCGCATACCAACCTATAAGTCAAGGAACATACATGACAAATTACATTTTTAAAGCCATGGCCATAGGAAATACATAGTAAATAATTAGATAGCAACTGAGCTAAATATTTCCCCTTTTTTCTCAAACATGCACCACCATTTTTTAGACTAAGACAGGCCTGTCCCGCCTCGATTACAAAAAAATACTAAATCTGGCCGTCCACAATATTATGTTGGACACCCCAGCACTAAGAGTATTGTATTTTTTTCTATAATATATAAATAAACATAATGTTGTCATTAACAGTAGCAGTTTTTATTACTTTACCATTTTGGATGATTTTTTAACTGTTGCACTTCAGTGGTACGCCACTGATTTATAATTTCGTGAGTGGTACGCGAAATTACAAGTTTGGGAACCACTGATTTAAATGCTTCAAATATTTAAAACAATTTAAAATGTGCAATGCGGGTGCAATTCATTACTGTAACGGAAAAAAAATAATACCATGATCCTTATACTCCTTATTTTGACTGTTATTTTTACATGGTAAAACATAAAAATAAGGCATTTTGATAAAAACCGGGAGCAGTTGCTAGTACAGCGGTCTAAACGTGACTGCTTTGCGCAAAAATACGGATTTTCGACATGATTGTTTTAATCATATCGGATTTACAAGGGAACGCCCACATGCCATCCCTATGGATACCATATTCTGTCGGAACTACAAGCCGGTGATCGCATTGGGAATCAAGACTCGGGAGTGTTCGTCTGTCTGCAGTTTTATTTTACACGATTGAATAAATTACGCGCGGTTTGAAAAAAATAGATTGTTAGTTTATTTTTACAAATGAAATATATAATCTAATCTAAGTTGCAAAGATATGTTACATTGGAGATTCACATTACATGCATTCTCACAACCAGACACGTACAAGTTCGGGCTTGCACATGCCTCATGTGAACCTACAACATAAAAACCAAATCTCAAATGGACATACACCCTGCAACTCTTGTGGTCCTTCCCTGAGACAGGGGTGACATTGGCAAAGTGAACCATTTTTACAGCATGGGTGGTCAGCCGCATACCAACCTATAAGTCAAGGAGCATACACGACAAATTACATTTTATACATCACTAAATAATAATATCTATGGACAACAAACAGAAAAGAAATTCCAATTTAATAAACCCTAGCCGCCAACATTACAGATCAACCGCCATTTCTTTCTATCCTTACATACTTCTTTCATTTCCTCCAGAGTCATAGTTTTATGTCGTATAGTATAGTTTTATGTATATTGATTACTTTTTGCGTAATTTCAAAAGGGAAGCCGATGGGAATCGTGTTATTTGGAGCCTTCGCCACTGGTACCCTGAGTACGAGTTTTTTCACTTTACTCGAAGTATAAAAATGAACTTGGTACTGTGTGTACCTTGAGTAAAGTGAAAAAACTCATACTCAGGGTACAGAGTGTGTTCGTTTATGTAATTTCAAATGATATGACAATGCAGCTCTATAATAACACTGATCACAAGCAAATGGTTTATGGCCAGAGTGTGTTAGTATATGAATTTTCAAACAACCTGAGCGCTTAGCTTTGTAATCACATTGATCACAAGCAAATGGTTTATGTTCAGAGTGGGTTAGTTTATGTGATTTCAAAAAACCTAACTGTGTAGCTTTGTAATCACATTGATCACAAGCAAATGGTTTATGTCCAGAGTGTGTTAGTTTATGTGATTTCAACTGAGATGACAATGCAGCTCTATAATCACACTGATCACAAGCAAATGGTTTATGTCCAGCATGTGTTCGTTTATGTGTTTTCAAAGAACCTGACTGTGTAGCTTTGTAATCACATTGATCACAAGCAAATGGTTTATGTCCAGAGTGAGTAAATTTATGTATTTTCAAATTACTTGAATTTTTAGCTTTGTAATCACATTGATCACAAGCAAATGGTTTACGTCCAGAGTGAGTAAATTTATGTCTTTTCAAATTACTTGAATTTTTAGCTTTGTAATCACATTGATCACAAGCAAATGGTTTATTTCCAGAGTGTGTTAATGTATGTGATTTCAAATTATTTGAATTTTTAGTTTTATAATCACACTGATCACAAGCAAATGGTTTATGTCCAGAGTGTGTTAGTTTGTGTGATTTCAAACTATTTGGATGTGTAGTTTTAAAATCACACTGATCACAAGCAAATGGTTTATGTCCAGAATGTGTTAGTTTATGTATTTTCAAAGAACCTGACTGTATAGATTTGTAATCACATTGATCACAAGCAAATGGTTTATGTCTAGAGTGAGTAAATTTATGTCTTTTCAACTTACTTGAATCTTTAGCTTTGTAATCACATTGATCACAAGCAAATGGTTTATGTCCAGAGTGTGTTAGTTTATGTGATTTCAAACTATTTGGATGTGTAGTTTTATAATCACACTGATCACAAGCAAATGGTTTATGTCCAGAGTGTGTAAGTTTATGTGATTTCAAAGTGCCTGACTGTGTAGCTTTGTAATCACATTGATCACAAGCAAATGGTTTATGTCCTGAGTGTGTAAGTTTATGTGATTTCAAATTATTTGAATATTTAGCTTTGTAATCACATTGATCACAAGCAAATGGTTTATGTCCAGAGTGAGTAAATTTATGTATTTTCAAATTACTTGAATTTTTAGCTTTGTAATCACATTGATCACAAGCAAATGGTTTATGTCCAGAGTGAGTTAGTTTATGTATTTTCAAGTTACGTGGATCTTTAGCTTTGTAATCACATTGATCACAAGCAAATGGTTTATGTCTAGAGTGAGTAAATTTATGTCTTTTCAAGTTACGTGGATCTTTAGCTTTGTAATCACATTGATCACAAGCAAATGGTTTATGTCCAGAATGATTTAATCTATGGATTTTAAAAGTATTTGCCTGCATAGCTCTATAATCACACTGATCAGAAGCAAATTGCTTCTGTCCAGTGTGTTTCAGTTTGTGTTTATTAAGATGACATTTCCATACTGATTTGAAACTACAATCATTGCAAAAATAGTGTGTGCTTTTTGTAATGGCCAACTTTTTGAGTTTGCTTTTTTTCACCTTGCCTTGTTCACCTCTAATGTGAGTGCTTGTTTCCTGTTGATCTGTTGAGGTGGATGGCCCGCTCTCTGAGCTTGTGTGTCTGTGATGGTGGCTCTTGCTTGCCCCAGTGTGCTCCAGCTCGCAGCAACTGAACAACTGATGGATCCTCAAGAGTTTCTTTTGATTGGCCTTGTAGCTGCAGGCATGGCACACATGTTCCAACCTGACTGGATCATCTGAATACAGCGCAATGTCGATTCTGTCCACAACTTCGCCGGATTCCTTCAATAAGCCATGATGTGCAGGGGCCGCGTCCTCATTCTTTATATGTTGTATTACTGAGTCCTCATTTTCCCATTCCTCCTCACGAGCCAGTCTTTCTTGCTTCACGTCGCTCTCTTCAATGCCGATTTGTTCACAAGAGTGCAATAGTTGTGCATCCATAACCTCCGAGTCTGCATCAACCTTCTCAAGCTTCACTACGACATCCATTGTGACTTGATCACACACAGTACCTTGATCACTTGCACAAAACAAAAAAGCCACAGTTCTGCACCTACTCTGACTACAGAGTTAAGATGGTAAAGATCTTATCTATTTCACAGAGTAATCTATTCGGATTGAAAAATTGTGAACTGGAAAACTAAAAAATCTCCGTAATATCCGGGGCGATTTTCCATAGATGTACGATTTTCACAGGTCATTATCTAAAATCACGACTCTTGTGAAAACAGAAGGGCTATTCGGGATCTCAAAGGCGAGGCCGAAGGCGACTGATACCGATTCGTTGCCGAATGAAAGGTGAATTGTGATTCTCGTTTGAAAATTTGGCTGAAGGCTATTTCTTATAAAGGTGAGGAATCTCCCGGAACTGTCAAAATATAGCGCGGCCGATTTACCCCGCCGTACAGCGAAGGACAGAAATTGTCAGTAGATTATTACAAATATATGACTTATTTTCTTTAATGACCTAAATAAATGTATTCGCAAACTCATTCCTTATGTTTATTTGTGACCCACGTGACATTATTATAGGAAATTATGACGTAGAATAGGAATTACGATCTTACGAAAATTGGCATTCTGAACGGCATAATATGCGCGTCGCT
Source organism: Agapetus fuscipes (assembly GCA_951799405.1). Taxonomy (NCBI): domain Eukaryota; kingdom Metazoa; phylum Arthropoda; class Insecta; order Trichoptera; family Glossosomatidae; genus Agapetus; species Agapetus fuscipes. Next base: position 8,008,745 of record OX637342.1, read on the forward strand.
AAGTACGTCATGCAGATAATTATTATGCTTTTGACAACAATAAATTTGCACTAAGAAATTGCGTTATTTTTTCACAGTTTCATCTTCATTTGTGATAAATTGTAAACATAATTATTTACAAGTGATTTTCAATCATTATAACGCTCAATTTACAAAGATTTAAGCATAGATTTAATTGTCAAATGTCAGTTGACAGCAGACGTGAAGTTAGCCTGATTTGCCAGCCTGCTATGCGAGAGCTGTGAACTATGAGAATTGCCCCCAAAGTCCAAGGAAAAATAATTTCACATAAAATGTTATTTATAATCATTTCCTAATTTTAACATATTTGAAATAAACAAATCACCTTAAATTTTTTAATTAAAATAAATTGGGCTAGTTTTAACAAGTTGAAGGAGTAAAAGTACAATATAAACAATAGTTTTCACCAAACATTGTATTGTTCAGAACTGAGTTTTTTATTACATTGTAATGTAGTTTTATGTATTTTCATTCCGTTGTTTCGTACTTATTTGCACTTATTATTGTTTTACTACTTTTTGATGAAGTTTTAGTATTTTTTTTTAATATATGGGGAAATTTACCCTTTGGGCTGGCACCTGTCGGACGATTATCACATCGATCATCCGTCAGTCTGGCCAATCGAGAAAAAACATACAAAACCCATTGCTGTCCCTTGTAAGGATAGTCGGAAGGTCGGTAGGAACGAGAATCGCAAAACGGCAAAGGAACTCTTTCGCAAGGGCTATTAATCTCCACCGGCAACTAATATCTTTAGTGCAACCGAACATCGAGAATTGCACTTCAGGGTGTCTATTCCCATTTGACCCATAGACAATAATCTTCTAGAATTTACGAAAATATGTCAAAAAAGCCATAAACGGTATTCCACAAGGTCTCACCTCGATTCTTGTCATTAGAGAAGAATCATGAGCCATTTTGCCGGTGAGTTGCATCTCGAGCGCTCAAAATGTATGAAGATCTATGTTACGGAGGTTATGTTGCGAAGATTTTGAGAAGTATTTATTTTAAAAAGGTGAAATGTTATTCCTCCGTAAAATAACATATCATAATATTAAGAAATACTTCAGTATCATATTTTTAATTTAGAATTCGTGGTTTTAAGGTGAAAAACTTGGTCGATGAAAACATTATAAGTACTTTTATTGCAATTCCAATGCAACGTTATTTTATACGATTATAATCTCAGAAAATTATAACACTGTCCAAAATATGTAAATAATAATATTATTTTAAATTCCCAGCTGACTTTTGCGAGAGCGAATAAAAATATATGATTTAGAATGAGACAGCATGATCAAAAACAACGTTGCCAAATCGTTTTGATAGAATCGTATTAGACAGAAACACTTGCATTGCAGAATACGAGGCGGCCATTTTTTGTGAATCTTGATTTCTGGGACTCGAGATTTTTGTGAGAAATGGGAATAGCAGCCCAGCCTCCAAAGATAGCCCCCTATGCTGTAAACAAAAACGATTCCCCAAATGTAGGGAAAATAAAACGTTCAATTTCAGAGACTTTGTCTATGGTTAGGGGGCTAAAAAAAAGCGCGAAATCCAAAAATTCAAAAACAACGAATGAAAAAAAAAAGATTTGTGTACAGAAAAACAATAAAACGTAAATATTTACGTAAAGGAACAATGAAAAGATGAAAAAATAAATTATTGACTTATCAAAACTAATTATGGCTGAAATTTTATGTTAAGATTATACCGCAATACAGAATAATAACATGGTTTGTTAACAAATACAAAGCATATGTAGGTATTTTTGTAAATTTAAAAAGTTGACTTAGTCCCAAATGTTAGTTTTGATAATGTCGTACTAACAATAACCTTTATAATAAAATCTTTTAATATAAATCAACATACTCATATTTTATCCGTTTTAATTAAAACTCCCTAGGACCCAAATCAGCTGCCCCCTCTTTTGACACTAGTGATTTGTATGAGTTTTCATACAAACCGAAATTTTGTTATTTTTTTTCTCAAAAAGTAAAAATGGTCACAACTTTTAACTATGTTTAAAGGTTAGTTTATATAAAAGGCTAGAAAAAATAAAATTTTGAATAAAATTTGACGAGTCCCTAGGACCCAAATCAGCTGCCTCCTCTTTTGACACTTGTGATTTGTATGAGTTTTCATACAAACCGAAATTTTGTTATTTTTTTTCTCAAAAAGTAAAAATGGTCACAACTTTTAACTATGTTTATCGGTTAGTTGATATAAAAGGCTAGAAAAAATAAAATTTTGAATAAAATTTGACGAGTCACTAGGACCCAAATCAGCTGCCTCCTCTTTTGACACTTGTGATTTGTATGAGTTTTCATACAAACCGAAATTTTGTTATTTTTTTTCTCAAAAAGTAAAAATGGTCACAACTTTTAACTATGTTTATCGGTTAGTTGATATAAAAGGCTAGAAAAAATAAAATTTTGAATAAAATTTGACGAGTCCCTAGGACCCAAATCAGCTGCCTCCTCTTTTGACACTTGTGATTTGTATGAGTTTTCATACAAACCGAAATTTTGTTATTTTTTTTCTCAAAAAGTAAAAATGGTCACAACTTTTAACTATGTTTAAAGGTTAGTTGATATAATAGGCTAGAAAAACTAAAATTTTTAATAAAATTTAACGAGTTCCTAGGACCCAAATCAGCTGCCCCCTCTTTTGACACTAGTGATTTGTATGAGTTTTCATACAAACCGAAATTTTGTTATTTTTTTTCTCAAAAAGTAAAAATGGTCACAACTTTTAACTATGTTTAAAGGTTAGTTTATATAAAAGGCTAGAAAAAATAAAATTTTGAATAAAATTTGACGAGTCCCTAGGACCCAAATCAGCTGCCTCCTCTTTTGACACTTGTGATTTGTATGAGTTTTCATACAAACCGAAATTTTGTTATTTTTTTTCTCAAAAAGTAAAAATGGTCACAACTTTTAACTATGTTTAAAGGTTAGTTGATATAATAGGCTAGAAAAACTAAAATTTTGAATAAAATTTGACGAGTCCCTAGGACCCAAATCAGCTGCCTCCTCTTTTGACACTTGTGATTTGTATGAGTTTTCATACAAACCGAAATTTTGTTATTTTTTTTCTCAAAAAGTAAAAATGGTCACAACTTTTAACTATGTTTAAAGGTTAGTTTATATAAAAGGCTAGAAAAAATAAAATTTTGAATAAAATTTGACGAGTCCCTAGGACCCAAATCAGCTGCCTCCTCTTTTGACACTTGTGATTTGTATGAGTTTTCATACAAATCGAAATTTTGTTATTTTTTTTCTCAAAAAGTAAAAATGGTCACAACTTTTAACTATGTTTATCGGTTAGTTGATATAAAAGGCTAGAAAAAATAAAATTTTGAATAAAATTTGACGAGTCCCTAGGACCCAAATCAGCTGCCTCCTCTTTTGACACTTGTGATTTGTATGAGTTTTCATACAAACCTAAATTTTGTTATTTTTTTTCTCAAAAAGTAAAAATGGTCACAACTTTTAACTATGTTTAAAGGTTAGTTGATATAATGGGCTAGAAAAAATAAAATTTTGAATAAAATTTAACGAGTCCCTAGGACCCAAATCAGCTGCCCCCTCTTTTGACACAAGTGATTTGTATGAGTTTTCATACAAACCTAAATTTTGTTATTTTTTTTCTCAAAAAGTAAAAATGGTCACAACTTTTAACTATGTTTAAAGGTTAGTTGATATAATAGGCTAGAAAAACTAAAATTTTGAATAAAATTTAACGAGTCCCTAGGACCCAAATCAGCTGCCCCCTCTTTTGACACTAGTGATTTGTATGAGTTTTCATACAAACCTAAATTTTGTTTTTTTTTTCTTAAAAAGTAAAAATGGTCACAACTTTTAACTAAGTTTAAAGCTTAGTTTATATAAAAGGCTAGAAAACATAAAATTTTGAATAAAATTTAACGAGTCCCTAGGACCCAAATCAGCTGCCCCCTCTTTTGACACTAGTGATTTGTATGAGTTTTCATACAAACCAAAATTTTGTTATTTTTTTTCTCAAAAAGTAAAAATGGTCACAACTTTTAACTATGTTTAAAGGTTAGTTGATATAATAGGCTAGAAAAAATAAAATTTTGAATAAAATTTAACGAGTCCCTAGGACCCAAATCAGCTGCCCCCTCTTTTGACACAAGTGATTTGTATGAGTTTTCATAAACACCTAAATTTTCTTATTTTTTTTCTCAAAAAGTAAAAATGGTCACAACTTTTAACTATGTTTAAAGGTTAGTTGATATAATGGGCTAGAAAAAAATAAAATTTTGAATAAAATTTAACGAGTCCCTAGGACCCAAATCAGCTGCCCCCTCTTTTGACACAAGTGATTTGTATGAGTTTTCATACAAACCTAAATTTTGTTATTTTTTTTCTCAAAAAGTAAAAATGGTCACAACTTTTAACTATGTTTAAAGGTTAGTTGATATAATAGGCTAGAAAACATAAAATTTTGAATAAAATTTAACGAGTCCCTAGGACCCAAATCAGCTGCCCCCTCTTTTGACACTAGTGATTTGTATGAGTTTTCATACAAACCTAAATTTTGTTATTTTTTTTCTCAAAAAGTAAATATGGTCACAACTTTTAACTATGTTTAAAGGTAAGTTAATATAAAAGGCTAGAAAAACTTAAATTTTGAATAAAATTTGACGAGTCCCTAGGACCCAAATCAGCTGCCTCCTCTTTTGACACTTGTGATTTGTATGAGTTTTCATACAAACCTAAATATTGTTATTTTTTTTCTCAAAAAGTAAAAATGGTCACAACTTTTAACTATGTTTAAAGGTTAGTTGATATAATAGGCTAGAAAAACTAAAATTTTGAATAAAATTTAACGAGTCCCTAGGACCCAAATCAGCTGCCCCCTCTTTTGACACTAGTGATTTGTATGAGTTTTCATACAAACCTAAATTTTGTTTTTTTTTTCTTAAAAAGTAAAAATGGTCACAACTTTTAACTAAGTTTAAAGCTTAGTTTATATAAAAGGCTAGAAAACATAAAATTTTGAATAAAATTTAACGAGTCCCTAGGACCCAAATCAGCTGCCCCCTCTGTCAGGTAGCTAGCATGTCAGATAGCTACCTGTGGAAAAAAAGAAGAAGAAGAAGACATGATCTGTCAAAACATTGTACCTGTCACAGGAAAAATAATGTCATTACCAACTTGAAAGAAATTGAAGCGCATCTTTAGCCACAGAAATTGAACCGGATCCCAATGAGAGGAAGAAGACAGGCTGAGATTGTCAGTTAGGAGGGAAACACTTAAAATCCCCCGTTAAGCTCCGCATCGCGCTGGTAGGGAGTTTATAAAAGGCGTCGACCTCCCACAATCGAGGACACAAACTCTGGGGACACAAGCTCTTCAACACCTGAACCAATAATACCTACCAGGCGTGGCCAAGAACATCTATCGGAGAAGGCTTGAGTCGCCGTTGTTGCCTGCAACACACAGCCCCTGGCCGCGCCTGGGTCCCCCGTGGCGGATTCCTCGGAAGGAAGGAGCCCCTGCTTTACCCGTCGCAAGCGCCCGCTTGGCTACTCGATATCCGGAGCCCCGTGCCCACAGTTCCTCAGGAGGACGGAGCGCCTGCCCCGTCCAGCCAAACGCTCCCGTCTTATCGCGGGCTGAGCCCCGTGCCGCAATTCCTCAGGAGTGTGGAGCCCGACATCCCGCCAAAAGCGTTGCCGTTGCCGGCGCCCCAGCATCGACTTCCCGCATCCCAGCATCAAGACTTCTCTCCATCCTCGTGAGCTAATCAAACCCTTTAAATACATTATCTAATTTAACTTAGAACCAGTCAGTCGTGCAGTTTAGCGTGGTGATGCTCTCATTTCTCATAATTTAAAATAAATCCCGTCTTTCCTTTACCCGGTTTTTCTCTCCATCACCTATATTTTTTAACCTCTTTAGCATCAGTGGAAAGCGAGCAAGGTGTTGGGCCTGAACACCACCCTGAGGAGTCTTTAGCTAGCCGGGCAACTGCAAAAGCGCGCCACCTAACCTCAAAGGGCCCCCTTGTCAGTAGAACCCGTCCTAACCTCAAAATGGTCTGCCTTTCCAGGTAGCGCCATGGAGCGCCTGTAGTGGAGGTCCGCAGTGCTTCATTACAGTGGCGCCTTAACAAAAGACACCGTTGCTCGATCCACATTGTATTTTCCCCATTAACAAGTAAAGTTTTATTTCAGCAAATTGTGTTCCAACGGAAAAGTGTTGTTTTTGTGTTTCGGGTTTTGTGGTACTTTGAAGTCATTTCCACCTGGGATATTTGTGGTTTTGGTGGTTACGCTTTATCATCTTGAGGGTTGTTAACCGTTTTTCGTGGTTTGATGACAATTGGAAGAATTCAAAATTTGAGTTACGTAATTCTAAAATCCAGACACGCATTCTCAAACTTCCGTAAATTTTTTGACAATTTTTTTTTTCTTCTTTCTTTCCAAATTTTTTGGGCGTCTCTATTTCCAGAGGCGTAACCATTCGTAAAATTTTCTCAACAAAAATTTTTAAGAGGTGCTCAACATTTAAAACAAAAAAAAAAAAAAAATTTTTTTTTTCAACAACAACTCTCCGGAAGGGCCAAGGAGAGCCTTGTTGTAGTAGTGGATGTTTTCACGAAATATTTTTGGATATTTCCAGTAAAGTATGCCACGAGTAGCAGCAATAATAAAGAAGCTTGAGATAAGCATCTTTATTTCCCGGGGAATGCCGAGGTCCGTTGTTTGGGACAACGGTAAACAATTCATCATCAAGGCGGTCGAGGGATTTCTGGAGATGTATGGAGGGCAGACAGGCGGACGTGAAGGGCGAGAGAAAGGCTGTTTGGCTTTTCAGCTGGGAGAATATCACATGAAGGATATTCTCGGAGCTGGACCTGCTATGGCGGAAGAGTAAACTACTTTCCTACGAGCAAACGAGAATTAGATGCGTAAACTCATTTACAAACACCAAGATGTCTGCGAAGTACAAGCATGACGTCTTCTCTATAAACTGATTAATTGCTCCATACCTTATTTTTGCAAATTCCATTTTTGTTCTGAAATATGACTTTGACCGTTCCCCGTTGAATTGCGCCCTCAGCAGGGAGTACTGTTCGGAGTCATTCCGTTAATTTTACTAAGCATCAAAACCTTTCTACATCAATACCTACTCGTTTGCTCCAGGGAGACCTGGTTGGTGTCCATATATTTTTTTTTATTATTTAAATGAATGTTTCTTTTTCTTCTCATGTGTTCTTTCAACTCGCATATTCATTTATGCTCAACTGCAGAAAACTGTCTGTTTTTGTCTCCGACCCACAGTATCAACTCCTTGCGAGTTGGATCAGGTAATTTGGCCAGGTCGTGAGTCAGAATCCAGCGGGTTCTCTTCGGAGAATGGATCTGTACTTTCTTTCTTGTTTACATGTTTTGGACGCGGGTTGTCTTTTGATTGCGGACTCAAAGTACACACTCTCATGAGTGATGTCAGGTAATTTGGCCAGGTCACAATCCAAGGTCACCAGCTGTTTATCCAACACTGTACCTTCTTTAATCTGTTTCATTGTTTTGTATTTTGTTACTTTGTCTACGTTTATTGCCTGCATGATTTTTCAACTTTCCAAGTTTTGATAAAAACTTGGTGGCGCTCAAAAAGGGAACGAGAAGGAGAGCTGAGCTAGTCCAGATGTAGACATCAAGAGAACATCTGTGAACATCATAGGCAATACACCTTGACAAAGGTGGTATGCTGCCGAACGCTGTGAATGCGTGGGAAGACGTAGAGAGCACGTCTTGGGAAAGGGTGGAGCCCTTGCCGGTAACGCTGGAGTGCGTTGGAGCAGCCCAAGGGGACTGGACACAATCTGGGATGATTGTGGGGCGCTTGGGAGAAGCGTGAGGAGTGGTTTGACGTAACCGGGATACTCCTGCAATCCAACGGGATTGGCAACGCCGGAGTGCGTTGGAAGTCTTACGAGACTTGAAGTCCGACGGGACTTGGTACCAGTCTGACGAGACTTGGGGGAGTCTGCTGACTCATTTTTTGAAATCACCTTGGAGTGATGGGTACGCCAGGCTTGCATCTTCGGATGGCGCCAATGGATTGTACCCCTGTGTTTATTTATCATGTTATTTATTGACGGAAGGAAGGTTTTCGCTATGTGGGCAAAACCTGAGAACACACTGGAACCCAAGGAGAAGAGTGGTATGAAGATTGACCACCTCCTGAAGCCAGGCCTAGACTACTAAAAGCATTGTTAGCTGGGAAAGTCACCACGGCGTAGTGTCTGCCGGGGAGTTTAGTTATTGTCATGTACGTCGGCGTATACTGCACTCAGGTAGTATATACCGAATGTTGACTTACTCAGAAACCCCTCAGAAGGGCTTGCTTCGGGGCGTACGCTAGTTACCACCCTATACCTGCCCGGGCAATGATCAACGCTTCTTCGTTGTTCATTGAAGCAAAAACCCTAGCACCCAACTTTGTGACTAGGGCTAGAGTCCTAAATCGTCGCTGGTCGGAGCGGTCAAGAAATGCCGACAGAGTGTGGTCGGTACTGTGTGTCTTCAGACCGGTATTGTCACATCTCAAGCAGGAGATCTTCACCTCTACTTCAATACTACAACATCTGTCATATATTTTTGTATTTTCTCATGTAATTTATGTATGTAATATGTATACCCTGTACTTCATGTATATAATATGTATAACCTGTACTTCCCAATCCCAGGATTACCTGTGTTGAATAGTGAGATCAGTGTGCCACGCCCTCCTTGCGTTGCACTGGCCAATGAACGGGCCACCTCATTGTTTTTCCATGGTGTTCCTACCTCCTTTCCGCCTCTCTTGGTTTCTTATCGGTTCTTCCAAAAGAGTGTGAATCGAACCGAAGGATCATAAGTAGTTAGATCCTTTCCTTTTGTAACCCACATGTAACAGATAACTTGTTATTGTTTTGTATGAGAGCTCACCGCGTTGTACTTATTGACTGCTTGCTGGATGATTTTGGTCTGTTAGGCAGGTAGCTACCTAAAAATAAATTTCTGTGTACAAAGGCAAAATTTTTGTGTTTTCAAGAGCAATAAGTGAAAAACGAGCTAGACTCGTTAGTGCTTAGGGTCCTGTACCCCAAATGTGAATTGTGTGCCACCATTAAAACTTAGAACAAAGACCAAATTCTACCACTTAATAATCATGACTTAAATTTTTACTATTTTACAAGAACAAAACATCACTTTTACAATTTCATTTTATTTTGTCTTAACTATGTAATGTACAAATTTATTTCTGTGTCAATTTCAATTTGCTTTGTCTCATAATATTTTACACCATTTCTTATACATATTTTAAACCTGTTTCAGAGCTACCTGTGTACAATTCATGTCGTCTGCGTACGACCTCTTCTCTGTATGTCTTGTCCAACCACCGCCACCTACGCTTCGCACTGACTGGTATACTGTTAAACATATATTTTAAACTAACTTATGTCTGAACACAACGTCAAAAAGCTCACTTCGCTGGATTCTCTGCGCGAGGTGCGTTTTTGCCTCAGCGACGAGCGGGAATGTCAGGTAGCTAGCATGTCAGATAGCTACCTGTGGAAAAAAAGAAGAAGAAGAAGACATGATCTGTCAAAACATTGTACCTGTCACAGGAAAAATAATGTCATTACCAACTTGAAAGAAATTGAAGCGCATCTTTAGCCACAGAAATTGAACCGGATCCCAATGAGAGGAAGAAGACAGGCTGAGATTGTCAGTTAGGAGGGAAACACTTAAAATCCCCCGTTAAGCTCCGCATCGCGCTGGTAGGGAGTTTATAAAAGGCGTCGACCTCCCACAATCGAGGACACAAACTCTGGGGACACAAGCTCTTCAACACCTGAACCAATAATACCTACCAGGCGTGGCCAAGAACATCTATCGGAGAAGGCTTGAGTCGCCGTTGTTGCCTGCAACACACAGCCCCTGGCCGCGCCTGGGTCCCCCGTGGCGGATTCCTCGGAAGGAAGGAGCCCCTGCTTTACCCGTCGCAAGCGCCCGCTTGGCTACTCGATATCCGGAGCCCCGTGCCCACAGTTCCTCAGGAGGACGGAGCGCCTGCCCCGTCCAGCCAAACGCTCCCGTCTTATCGCGGGCTGAGCCCCGTGCCGCAATTCCTCAGGAGTGTGGAGCCCGACATCCCGCCAAAAGCGTTGCCGTTGCCGGCGCCCCAGCATCGACTTCCCGCATCCCAGCATCAAGACTTCTCTCCATCCTCGTGAGCTAATCAAACCCTTTAAATACATTATCTAATTTAACTTAGAACCAGTCAGTCGTGCAGTTTAGCGTGGTGATGCTCTCATTTCTCATAATTTAAAATAAATCCCGTCTTTCCTTTACCCGGTTTTTCTCTCCATCACCTATATTTTTTAACCTCTTTAGCATCAGTGGAAAGCGAGCAAGGTGTTGGGCCTGAACACCACCCTGAGGAGTCTTTAGCTAGCCGGGCAACTGCAAAAGCGCGCCACCTAACCTCAAAGGAGCCCCCTGTCCGTTGTCGGAATCCTAACCTCAAAGAGGTGACGGTTCGCGGCAGCGCGGGGGCCCAGCAGGGCCGCGCTTCGAATCTCTTCATCACACCTCTTTTGACACTAGTGATTTGTATGAGTTTTCATACAAACCAAAATTTTGTTATTTTTTTTCTCAAAAAGTAAAAATGGTCACAACTTTTAACTATGTTTAAAGGTTAGTTGATATAATAGGCTAGAAAAAATAAAATTTTGAATAAAATTTAACGAGTCCCTAGGACCCAAATCAGCTGCCCCCTCTTTTGACACAAGTGATTTGTATGAGTTTTCATACAAACCTAAATTTTGTTATTTTTTTTCTCAAAAAGTAAAAATGGTCACAACTTTTAACTATGTTTAAAGGTTAGTTGATATAATAGGCTAGAAAAAATAAAATTTTGAATAAAATTTAACGAGTCCCTAGGACCCAAATCAGCTGCCTCCTCTTTTGACACAAGTGATTTGTATGAGTTTTCATACAAACCAAAATTTTGTTATTTTTTTTCTCAAAAAGTAAAAATGGTCACAACTTTTAACTATGTTTAAAGGTTAGTTGATATAATAGGCTAGAAAAAATAAAATTTTGAATAAAATTTAACGAGTCCCTAGGACCCAAATCAGCTGCCCCCTCTTTTGACACAAGTGATTTGTATGAGTTTTCATACAAACCTAAATTTTGTTATTTTTTTTCTCAAAAAGTAAAAATGGTCACAACTTTTAACTATGTTTAAAGGTTAGTTGATATAATAGGCTAGAAAAAATAAAATTTTGAATAAAATTTAACGAGTCCCTAGGACCCAAATCAGCTGCCCCCTCTTTTGACACAAGTGATTTGTATGAGTTTTCATACAAACCTAAATTTTGTTATTTTTTTTCTCAAAAAGTGAAAATGGTCAGAACTTTTAACTATGTTTAAATAAAAGTTACACTTATTAGCTAGAAAATATGAAATTTTGATAAGATTTATCGAAACTAAAGCCACTAAATTGTTTATGTTGCTTTTACAGTTTTATGTTTAAGGCGTGTTGGACTTTTTTTTTTAATAATTAATTCTTGATTATAACTACTCCACGACATGAATGAATACTAATGATGATTTTATATAGTATTTTCGTTTCACAAAAATGACTAGATGTTAAATTATTCCATTTTTTTTATTAATGTAGGGTTATTTTGAATTTCCCGCTTATTTTTTTAACTGTTTCCGGGGGCTATCTTTCATATCCGGAGGCGGTTTTCACAGGTCCAAAATCACGGATGTCAATATTTTGACCATTGACAAGATTAGAGACAAGTTCGTAATAAGAGAGACAAGTTTGTAATAAATTTCAATAAGGTAATTTCACTTTTTATTTATTTGATAGAATGATAGACAACATTTTAAAAAATGCATCTGCGGGACTCAGATTCTCCGCATTTTATTTTTGAAAATTATTAATGATATCTTTATTTTTACCTAGTACTTTCACTACCACTGGTAAATTAATTAAGATAAATGATATTCGCACAAACTTGTGCGAAAAAGATGGGAACGGCTATTCGCACAAATTGTGCGAATAGCCGTTCCCATCTTGTTCGCACAAATTGTGCGATAAGCGTCGGAATGGCTATTCGCCCAAGTCATTTGTGCCTAAAAGATGGGAATGGCTATTCGCCCAAAACGGTCATTTTTGCGTACAAGATCTGGGAAATGATCTGTATGGCGCCACACGGCTCTTGTGCATTGTGTACACAATACGGCGATTGCTATTTACACTGTACACAACTGGTTTGTACGAAACGGCGTTGCCTATTCGCACAGCGCACACACCATACCTAACCCATCTGATTCTTAATTTAATCTTATAATCTAATAATATAATTTATATAAAATAATGCAATATTTAAAATTAAATATAAATACTGCAATTTATACCATTATAGTTGCGTTGCGTATATCTAATCTAATCTAATCTAAGTTGCAAGGATATGTTACATTGAAGATTCACACTACATGCATTCTCACAACCAGACACGTACAAGTTCGCGCCTGCACATGCCTCATGTGAACCTACAACATAAAAATCAAATCTCAAATGGACATACACCCTGCAACTCTTGCCGTCCCTCCCTGAGACAGGGGTGACATTGGCAAAGTGAACCATTTTTACAGCATGGGTGGTCAGCCGCACACCAACCTATAAGTCAAGGAAGGTAATATAATTTGTATTATCTATTATTTCATTGAATACATTAAGTACTAGAACATTGTAGATGTAGAACATTGAAAAAGCCGAGAAAATAAATAATTTGCTAGCTGATTTGCGGCTGTGTTACTAGATAAAAGGCAAATAGATATATTTTTATTGGTTGCTAAGGACGGAAATCCCATATAAGGCTGACGTTTGCTCGTCGAAATATATGTTCTCAAGTAAAAAATGTTTCGAGCATGGAGGTTTCGAGTCCATTTGATGCAATTTAAGATGATTACATATTATTTAAACGACAGGCAAGTAATGGTGCGTATCTATTGATTGCTCTTCCTATCAATGGTGCGTATACTCAAACTTCATTGTTCAAAAACCAAAATGACGAAAAATGGTCGCATCCAAAACGTTTCAGGGCTAAAGAGTCAACCCTGTGCAAAAAGCGTGTAGGTACCTATGTATTTTACACAAGGTACCTCCTCAAATGCGTCTGCCTGGCAATCCATGCCTTTTTTTAATTTGTGTGCCTCTTGGTAGTGGTCACCTCATTGAGGGGTCACCTGCACCTGTGGTCAAAACACATCCACAACGCTTCGTAGAATCAGACAGTCCTGTTCAAAAATCATGTACCTTCCTCGACACAGACCACGTGCCTAACCATGTCTCTGCTTGATAGCGGTTGACGTAAGGTTAACGACTTCTAGCTACAGCCACAGAGGCTACAGCTTGTGTACCTACCTACAACCCATGCAGATGCCTATTTTCATGAGGTTGATTACCCATACTGAAAATAATGACACACTTTGCCAATGGCCCCCCTGTTACAGATAAGGTCGGCAAGAGTTGTAGGGCTTATGTTTGGGGTTTTTATGTTGTAAGTTCATATGTGTCATATGTAAGCGGGAACTTGCAAGTGTCTGCTTGTGGGCATACTTTAGTATGATTCTAAATGTTAATATCATGTTTGCAACATAGATTTTCATAGATAGGTAAGTACCTCATAAAAAAACCCCATATTGTATCAATGTCTTTTACATAGAATTTTTAATGGTAAAAAAAAACGCAACTAAGCTACACATATAGTGTAACTTCTTGCCTGCGTTATCCCCGAAGAGGTCGCATGTGGGGCTTCGGGACCTATTTATTTTTACAGGTAAGGGGGCCGGCCTCACACCAACCACTTTCAGTTGAAGTGAGGGTTTCCCAGCTCCCGGGGGGGCTGGTTCTCATTTCTTGTGAAGGCTGAGTAAACCTTAGAGATCGAACCCTTGCTCTCGGCATGGAATGCAAGCTATAATAATCTATAATCTAAGTTGCAAGGATATATTCATTCAAAGCTCTCAGATGTATGCCCCCAAACAAACACGTGTAGTTCGCGCTTACAAATGCTGATTGTGTACTTACAAATAAAATTCAAACCTCAGCATTCAAGCATTCAAGCATTCTACTAATTGAGCTATCGACCTTTTTACGAGCTTGATCGTCGTCGCTACAAAGCGCCAATTCTCAAGCAAGACCCAGTTGCTGTAAGGCTGGATGGACCTCTGGTGACCGGTCATTGGTAAAGGTTTTATGAATTTTTCAACACGGCGAAGAGCAAATTTGAAAACATAAGTAAATGGTATATTTTTTGTGCTCCGCCGGGAATCGAACCCACAACCTTCCCATTCAGAGTCCGCAGTGTTACCACTGAGCTACGGACCGGTCAAATTAATGGATATTTCAGCAATAGATGTCAGTCTATTGTATTTGCTAAGTTCATTTGCTTAAAAATACTGGTGATGTTACATTTTAGGACTTTATAGGGTGCTTAGCCAATATGTTTTAGTAGTTCAAGAAAGAAAGCTATCCAGTGAAGGTAGGTATTTACATTGAGCGCAAATGAAGTCTGGTCTATAGCTCAGCTGGTAGAGTGCTTGTATTCCATGCCGAGAGCTCGGGTTAGGATCTCATTTTGCTGTTTATTTTAAACTCAAATATAACACCGGCAAGGCTTACTCAGCCTTCACAAGAAGTAAGTACCAGCCCCCCGGGAGATGGGAAACCCCCCCCCCCCCCTTTTCTGTGAAAATAAATAGGTTGCACTTGCCACCCCTTCAGGGAGAACGTAGCAAGAAGTTGCACTATATGTGTATTGCATAACTTAGTTGCGTTCAAATGATTGATCTTTCTTATAAGCTCCCATCTTTTCTTTCTTATCTATTTCCAATCCCACGCCGGTTTCAACAGTTGCAAAGTTTAAGTTCATTTAGTGCCTGCTTGTGGGCATGCATTAAATGCCAATATACTAGATGGCAATGAAATATACTTACTTCATGTGTAGTCGTGTAGCTTCAGAGAGGGGAAATATATTCGACAATACAGCATCAACAGAAAAATAAATAAAACCATCAATTCTATTTTTCTCATTTTATTAAAAAAACATATTATAATCAATGATAAAAAAGCTCTTTTATTGTTCATTTATTTCTAAATATGGTTTTACTTGAATACAATAATATATAAGAACGTCAAAAATATTACAGACCAATATATGATTTAAATTCTAGTAGAGATTAATTTTCAGTGATGATAAAGGCTTGTGTCAACGACAATACCATGTTGAAAGCACCGGTTCTCATCAGATTACTGAAGTTAAGCAACATTGGGTACGGATGCTACCTGGTTGGGTGACCGCTCAGGTACACCGCGTGTTGTTGGCATTTCTTGGACCGGTCCGTAGTCCAGTGGCAACACTTCAGACTCGTAAATGGAAGGTTGTGGATTCGAATCCCGGCGGAGCACAAAAATATACCATTTATATTTCTAAATATGCTTTTCGCTGGGTTGAAAAATTCATAAACCTTTACCAAAGACCGGTCACTGAAAGGCCCATTCAACCTTACAACAACTGGGTCTTGCTTGAGAATTGGCGCTTTCTACAGCGACGACCAAGCTCGCAGAGGGCTCTTGAGGTGTGATACACAAAAACAGCGCTCACCAAATAAATCATCCTAATATATATATATAATATACTGTGCACATGTATGCCTTTCATATGATTTTCATCTGATCTATAGCATGGTTGGTAGAAAGCTTCTTTATTAAGACTAAAAATACGATGGATGGACGGTATAGGCCGACATATGTAGCTGGAGAGCAAAGGTGATGGACAGGTGAGAGTGGAGGAGAATCCTGGATTCAGCCAAGGCTCACCCAGGGCTGTCCAGCTCGTGATGATGATGATAGTGCGGCTGGACCAAGTCCACCATCCCAATCTATAAGTTAAAAAACAAAAATATTAATACACTTACAGTAAACAAAACAAATCTATAAAATAAAATCAGAACAGACAGATTGACACCGCAGTGCCAAACGAGGCTACAGATAGACAGCACCTCTTGGAACAAGCTGCTCGCGGCTGCAGCAGGCTATGGGGATAGCAGGGGCAGTTGCGCAAGCCCATTCTCATACCCGTTCCGTTTGTACACTTCCATCCGGGGAAGCGCATCACAGAGCGCTCATGCAATGCTATATATTTTTTGTGGCGGAAGGCCTTCCCGATGGTTGTGACCCGACCCAGCAGTGATTCTAGATCTACCTGTTCGTCCACTAAAGAAAACTAAGCAAAATCCGAAGTTACTGACTCGATGCAACTGCATCGGGATGCGCTCCTTGGTATTTCGTGCACTCTGAATGAACGTCCAGTTCAGGGTCTACGTCAGAGGTGCAAAAGCGCCTGAAGGCTCGATAGTTACTCCTTGTGGACACAAAATCGGCGTAGCCTATCGGGCCTATGCCCGAGCTTACCGCGGCAAAGAGCGCAATCCGATCGGAATGTCGCAGCGGGCAGTCCCACAGTATGTGAGGCATATTCTACGTGACCCCGCCGCATGCGCATTCCGCCGTGGAAGAGATACAAAGCTTAAAGAGGGTGAAATTGAAATTCCCATGTTCTGTGAAAAACTGATTTGTATAGAAATCTGGGGTGAGCCATATAGCCTCCACGCGGGACCTAATACATGGGAAGAAGAGGTTAGTTATCCTCTCAGAACAGAGAGCCCAGTCTCCGCTGCCAGTGCTGTATCGCGATGTCGCGGAGGGAGTCTTTAACGGCTCGCATGACGCGCCCCTCGGGGAGTTCGTCAATTGTATCGAGGGACATTGCTGAGAGACCACGTCTGAGGGTACTGATGGCAGCAGAGTATGCGATGCGCTTTCGATGTCAGCGCGAGATTTTGCCTCTACGGTCAGTAGGACATCGTCCGCGTAGGCTCAAAGTTTGCAGCCGGGCGGTACGGCAATAGACAGAAAGTCGTCAAATAGGATGATCCAGAGCAGAGGCCCAAGGACTGAGCCCTACGGACACCCTCTCGTCACAACCCTGTTAAAATTGTGGGGCCTGCTTCCATATTGACACGGCGGTCCGAGAAATATGAAGCAATGCAGTTATAGATGGTTGACGGTATCTGCCTGAGCCTAAGCTTGGACAGAACCATTGGCCACCAAACGCTGTTGAACGCGCCTGCGATGTCTAAAAGTACCGCCATAACATGTTTTGACGCCGAGCTCCTCGCCACCTCTAGGGCCGACGAAATGGCATTCTCCGTCGAGACACCGGGTCGGAAACCATACTGGTGGGAAGAGAGGGTTTCTGAGAGGAGAGGGGCTTCCACTCGATTAGCATGAAGTTTCTCGAGTATCTTCCCAAGGATCGGTAGGAGTGATTAGGCGGCAGGCTTTGGGATCAGTGGGTGGTTTGGTGGTTGAGGAGGCCAAACTTCCAGCAACCGGGAAAGATGCCTTGCTGGATACACAATGAGAGCACGGCAGTCAGGTCGTGGGGGGCCGTTGCACAGACTGCTTTTCTATGGGATGGTTAATCCGGTCAATGCCAGGTGCCTTCCGCGATGAAAGCTGGCTAATGATTTTCCCTATTTCGGCGGTGGTAGGGAGTGACGACACGGGTGTACCCAGAGGCAGCGTGGCAGTTTCGCGGTGTCGTCTGACGGCCTATCTACGCTTATAAGCGCGTCAAGGAAGGCGGTGGCCGTGTCCATTAGCGTGCCAGTGACGCCGGTCCTCCCGGGCGCAGCAATTCCGCTCAAGATCCCGCCCGTGCATACGTAGGACGTTACTGTGCGGTATGCTGCGGCCCATGGGGCCGGGTTTGCACTGGCAGTGATAAACTCGCGCCACTTTTCTTTTTTCCGGCAGAGAAGTTTATTTGTAATGCGACAGAACACGTGAGAGAATGCGCTTGAGGAAGATCACGGGGGACATTCCATAGGCGCCCGATATCACGGTCGAGTTGCAGCGCGAGCAGTTTTAAAATACGCAATGCAACTAAGCTACACATCTAGTGTAACTTCTTGCCGCGTTATCCCCGAAGGGGTCGCATGTGGCGAGTTGAACCTATTTATTTTTACAGGTAAGGGGGCCGGCCTTACGCCAACCACTTCAGTTGAAGTGGGGGCTTCCCAGCTCCCGAGGGGGCTGGTACTCATTTCTTGTGAAGGCTGAGTAAACCTTGCCGGTATTTTTATTATGGGGTTTGAAATAAACACCGAAATAGGAAATCATTTCTGACATCCTCCTCGGTGGGATTCCAACCCGAGTTCAGGGGGTAGAATGCAAGCACTCTACCAACTGAGCTATCGACCGGACCAGACTTCTGCAGAATAGCTTCCTGCAGCTTCTGCCTCATTGTAGAAACCCTGCTGGGCGTAGCGGTCAAACCGCTCCCCTGGGGCAGCACTGAATCTCCCGATCCAATTTTTTCCGGCTGCAGGGGCAGTTGCTATGCCCACCAGCCGCTCCCCTGAACGCAGCAGAAAGAAAAGCAACGGCCAGCCCGGGAGCAGCGATACGAGGAATGGCAGCAACCAGCCTACTACCATCAGACAGAAAGGCATTCACAAGTAGAATAGCAGTCACAGCCAAGCCAACAGCAGAAAGGAAACACACTGTCATGTTTGCACTGTTCAGGGCCACACCTCAACTGCTTCTGCCCCAACCGAGAGGGAAACCGGCTCAACCAAAACCAGACTTGGATAGGCAGAGATGAAGGTGTGCTGAGGTCATAGAAAAGGAGAGAGACCTTGGCTCTCCACCACGGATCACGAGAAATTGTGTGATGAGCTCCAAGCATGCAATACAGCGGGCAAAGTCGAGGGGGTGAGGAAACCCCGAGGCTCAAGATCTGTGGGCTCCACGAGTGTTCAGTAAATCCTCCACAGCAGGCATTGTACGACTAAATGCCAATTCAGATATAGACGGCAGGCCAGCAGTCTGCTTTGCCAACATAGCAGTGCCAACGGCCAACAGCGGCATAGTGTGGATGCGTCTAAGGCCCTCCGCAAACCGGGCGACTTGTCGGCGCGACTCTGCGACAAGTGTGCGGAGCTTTGAACAAAATATATAAAAACTGTCGGCCGCAGCCTGTCGCCGCGACTAGTTGTCGAGCTGTCGCTGTCGCCTGTAGCCCAGTGTGCGGAGGGCCTTCATATTGTATTTTAGTATTTCTTTGTACAGTCCAACCATGCGGCCCTGAATGTAGTACAAAATAGATCATGTGGCCTGCAATACCATTTGAGTTAGACATGCCTGACTTATAGAATAGTTTACACATCTTTAGAGTGATAATACGTACGATTGTGGCGGGTGAATGCCTCGACCACTTTCAATCCTCTTGATTCCGCCAAGCTTGCACGTGTATTTGACGTGCTTGTGGACCAACGAGTCTTTTTAAGGCACCCAATCTATTCGGAAGGGCAGCTGGTTCCCATTGTGAGAGATCAATGTTTGTCCACGCCTTTCTGAACTCGGCGAAAGTTGATAATTTCTGTCCCTCATGAGGCCAGGCTCCATCTGACTCGGACATTGTCAAATACCTGAAAATCAAAAGGCATTTCAAAATTAATGCATGAACAGCAAGCGATGAGAAAAGGGATGCATCGTGACAGGTAAAATACATTTTATATTTCAATATAGACGAATATGAGTAATACATCAGCATTTGCGAATGAAAAACATACCTGTTAGAACAAATCAGCAGCCTTTTATTTCACCGCTTCACTTTTTACTAGTAAATGAGGAACAAAATATGATCCTTCCTATGCCGCGTGGTCGTGTTTGTGTGACGTCACGTGTGTGGGGTGAGGGGGGTAGGTGGGGGACGCGTTCTGTTCACGGATCAATTTGTTCCGTTCACGGATCAATTGGGCGAATAGCTATTCCCATCTTATTGGCACAACGGTTTGTGCGAATATCCACTACCATTAATTAAATAGATAAATTTACGCTTGGAAATCGTTGTTAGATACACAAAAAAGTTCTTCTTTTTCTTTGTGGCGGATTCCCGCATTCAGCAGGGGCGCCAGTGTCAAGTTGTTTAATGTAGGGATTGGGAAAGATGGGAATAGCTGAGGGAGAGTAATTTGCAATCATATGCACAGATCATTCTTTAAACCTGCGGCTAGCGGAGGGACCAGCACGAAAAGAGGGATATCAACAAAGTAAAAACAGTAAACAAAAAGTGGAAGTAGGTAATTAATTTGTACATTGATGGGCAGGAGATGAGATTGAAATCAGACTGACTTGGGTAAAAAAGTTTATAATTTTATATCGTTCTGAGAAATGAATTTCAGGAGAAGAAGGGTGATAGGTTTCGAATTAAGTGATAAAAGATAAGAAATATTAATGGGGTAATGTATGATAATGCTAGTTCTCAAAAAAAGAAAATAAAACTGGTTCGGATTGGTAGAAAGGGGACAGTTGAAAAAAATATGATCTAGATCGCCTATTTCAGTCTCGCATTTACATAAGGGGGAATTGATTACGTTAATTTTGAAGAGGTGGGCTGGAGAGCAACAATGGCCAATTCTTAGGCGACATATTATGGAGATTTGTTGTTTACTAAAAGATAATTTTTCATACCAAGGGGATACAGGAAGAGACGGCTGGATGCCAGCATACCACTTTCCTTTTGATTTATTTGTGGAGGACCAGAAATCACTCCACTCGTTTCGGAGTGATAATTTAAATGATGGGGAAAGATCAGTGGGAGAGAGAGCTGCCAGTCCGGGAATGCCATTCAGGGCAGCCTCCTTTGCCACTTACATTACAACAATTGATTATAAATTACATCTATGTTATAAATGCATTTTCTTCTTTTTTAATGTGTTATAATTATTTTTACAATTTTTTTCTTGCATATAAACATTGTGACTTGCTCAATTCATATTTAATAATTATGTCCATAATCTAAGGATATATCACACTTAAGATTTACATTAAATGTATTCCCACAAGTAGACACATTTAACCCTTTACCGCATGGATTTTTTAAATCTTTTCAAAATAATATGTTATTATAGGGAATATTTAAAGAGCTCCAAAAAAATATTAAAAAAAATATAAAATACCAAATAAAATAGATAAATAGGTAAAAGTAATTGTTCCAAATTTGGAACACCATGCGGTCTAGTTATATAAATTCATTGTTCCATATTTGGAACAACATGCGGTGTGATCTAATTTTCAGAATTAAAAAAAAAAAAAAAATTGGAACTATGCGTATTTAAAAAATATTTATTTATTTGTGAAACATTTTAAAGCAGTTGAGATCTTTGTTGAAACAGAGATAGCAGCCACATTTTTGGCACATCACTTGGGATATCAGCTTGCACCCTCCATTTTACACCTTTGACGATCAGTTTTCCATTTGGGCCAGTGGTTGAACCGGTCTCCAGATACTTCCATCGGAGGCAGTTCTATGCGTCGCCTTGATCTCCCCGTTTTGATTCCTTTAACATCTTCATTCAGTGGTCGTCGTCGTTTGCGTGTAGTCGGAGAATATACCTACTTTTGAATCTTTGTGCATCAATACGTCTGCTATGATCAATTTGAAGTCAAGCAATGGCATGTAAACGTCTTCACCTTTCTGTTTCATGACTCTCCGCCATAGTAACCAACTATTCACGCAACAGGGATCAATGAAATGGAAGAACAGGCGGTGGTACCATTTTTTAGTGCGGATTTTGATTCTATAGAAGCCTAACATGGCATCTAGCAAATCGACACCGCCCATATATTTGTTATAAATAGTTACTGCTTTTGGGCAAGGAACATCAGCCCTACTCTTTTGTTTTTTGGAATATCTTTTCACAACTCCCATTGGTTCCTTCCCTACGAAGGATGAACACAAACTGACTGCTTTATTGTCGACCCAATTGGTAACTGACAGCTAAACGTCATCAACAGAAACACTTTTTTCGGAGCAATAACCTGGTTCTTTCTTTTCTAAATCTTGTTTAGATAGATTTATATTTGGAATTCTTCTCAGTTGTATTGTGCGTAATGGCAGAAGTCCTCTTTTGTGCAAGTTTGCCATTCTACAAACTTGTGTACCAGTTATCTACAAATTTTTGCGATTCAAATTGTCTGAGACAGTTACCAATAGTCTTTGTACTACATTTCCTGGCACTCCAAGATTGGGGCAGTTTACAGGTGGATCCGGGTATTTTCCTCCGAAAAGTTTAAAATCATAGCTAAAAAAAAGAAGATATGATTATGACAACACTGCATAATGTTCCGGATTTGGAACTGCTAAACTGTTGACTGGAGTGCATAATGTTCCAAATTTGGTGGTACAAAAAACATAACAACTGCATGTTGTTCCAAATCTGGAACATTTTTTAAATGAAAATATTTCCTACTGTGGTGCATCAGTACAGAAGATGAAAGAAAACCAGATATCTGAAATCAGATAAAAAGAAGATAATCCGAAAATTGTGCGTGCCCACCCCTAGTAGTGGGCCCGCGAGAACGAGCGGGAGTATAAAACCGTACGCCGCGCTCCAGACAGGCAGACACAGACCCGGAAAAGTCGGACCTACCTATCGTTATAAAGAGCTTTGACTGCTCTTATAAGTAGAGGCGCTAATATCTCAGTTTGACTAAAGGATCATGCGTCTTAATCACCATTTTTGTTCAAGTTTTGGGTCAATGAAGGCAGATATTAGGAAATATAAAATACAAGAATCTGTAAAACTTATAACTTCACTGGTTTATGAAATTTTGTTTAAATCGCCGTGTCTAATTCATGATCAAATTATAAAATGAAATATTATTACTACGCTCGCTCTGCATGTAGAAAAATCAACAACATTGAACAGCCATTTCCGTTTGTTGTTTGCATGTCGGTACTTCACCCCTCGCGGAGTGAAAAAGTTTGTCGTCGATCTAAAAAACGTTAAATATTTAATAAAAAGGACATAATATTCCATCGCTTTAAGTTTTTCTCGTAGAAAAGGTAATATTACACTTATTATTATATGGTGAAGTTCATTTGAAACATCCGATACGATATTTTATCATATTGTTTTTTTGCAGGTGGGATGCATGTTTTTCTCGACCAGAAGAATTTCAAGCCGCAGGTAAAAGCGATCCAGGAAGTGTCTCAACTTGAACCAATGTACGTGTATCGCAAAAAACGTGTATTGCCGCTTCCACTTCGAAGAAAACTTTATTAGAAATCCGTCGGGAAGATTATATGGACCGCTACTCATAAAATGGCATGTGTATTGTTATTTTATTCATTTGCTGAACGCTGTTTATGTTCTCCGCTGGCAACTTAACTCAAGACCTTTGGATATTGAGTCTGTGGCTTCAACCACTAGACTATACACCGGTGAAAAATGTGAAAAAATGTTTTGTGATTTTGTGTTGTGATTTTGGAGAAAAGTGTCAAAATAAATATTTGTTACTACAATAATTGCTAACCAAGGTCCTTACATAGGTAGCTTAGGTTATATTTTATAATTTTTTGTATCTGATCTTGTATGTTATCTGCCAATAAATGAAACACGTAAATATTCACTTTTCGTTTTATTTTGTGTACGAAATAGGAGTAGGTATGGAATAATAATATGAGGTAATATTATAGGAGCATGGCATAGCGCGTATGTATAAGTGCACTAACACACGCACATAGTACACGCACACGTCGTGGTTAATGCTCTTAACACTACGTGATGCTAGTATCTCGATAAAACCGGAAATACAAAGAAATATTAGGAACTCAGCTCTCTATAAACCTTTACTCTGTGGGCAGACACACTGAGACCACGGAACGAGCAACATCTTACCGCGCTCCCACCAAAATTGCAAGCCGTCGCGTTCCCGCCGATTTCCAAGCGGAGACGCAAAACTACTTTGCACCGTCGCCTGGACGTCTCCGCAGACCACTACATCATCACCAGAGAAACTTCGAGACCACCGAGCGGACATCTACATCTCCCGCCAAAATCTCAAGACATCTCTCGCGTTCCCGCCAATTTCCAAGCAGAGACGACATCTTACCTCGTGCCTTCGCCTGGACATCACCAGCTTCATCATACCTTCACCTGGACATCTCCAGCTTCGCCACATCTTCACCTAGAAGATTCTCAAGACCTCGCCCGGAACAGACTTGAGGCAACAGTCTCCTACAGCACACTGCTCACATCACAACTCAAAAGGTCCTTCTTAGGGCCACTTTTAATTTTCCTCAAAAGTTTACAGTTTTTTCTCCTGCTCACAACAAAAGGTCCTTGTTAGGGCCAATCTGAACTTCCTCAAAAGTTTCAAGTTACTTCCTAATTGCCACTTTCCATATTTCCTTTCCTTCCCCCACTTCAAGCATCAAGCATCCTGCTCGCCTCACAAGCAAGGCGGATTAAGGAGGACTTCCGCCTGGACGCAGCTTGAAGACCGGAAGATTGCAACCAATACAACATTTTGAATTACCTTTGATTGAACAGTACTGACTGCATTAAAAATATACACTTTCAAAAACGGGCTTTCAATTCACACCACACACACTCAACCTCCAAAGTGGTGACGCCCGACGTGATTAAAACAAAAAAATTGGTGACCCGTAATAATCAAAGTGCAGTAACATTTTTAAACATTTAATCAAAGTGCAAGAACAATGGAAGCCAAAGTACGCATCAAAATGCCACCATTCCTTCATCACAACGTCGGTCTGTGGATCGCACACGCTGGAGCACGCGGTAGCCGCAATAGTTGACCGCAATATCGAAGTTTTCCAGAGACCTTCAAACTTCGATATGGCGCAGTCTCCTACATCTCAACAAGTCTCTCACCAACCCCGCTGCAGCCGACTCCCCAATTCCACCCAGCGCAACGAGGCACTGGAGGATTGGACGTCGTTCACCATAGCTGCCTGAATCTGTCAAATTTTGCCGCCCAACTGACCAAAAGTTCGATTTTAGTTCCTAGGCGTCTCTGTAGAGGCGCCACTGCCATATATTTAGGTGATTGATACTCCCTAGATACGAATCAATTCCAAGAAAAAAACCCAGATGCCACTGGTAGTAACAAATTAAATCAAAAGCCGAGTGTTCCAAATATGGCACGCTATGCGGTAAAGGGTTAAGTTCACACTTATTTAGTTAAACTTTTCTAAAAAAACAGTTCTTCATTTCACACAGAAAGTACAGTCCTTCATTTCATACAAAAAGTACAGTTCACCTAAACTTTTTGTTTTTTCCAGTAAGTGCATTACTAATCGTGATGTGGTGCAGTCTGTCCTCATATACATACAATGTAGCGCCACTGCGTTTCCCCCAGTCAACTACAACAGAACGCCACTGGTCATTGCCCGGCGAAAACAATAGACGGCCCGGAACAAAGGGATCTACGGCGATCTCTCATTGGCCGACACTAGCTAGGAGCCGACAGTGGACTTATTAACTGTAGTATAAAGATAGGCCGCTGTCGGCTGGGAGGGCAGTACAATCTCAACACTCGACGAATACACACGCTCGCCCGCTCGCCCTCGCCTGACGCCAACACTTCGCCTGACGACCGAACACTGCCAGCGCCCTCTCCGCCACTCTTCAACCGCAAGAAACTCGAGGAACTGCATTGCTGCCTACAATACCTGGCCGCCACAGCTAACTGCTCTCGGGATCGAGACACCTCTCCAAACCCATCCTTTCCTTCCGAGCTCAACAGACGCAAGTTTCAATCCCATAGTGGACCTTTTCAGGACCACTCTTTCTCTCAAAAGTTTTCGCCTTGCGTCTAGCAGCTCAGCTAACCTTTCCCCTCCTCCTTTTTATCATCACACTCCTCCAAACTCTTCCGCACTCTCGGACATCCTCCATGAGCACACGGGAACTATTTGGAAACCGGAGATCGACACGCCGCGACAGTCTCTGGAAACAAGACTGCCGAACGCCCTTCAAGAAATCACAATAATAATATAAAAAAGCTGTACACAGAATTTTTCCAATAAACGAAGTTTCCACAGTGAAATAGAAACGAATCCGATTACTTTAACTCCGTGTTAAAACAATGAGGTACACAACAACGGCGACTGAACATTGTAAATTGCAAAATCACAAAATTTAAAGAATTTTCAAAAGGGAAGCGCTCCTCGCGCAGATTTCAAAAACACAATGGCGACTGGCGCACGACTGGCGGTGTACCTCGTGACCAGACATGTGACCCAATCGAAGCTCTGATTGGTCGTAGAGACTGTGACTGTGAGTAACTATCCAAATAATGTTGCCCGGAACAAAAATATGCCCTAAGTTTCCTAGGCATGGGCTACAATACTCTGTGGGCATGGGTGCCAGCCTGACAGCTGTGGGATGTTGTCTCACAACAACGTTTCCCGAAATCTATGGATTTTATTTTAATAATAGATCGGGGAAAAAGTTTCATCGCATTTTATATGAAAATTCAGGTCATTTTTTTCAAAGTTAGTTTACATTTAATTACAGTACATATGTGCCATTTTATTCGTAGACTATCTGCCATCTTGTAGGTAGAGACATCCTCCCGTTGCTGTATAAATTTAGGGACTTCTGATCAAAAAAATGCAACAAGTAGTTTTGGCAGTCCTCTCTTGATGTTAACCTGACACTGCTAAAAAAATTTGAAGAGACCAAAACAGATGGAATGGAAATCTGAAGGTGCAAGGTCAGGGCTATATAGCGGGTGCATTAACACCTCCCAGCCAAACTCTCTTAATTTTTGCTGAGTGGCTAAAGATGTATGTGGTCTAGCCATTGGGTCTAGCCCAGTGGTTCCCAAACTTATAATCTCGCGTACCACTCACGAAATTATAAATCAGTTGCGTACCACTGAAGTGCAACAGTGAAAAAATTATTCAAAATGGTAAAGTAATATAAACTGCAACAACTGTTTATGACAACATTATGTTTATTTATTCTAAATCTAAATCTAAATCTAAACTGCAAAGATATGTATCATTTGAGATTCATATTAAATGCATTCCCACAAGCAGACACGCATAATTTCGCGCTTACACATGCCGCATGTGGACCTACAATATTGTAATGTAAATGGTAGATTAGGTAGTTATTACATACATAGTTATTATAGCAGGTAGGTAGTATATAGTTATATTAGCATTATGTCATAAGTAGGGTTATATATGTGTATTGCTAGAATGAATGATTCTCGAAATTCGTTGACTGTTCGGGAATGGGTTACGGGAAATTTTGAGAATTTACTCACTGGAATATTCCGTAGTGTAAAGGATATAAAGCTGATGGGGCTTCCACACGCTTGCCAAGTCGAGCGTGTGGACGGCCGTTTGGCTCAGCTGGGGGCGTGGCTTAAGCCGCCTTGGCTCAGCTTGTCGCCGATCCGACCAGAGTCGGTTTTTTGACGCTAGTCAAAGGGAATTCACGCATGCGCATGCCAGGCACACACATACTTGTGCGCGCGCATTCTGGTGCGGTACGGTTTCTATGAATTTTGATCATCCACCATCGTCTTTGCCGAATTATTCGTTTCTTTTTAGTTTCTCTCTTTTTGTTTTGTTTTTTTTTTTAAATAAAAATAAGTTTATCCAAATGTTATAGCTAAAAGCTGGACGTCCGCCATGCTTGCTTATTCTAACACACACAGACGCACGCACAAGCGTGTGGATGACCCTGTTTGGTTTTCCAAGAGCTTGCAAGCGCTTGCAAGCCCTTGACTCAAGGCGTTTGCCGCAAGCGTGTGGAAGCCCCATGAGAGTCGCGTACAGCCGGCCAGACCCCGTTAACTAGTATTTTGCTACTGGTAACCTTGTTTTATAATATCGGTAGCCATATTGGAATCCATCTTGGGTGTGGACATACTTGGGCACAATGGGAAGGAGTAAGGAGGAAGGAGAAGAGGTGGTTTTTTTTAACTGAAATCAGAATGAGCGTAAATAAAATTGAAATAATGATTTATATTTACCTACTGTTATTCATTTAAAAAAAGAGTTTAAGTGTTAATTAACTTTTTATTGTTTATTATTTATTAAATTACTGTTTTTTTTTATAAAAAACTGATTAATAAATATATATTTAATGATGGTTGAACTGTGCTTAGCACCGGCCTGTTAGACGCCGTCGATCGTCTCAAACGTCAACTCACGTCAACTCTGTGAACGTCAATGCGTCAAGCGTATTTGAAATTAACTGTTATATTTTCACTGCAATTGAAGAGAGTGTAGAGATTAATGAAATCAAGAAGACTCCAGTGTCCGGAAATGTAGCACGTGCAGAAGACTCCAGGATCATCAGAACTGTCTTGGATGGTGCCCCCTCAGGTGTTAACCACGTAGACGAGGATGCGGTGGGCAGAGAACTTCGAAGCTGACGCCGAAGTTTTGGGAGTGAGGGGACCATCTGTGGGGACCATGGAGGGAAGCAGCACAAGGCAGAGTCCTGGAGGATTGTGGTGCAGGAGTCCCTGGATCCTTTAAGGCTGATGAGCCGAAGGAAGTGAAAGTAAAGTGTATAGATTTCATATTATAAACATTTCCAGTCCTCAGACCATCATCAGGACAATCATCAGGGATCCAAAACTTTAGCAAGAAATACAGATACAGAATGCCAGTGTCCTTGACAATATTATCTTCTCTGGCAGGTGCCTATTTGATTGTTTATCTACCTACTTAGTTTATTTTTGCCTTATCATTTGTGTTTTTTATTATTTTTTTTCTTTGCACAGTGTACCTATATTTTTGTGATTGTATGACTAATCTTTTTTTAATAAATAAATATTGTGCAAAATATAATCGTTTTATTTTGACAGCTTTAGCAATAATAATAATATTTATTAATAATATCAGGGCAGATAATAATATATGAATATAGTGGTGTGGGTGTACCCGCCTGTCGCGTGTTTATACACACATGCATACAAGATCAAAGTCCGAATAGGTAGGGTCAAAGTGGTAACAGTGGATCATGTGGGTACAGTGGATCAGGGCAGTTTCTTCCAGATGAGTAGTTATACAGGGCTATTGCTTACACCCTGGCATGGTGCTCATGTCTGAACATGTCTGGACTAATCAAAGTCCTACTTCAATGCAGCTTGGTTGTGCTGAGTAACAAAATGTGTTTCTGACAGTCAAAAGTAAAAATTAAGCTTCGCTTTGTTGTCTTCTTATTTTTAAAGTATTGAAGTTCGGCTAGAAGTTATTTATTTATCCCCATTAACCACAATCCTACTTCCATTATAACATTACTTCATTACTTTGTTCAAAGTGAAATACATAAATTGCTGCCCTAAAAGAAATTTGTCAAAAGGGTACACAGTGGATCAACATCATAGGTTACATAGTGGATCATCTTACCTGTAATCTAAATAGATTCCACTCGCCACATGAGACCCTTTGGGAAGAACGCAGAAAGAAGTTACACTATATGTGTAGCATAGTTGCGTTTACCTCGGAAGACGCAGCAATGCCCGTCAATATTCTTGTTACTTCTTCAATGTGGTTTTTTCCTGGATTATCATCCACTTATTTTGTTCCGTTTGATTAAAATTGGTGTATAACAGAAAAAAATATTTCT
The DNA here is from genome assembly GCA_951799405.1 of Agapetus fuscipes. Taxonomy (NCBI): domain Eukaryota; kingdom Metazoa; phylum Arthropoda; class Insecta; order Trichoptera; family Glossosomatidae; genus Agapetus; species Agapetus fuscipes. The sequence continues at coordinate 8,038,350 of OX637342.1, forward strand.
GTCTTATACATATGTTTTTTTGAAATAGAAGTAATCTGGCTTTTTATTGTTTGATCCACTGTGTACACCATAGGGTACACAGTGGATCATTTTCCATTTTTCACTAAAGGCAAAATATCTCTGTATTTATTGGATAAAAAAGATGGAGCTCTTTGAACAAGTGGTAGGTACTTAATTTATCAATCGTTTGATAAAAGTTGTAAATTGATTGCATTTATACAACAATAATTCTGTGCATTTGAAATTTTGGGGTTTCGAAGTACGTACCTACCTCAAAGCTATAGAGTGGCTTCTCTAAGTACCTATATACTCTGTGCAGCCGGCTAGTTCAAACCCGGAAATCTCGGTCCTACGGCTCGTTGTAATGAGCTTCTCTCGTTTTGGAAGAGGCGCTGATGTCGGTTGTTTTAGATACTAAAAGGATCATGTGCTTTAATAAATATATTTGTTCAAGTTTTGGGTCAATGAAGGCAGATATTAGGAAATATAAAATACAGGAATCTGTAAAACTTATAACTTCACTGGTTTATGAAATTTTGTATAAATCGCCGTGTCTAATTCATGGTCAAATTATAAAGTGAAATATTATTACTACGCTCGCTCTGCATGTAGCAAAAACTTGCCATTTCCGTTCAGTTTGCCCCACCCCACTCCTTCACCCCCCGCGGCCACCTTCAACCCACGCGGAGTAAAAATGTTTGTCGTCGATCTAAAAAACGTGAAATATTCAGTAAAAAGGACAATATATTCCAACGCTGCAAGTTTTCCTCGTAGAGAAGGTAATATTACACTTATTATTATATGGTGAAGTTCATTTCAAACATCGGATACGATAGGTATTTTATCATATTGTTTTTTTGCAGGTGGGATGCATGTTTTTCTCGACCAGAAAATTTCAAGCCGCAGGAAAAAGCGATCCAGGAAGTGTCTCAACCTGAACCAATGTACGTGTATTGCAATAAACGTGTATTGCCGCTTCCACTTCGAAGAAAACTTTATTAGAAATCCGTCGGGAAGATTATATGGACCGCTACTCATAACATGACGTGTTATTTTATTCATTCGCTGAACGCTGCTTATGTTCTCCGCTGGGAACCGAACTCAAGACCTTCGGATATTGAGTGGTGGCGTCAACCACTAGACTGTACACCGGTGAAATATGTGAAGAAATGTTTTGTGATTTTGGAGAAAAGTGTCAAAAGGTCCGTACATAGGTAGTTTATGTTATATTTCTGATACATTAGATTTCAAAAACATATAATTTTCTGTATGTGATCTTGTATCTTATCTGCTAATAAATGAAACACGTAAATATTCACTTTTTGTTTTATTTTTTGTACGAAATGGGAGTAGGTATGGAATAATAATATGAGGTAATATTATAGGAGCATGGCATAGCGCGTATGTGTGAGTGCACTAACACACTCTCACGTACACGCACACGTCGTGGTTCGCGCTCGTTACATTACGTGACGCTAGTATCTCTAGCCTGATATAATTATTATTATTAAACCGGAAATACAAAGATATGTTAGGAACTCAGTTCTCTATATACCTATACTCTGTGGGCTAGTTACATTATCGCATAGAGTTATAAAGGTATAGAGATGAAGTCCAGGCCAAAATAATGTCCCCTTTTTTTTGGACTGAAGCGCTGAACCTCGATCCGCGTGCAATTTGTAATGCTCGGTTTTGGTCTCATTATTTCTCCAGCGCTCGGATCATAAACATCTCGTTAAAAGTGGTTTTCTGTGTGAAAGGGCGCAAAAATAGGTCCGAAAAAATAAAATAAATGGATGAAATCACATTTCACATGTAAATTTATGTTTTTAATACGCTAATTAACGTTTTATTTATATTTTGTACGAATTATTGACAGGCGCGTGCTAGAAGAGTGCGTCTACTTTAAAGATAGTGTTCTACCGTGTGAAAGAAAGGGACAACAGCGCCCAGGGCTGTACTCGAAATAATCGAGCCTCTTGAAAAATATTTTCCACTGACTACTAAAAAACAAAGTGACACAAAAATGATAATTTTAGGAATTCTTCGACTAATAAATGGAATATATGTACAAAAAAAATGAGGCTTAATACGGTATACTCTTGCAAAAGTCGCTATGATATTTGACAGTTCAAATTATAACAACTCAAATTATACGTAACTTAGCGAGTTTTGAAATAGTACAATAAAATACAGAATAACATTTTTTTAAATCCAATGCAACGACAGCCATTGCAAAAAAACTTTTTTTTAAACTAAGCGTGGTTTGCAAGTGGATTCCTCGATTATTTCATCTAAATTACTGTGATTACAATGTTAAACGAGTCGTATTATTTTAAAAATTAAAATAATAAAATCTTTAATTGATGAGGCATTCACTTTGTAACCTTTCTATATTCTACAATCTAAGTTACAAATATATATTTACATTTTAGTCTTCATACAAATATTATCAAAATTCGGTAGGTAAGAATGCCCGTGGTGATGAAACTTTCAGCCCATGCATCATTAGTTTGTCAAAGCGTGGGCTCACCGACCACTAAAGTGTCTAAGAATAGCCCCTAATGAGACAAGTTACGCTCTTAATTGTTGGAATTTCACTGTCACAATTCCTTAAAAAAATAATATGAGCAACCGAAACAATCCGAAACTAGCGTCTATCCGAAAAAAATATATGTATATCCGTATGAAATATATGATACCATACCAACAAAAATAAAATTACTCCTTTTTTTGTATCCGTATCCATATCCAAAATGTCATGTACATGACATCCCTATAACAAAGTACCTACTGATAGGCTTATTTTTCTGTTAGAAGTGTATTTTTGTACGTGTAGGGTCAAGTGGGCAACAGTGACTCAGTCTAGCGAGTCCCTGAGTAGCATTTGTCAGTGTGTACTACGGTGGTGAGTCAGTGTGCAAACATAGTGGTACACAGTGACTCAATTCTCATATTTTTCTTTTCACGCCCCTAGTTTTATTGATGTAGTAAATAATGAAGAATCATTTAAGTTAAAATATAATAGTACAACTACAATGTGTGTAAATTTTAAGCCAAACCTTAGATGTTTTATATGTTTTTTAACTCTCTGAAAAAAACTGAGCCACTGTTGCCCACTTGACCCTACCTGTTTCATGTATCTGTTCTTTGTATTTTTTAAAATGATTTGACTAATAAATGGAGTTTAAATACAAATATCACGTCAAGTTCATTTATTTACAACATTGAAAAGTTCACAAATATTTCATCTAAATAACTGTGATAGATAACAATTTTAAAAGAGCCGTATATTCTTAAAAATGAGGCATTCACTTTATAACCTTTCTAATCTAATCTAATCTAATCTAATCTAAGTTGCAAAGATATGTTACATTGCAGATTCACATTACATGCATTCTCACAACCAGACATGTACAAGTTTGCGCCTGCACGTGCCTCATGTGAGCCCACAACATTGAAATCAAATCTCAAATGGACATACACCCTGCAACTCTTGCCGTCTTTCCCTGTAACAGGGGTGACATTGGCAAAGTGAACCATTTTTACAGCATGGGTGGTCAGCCGCATACCAACCTATAAGTCATTTATAAATATTAAAATGAAATCTTGTTTTCGAAACTGGTAGCACATCAATAAATTTTACTCGTCCCGTAACCATATGCAAGTTACATTTTGATTTTTAATAATGAAATATTAAAATCTTTTTTGTTTTCATTGTTTATTCTTACCCTGATGCGGCTCTGGTAGCCATTTTTTGCAGAGAGCGATAAGTGACCGTTTTTGTGGTAAAAGGTCTGTACATACATATATGGTTTTTAAGCGATGAAATATAATTACTTCAAACCAATAATACCAGCTACATTTTATGCACGGTGCTTTGTTTTATAAAAAAAATATATCATTCAAAGCTCCCATTAGTTGCATCCTGTCGGCCATGCGTTGCGCAGAGCGAGACAAAAATATACTTACCTCTCTTATATGTTTAAAACAGATCTTAGATGAACCATAAAGTATCAAACACAAAGTGCCCGGGTGAGAATGCAAAAAAATATTATTTTGTGTATGTCAAGTGTACGACCCTATTGTGATAAATCTCTTACTTTCGTTATTTAACTTTCCTTGAGTGGGTCCATATTTGGATTTGTTTTTTGTATCAGACAAGCAGTCTATTTATTAATATGTCAATGCATTATCGGCTTTGATCGACGAGTATCAGCGATACATAACCTGTGAAATATAAATTTGTGTAGTAGAAGAGTTAAAGATAAATATTAATTTGTAAGAAATAAATCACGTGTAAATAAATAATTTGAAAGAAGACCTGTGTATTTTAATTTGTAGACCTTTCGGACCTATAAAAAACGTAACAATATAAAAAACCCAATCTTAAATGAACATAAGCCCTGCAACTCTTGCCGACCTTCCCTGACGCAGGGGTGACATTGGCAAAGTGAACCATTTTCTACAGTGTGGGTGGTCAGCCGCATACCAACCTATCAGTCAAGGAATAATTATAGATTATAGAAAACAAATACAATACTCACGGGGCTATTCTTAGAAATTTTAGTCGCCCGTTGAGCCCATGCTTTGACGAACTAATGGTGCATTTGTATGAAGATCTGTCAATCCAAGATCGCCGCAAGTGAACAGCTGATTATTCTTCATACAAATATTACCAAAATTCGGTAGGTGGCTATGAAACTTTCAGCAAAGGTATCATTAGTTTGTCAAAGCGTGGGCTCAACGGGTGACTAAAATGTCTAAGAGTAGCCCCGTTATTAGGACTTGTGCGAAAAATGGTGCTGCATGTTCGAGACAAGAAAGGAAATATTTGGCTCAGTTGTACTTAATTTTAAGCGCGAAAGTGAAAAACGTTTTATCTAATTATTTACTATGTATTTCCTATGACCATGGCTGCTTGCGTACCACCTTAAGAAGCGTCGCGTACCACTGGTGGTACGCTTACCATAGTTTGGGAATCACTGGTCTAGCCCAATGGTCTAGCCTCAATCAGTGTTATTCATTAGAATTTTTAAACCAGATTTATTTAGAGATTTCTGGTTTAATTTCTCGATGTAATCTCAATTTACAAAAAAGGTGATTCATAAAAACTTTATGAAACAGTTTAGCACTAAACGTGTTTCAAAATATGATCAAATTTGTAAACCACCTCCGAGTAGGTTTATTTCGTTCAAAACGAGATCGACATACGCAAAATGCATCGATATAAATAAAATACATAGATGGAGCGCGTGAGTGTTTTCCTATACAAACGGTTGTGCCCATAGATCTAGTACTTGGTAGATACGACATCTGCGGTTGAAAAAACAACCGCTTTTACGGAATTTGTAAGTGTGTGAATGTGTAAAATATGTGTAAGTAATTATGAAAGAATATGTCCAAGGATTCTGTTGGTAAGAATGAGATTAGGACGTATGAAAATCCTAATGGTGGCTTGTTATGCTCCAATAGAGTCTGATAGCAGAGAAGAGAGAGATGAATTTTGGGAGAGTGTAAATAATGTACTAAGAATGAACGAATTATTCTACTAGGAGATATGAACGGATGGATTGGTATGAAACGAGATGATTGCGGAAAGGTTGTGGGACCGAGTGGTAGAGGAATGATCAATAATAATGGACAAAAGCTTGTCAACACATGTATAGAACACAGACTTTTTGCAACAAACACCTGGTTTAAACACCAAGACTTGCATCTCTATACGTGGCAAAATAGGGCAGGCAATCGAACAATTATTGATTATATATGCGTGGATGAAAGAATGAGAGGATGTGTGAGAGATGCAAGAGTGTACCGTGGAGCTGAACTCAGCACAGACCACTATTTGCTATGCACGAGAATAATGGTAGGGGATTGTAAAAAAGGAAAGAAAAAAATATTGTTAAGAATGAAAAGAATAAAAATGGAAAATTTGAACGATGACAAGGTGCAAGATGAATATCAAAGTGAGATTGCCAAAATATTAAATATGGATGAACTACAAAAAATTAAAGATGAAGGATGTGTGGAAAAAGTTTGGCAAATGATGAAGAAAGAACTGACCGAATCTGCTAGAATGATATGCGGAGAAACAAATGTTGGTAAGAAAAAAGGTGATGCCTGGTGGAACGATGGAGTGAAAGAAGCAGTAGAGCAAAAGAAGGAAGCGTATAAGAAATGGTTGAAAGATAAAGGTAATTTGAATTTGGAAATGATAGTTAGGTTTAAGTAAGAATTACGGTCGTTTGGCATTTTGACAATTATATTAATTTTCGGATATTTAACGAACCGTTCGGTGAGAACTTACATTATTCTCTACGTTTCGTCAGCGACGTAGCGGACGTCTTCAGGAGAACTTCAGGAGACAAGGATGTTCTCCTGTCGGCTACGTCGCTGATGAAACGTAGAGAATAATGTAAGTTCTCACCGAACGGTTCGTTAAATATCCGAAAATTAATATAATTGGAAATGATTGTAATGACCAGGGCTTGGAACTCACTCCACTACAGGCGCTACCTGGAAAGGCAGACCATTTTGAGGTTAGGACGGGTTCTACTGACAAGGGGGCCCTTTGAGGTTAGGTTGCGCGCTTTTGCAGTTGCCCGGCTAGCACAAGACTCCTCAGGGTGGTGTTCAGGCCCAACACCTTGCTCGCTTTCCACTGATGCTAAAGAGGTTCAAAAATATAGGTGATGGAGAGAAAAACCGGGTAAAGGAAAGACGGGATTTATTTTAAATTATGAGAAATGAGAGCATCACCACGCTAAACTGCACGACTGACTGGTTCTAAGTTTAATTAGATAATGTATTTAAAGGGTTTGATTAGCTCACGAGGACGGAGAGAAGTCTTGATGCTGGGATGCGGGTAGTCGATGCTGGGGCGCCGGCCTCGGGCACGGCAACGCTTTTGGCGGGATGTTGGGGCTCCACACTCCGGAGGAATTGCGGCACGGGGCTCAGCCAGCGATAAGACGGGAGCGCTCGGCTGGACGGGGCAGGCGCTCCGTCCTCCTGAGGAACTTTGGGCACGGGGCTCCGGATATCGAGTAGCCAAGCGGGCGCTGGCGATGGGTAGAAAGCAGGGGCTCCTTCCTTCCGAGGAATCCGCCACGGGGGACCCAGGCGCGGCCAGGGGCTGTGTGGTGCAGGCAACAACGGCGACTCAAGCCTTCTCCGATAGATGTTCTTGGCCACGCCTGGTAGGTGTTATTGGTTCAGGTGTTGAAGAGCTTGTGTCCCCGATTGTGGGGGGTCGACGCCTTTTATAAACTCCCTACCAGCGCGATGCGGAGCTTAACCGGGGATTTTCAGTGTTTCCCTCCCAACTGTCAATCTCAGCCTGTCTTCTTCCTCCAATCTTGATCCGGCTCAATTTCTGTGGCTAAAGATGCGCTTCACTTTCTTTCAAGTTGGTAATGACATTATTTTTCCTTTGACAGGTATAATGTTTTGACAGATCATGTCTTCTTCTTCTTCTTTTTTTTCCACAGGTAGCTATCTGACATGCTAGCTACCTGACATGATGTATAAAAGGGCAAAAAAGAATACTAAAAAGCTTGTGTATGAAAGTAAGATGGAATTAGAGAAGAAAAATAATGAAAGGGCACAGCAGGACTTCCACACCAACAAAAAAATGTTCAATTTATAATTTTTGAAGGAATTCAAAGAAAACACTGTTTATTTTCACTAAAATTTATTTAGAAAGATTAAAATCTTTAAAACAAATTACAAACGCGTTTTCGACCTAGCAGGTCATCATCAGGTACAGTAAAATATATTTTATTAAATTTAGTCAATTGGTATAAATTACAGTCAAGTAGGTAAAAAAGAAAAAAGAAAAAACATTCAGCAAAAAATTTATATAATAAAACAATGAAAAGCTTTATATGGTAATAAAAAGTAAAAATTAAAAACTAAAAACTAATTAATTTATTATAAGTCTTAAGGGTAGTTGCAATAGTGAGGAATTTGGTAAAAAGTGTATAATTTTGTTAGACTACGATAAGCATATAAACAAGGGCCTAATTTCAAGTCCAAAATAAATTTATATCATTTTAAATTTGAAAAAGATCTTTTGAAATTTTTTACCGGTTTTGAAACGGATGTGTGATCCGTCAACGAAATTTGTAGCCCCCGTGACGTCATTTTCTTGTATCGACAACGCTGCTGGTATTGCGATGGCTATAAAAAGTCAAAGAAAATGACGTCACAGCCGAAAACTCAATCCAAGGAGCGTTTTGGCGCGTAAATTCAAACTTCATTTTTTGAACATGAATAACTTTGTAAAAAAAACAAGTAAAAATAAAATTCAAGAAGTTTTATGACAAGCAAATATAAAGGAATTTAAATCCACAAGATTTTTTTTTTGTGAAATTTCCCTATTGGTCAAAAGGTACAAATCCCAGTTAGGTAGGTAAAAAAGTAAAATAATCCATTAACATTACAAACAGTTATATATGGCAATTATGAATAATATGAATTAATAAATTAAAGGTCATTTGGTGAGACAGTCATTATGTACACAAAACAAAAAGACAGAATAAAAATAAATTATTTAAGTTGGAAGCTAAAAAGATCAAAAACAACAAACAAAAACACCATCACACCAGTCGTCTCAAGGAATCAGACAATAAAACCATTAAACCAGAGTGTCCTCATACATAATTATGATTGTTTTGTACATTATGTTCATATGTATGAGGACACTCTGGTTTAATGGTTTTATTACGAGACGTTCGCGCCAGTAGGCTCTTGGCTGGGGAACCGGAAATACATGAATGGTGGTAAATTTAAATTGGCTGCAAGGCGGTAAATTTAAATTGGCTGCAGTTTGAAAATATTATTCTGAGTATTAAAATCATGATATTATTTAGCCGTTATTATAATGGCGGTAAATTTAAATTTCTGGCAGTTTGAAAATATAAATCTTAGTATTAAAATTATGTTATTAGGTATTATTGCAAAAATGTCTTTCAAATTTAAATTAAATTAAAATTTATTTTCACTAAATTTTGTATTTTTAGTTAGGCTTTTGGCTGGGGAACCGGAAATATATAAATGGTGGTAAATTTAAATTGGCTGCAGTTTGAAAATATTAATCTGAGTATTAAAATCATGTTATTATATAGCCTTTATTATAATGGCAGCAAATTTAAGTTTGTGGTAGTATAAAAATGTACTTGGTACTGTGTGTACCTCGAGTAAAGTGAAAAAACTCATACTCAGGGTACAGAGTGTGTTCGTTTATGTAATTTCAAATGATATGACAATGCAGCTCTATAATAACACTGATCACAAGCAAATGGTTTATGGCCAGAGTGTGTTAGTATATGAATTTTCAAACAACCTGAGCGCGTAGCTTTGTAATCACATTGATCACAAGCAAATGGTTTATGTTCAGAGTGGGTTAGTTTATGTGATTTCAAAGAACCTAACTGTGTAGCTTTGTAATCACATTGATCACAAGCAAATGGTTTATGTCCAGAGTGTGTTAGTTTATGTGATTTCAACTGAGATGACAATGCAGCTCTATAATCACACTGATCACAAGCAAATGGTTTATGTCCAGCATGTGTTCGTTTATGTGTTTTCAAAGAACCTGACTGTGTAGCTTTGTAATCACATTGATCACAAGCAAATGGTTTATGTCCAGAGTGAGTAAATTTATGTCTTTTCAAATTACTTGAATTTTTAGCTTTGTAATCACATTGATCACAAGCAAATGGTTTATGTCCAGAGTGTTTTAGTTTATGTTTTTTCAAAAAATTGGGTTGTGTAGTTTTATAATCACACTGATCACAAGCAAATGGTTTATTTTCAGAGTGTGTTAGTGTATGTGATTTCAAATTATTTGAATTTTTAGTTTTATAATCACACTGATCACAAGTAAATGGTTTATGTCCAGAGTGTGTTAGTTTGTGTGATTTCAAACTATTTGGATGTGTAGTTTTAAAATCACACTGATCACAAGCAAATGGTTTATGTCCAGAGTGTGTTAGTTTATGTATTTTCAAAGAACCTGACTGTATAGATTTGTAATCACATTGATCACAAGCAAATGGTTTATGTCTAGAGTGAGTAAATTTATGTCTTTTCAAATTACTTGAATCTTTAGCTTTGTAATCACATTGATCACAAGCAAATGGTTTATGTCCAGAGTGTGTTAGTTTATGTGATTTCAAACTATTTGGATGCGTAGTTTTATAATCACACTGATCACAAGCAAATGGTTTATGTCCAGAGTGTGTTAGTTTATGTGATTTCAAACTTTTTGGATGTGTAGTTTTATAATCACATCGATCACAAGCAAATGGTTTATGTCCAGAGTGTGTTAGTTTATGTGATTTCAACTGAGATGACAATGCAGCTCTATAATCACACTGATCACAAGCAAATGGTTTATGTCCAGAGTGTGTTAGTTTATGTGATTTCAAAGTGCCTGACTGTGTAGCTTTGTAATCACATTGATCACAAGCATATGGTTTACGTCCTGAGTGTGTAAGTTTATGTGATTTCAAATTATTTGAATATTTAGCTTTGTAATCACATTGATCACAAGCAAATGGTTTATGTCCAGAGTGAGTAAATTTATGTCTTTTCAAATTGCTTGAATTTTTAGCTTTGTAATCACATTGATCACAAGCAAATGGTCTATGTCCAGAGTGAGTTAGTTTATGTATTTTCAAAGAATATGACCGTATAGCTTTGAAATCACATTGATCACAAGCAAATGGTTTATGTCTAGAGTGAGTAAATTTATGTCTTTTCAAGTTACGTGGATCTTTAGCTTTGTAATCACATTGATCACAAGCAAATTGCTTCTGTCCAGTGTGTTTCAGTTTGTGTTTATTAAGATGACATTTCCATACTGATTTGAAACTACAATCATTGCAAAAATAGTGTGTGCTTTTTGTAATGGCCAACTTTTTGAGTTTGCTTTTTTTCACCTTGCCTTGTTCACCTCTAATGTGAGTGCTTGTTTCCTGTTGATCTGTTGAGGTGGATGGCCCGCTCTCTGAGCTTGTGTGTCTGTGATGGTGGCTCTTGCTTGCCCCAGTGTGCTCCAGCTCGCAGCAACTGAACAACTGATGGATCCTCAAGAGTTTCTTTTGATTGGCCTTGTAGCTGCAGGCATGGCACACATGTTCCAACCTGACTGGATCATCTGAATACAGCGCAATGTCGATTCTGTCCACAACTTCGCCGGATTCCTTCAATAAGCCATGATGTGCAGGGGCCGCGTCCTCATTCTTTATATGTTGTATTACTGAGTCCTCATTTTCCCATTCCTCCTCACGAGCCAGTCTTTCTTGCTTCACGTCGCTCTCTTCAATGCCGATTTGTTCACAAGAGTGCAATAGTTGTGCATCCATAACCTCCGAGTCTGCATCAACCTTCTCAAGCTTCACTACGACATCCATTGTGACTTGATCACACACAGTACCTTGATCACTTGCACAAAACAAAAAAGCCACAGTTCTGCACCTACTCTGACTACAGAGTTAAGATGGTAAAGATCTTATCTATTTCACAGAGTAATCTATTCGAATTGAAAAATTGTGAACTGGAAAACTAAAAAATCTCCGTAATATCCGGGGCGATTTTCCATAGATGTACGATTTTCACAGGTCATTATCTAAAATCACGACCACATCACGACTCTTGTGAAAACAGCCTCCAAAGATAGCCCCCTATGCTGTAAACAAAAACGATTCCCCAAATGTAGGGAAAATAAAACGTTCAATTTCAGAGACTTTGTCTATGGTTAGGGGGCTAAAAAAAAGCGCGAAATCCAAAAATTCAAAAACAACGAATGAAAAAAAAAAGATTTGTGTACAGAAAAACAATAAAACGTAAATATTTACGTAAAGGAACAATGAAAAGATGAAAAAATAAATTATTGACTTATCAAAACTAATTATGGCTGAAATTTTATGTTAAGATTATACCGCAATACAGAATAATAACATGGTTTGTTAACAAATACAAAGCATATGTAGGTATTTTTGTAAATTTAAAAAGTTGACTTAGTCCCAAATGTTAGTTTTGATAATGTCGTACTAACAATAACCTTTATAATAAAATCTTTTAATATAAATCAACATACTCATATTTTATCCGTTTTAATTAAAACTCCCTAGGACCCAAATCAACGATTGTGTACGATTTTCACAGGTCATTATCTAACATCACGGATGTCAATATTTTGACCATTGACAAGATTAGAGACAAGTTCGTAATAAGATTATTCGTAATAAGAAGTAATAAGATTTAGAGACAAGTTTGTAATAAATTTCAATAAGGTAATTTCACTTTTTATTTATTTGATAGAATGATAGACACCATTTAAAAAAATGCATCTGCGGGACTCAGATTCTCCGCATTTTATTTTTGAAAATTATTAATGATATCTTTATTTTTACCTAGTACTTTCACTACTATAACTACCACTGGTAAATTAACTAAATAGATAAATTTACGCTTGGAAATCATTGTTAGATACACAAAAAAAGTTATAAAAATGTAATTTTTCATATTGGTTTTATTTGTAAAATGATCGGTGTTAATTTTCGATCTTTCTCTAGCTTTTGCGACGCTAGCTGCACAATGCCAAAAAAGAAGAGGAAAAACCATTCAAATGTCAAAAACTCGTGTGCAAGTTGTTGACTTTCTATAATATAATCTATAATCTAAGTTGCAAGGATATGTTCATTTAAAGCTCTCAGATGTATGCCCACAAACCAACACGTGTAGTTCGCGCTTACAAATGCTGAATGTGTACTTACAAATAAAATCCAAACCTCAAATGAACATAAGCCCCACAACTTTTGCCGACCTTTCCTGAAACAGGGGTGACATTGGCAAAGTGAACCATTTTTCATTATGAATAATCCTGTAAGTTTTTGCAGTAAACTTTTAAAAACTGACGTGACAGCTTTAAAATTCTTGTGCAATGATCTACTTCTAGCAGGTGAGTGATCCATTACAATCTTGTGCAATGATCTACTTCTAGCAGGTGAGTGATCCATTACAATCTTGTGCAATGATCTACTTCTAGCAGGTGAGTGATCCATTACAATCTTGTGCAATGATCTACTTCTAGCAGGTGAGTGATCCATTACAATCTTGTAAGTTGCATGTAAGTAAACATTTCATTTCAATCTTTGAATTTTTCAGCTGAGAATTTTACACATTGTTTTATTGTTTACAGGTGTAGGGCATTCAGTTTGCTTGTATAAAACTTCTACTCTGAAACTTCTTTCAAAGATAGATGTATTTGTTGGACAAAAAATTCATGGCTTCGCACCGAGCAAGGATGGAAACGAAATCATTATTTATGGCGGTAAACGGGCCACTGTTTGTCAGTTGATGAAAATCTCGGAATCATATAAATTCAATTTACTAAAAAAATCATTACGAAGCTCGAGCTGGATAACTTGTTTACTTTGGGTCAGTGACTCCCGTATTGCCATCTTGACTGCTCATAATTCCCTACAGGTACTTGAATATATATTTTGAATGCTGTGCACACTGATTTATTCTTTTGTTCCAATTTAAAATAATAATGTTAATAATGTGTAATAAAATAAGTTCCTTGACTTATAGGTTGGTATGCGGCTGACCACCCATACTGTAAAAAATGGTTCACTTTGCCAATGTCACCCCTGTTTCAGGGAAGGACGGCAAGAGTTGCAGAGCTTATGTTCATTTGAGATTGGATTTTTATATTGTAGGTCCACATGCGGTATGTGTTAGCGTGAAATTATACATGTCTGCTTGTGGGAATGCATTTAATATAAATCTTAAATGATATATATCTTTGCAGCTTAGATTAGATTAGATTAGATTAGATGCTGCTATTTTTAGACATTTTGGTCGTCCGTTGAGCCTACGCTTTGACAAATTAATGATTCCTGGGCTGGAAGTCTCATCAAGGTACCTATATTGGTAATATTTGTATGAAGACTAGTCAGCTGTTCACTTGTGGCCATCTTGGATTGACAGGTCTTCATACAAATATTACCTATATACCTTGCTGAGACTTTCAGCCCAGGAATCATTAGTTTGTCAAAGTGTGGACTCAACGGACGACCAAAATGTCTAAGAATAGCACAGCAAGAAGGTTGTGAAGTCTGATGAGCTTCTTCAAAATGGCTACTTGAAGTGGTTTTAACATCCCGAGCAACAATATTACATTCTTTTGCTGGTTTTTCTATTCATCTCTTATTTCTCATTTTCTCTCTATGAAACAGTTTTAAAACTTATTTCTTGTTATTTTTAGGATGCTATTACTTTTTTTTCTGGATATTCTTCTCCTGGGTTTTGACCATCATTCATTGTGCAGACTAACGTTTGATTACAAATCTATGTGTAAATTTTTCAGAACTTTGTCACTGAGTGAATATATAGAATGGCTTAGCATCGCTAAAGAAGTTACTCACAGATTAGTAACTTAACTGACAATACGATGCACCATGGTAACACGCAGAATAACAATTTCCAGCATCTGAAGTCAGCTGTAAAAAATAAGTAAATTTATTATTATAAACCCACATGTTTGTGTTTTTTTGCTCTAGATATGGGATTATTCTACTATGGAGACCATATCTTCCCACACAAGTGAAGAGAAGTGTTTTTTATACAGTGGTCTCATCCTTAATGTTCAGAATGAAGTTCTGGTATTCGCTGGCACAGTTTTTTCGCAAGTTGTTGTATGGGATACAGAGAGTGAGAAGGTACATCACAGGCTAATGGGGCACAAGGTAAATAAAGGATTATTTCACACAAATATTAGTTTTTGATTTTAAAACTCTTATTTTTAATTTTATTTATTCGTTAAATATAAGTATTGTATATATTCGATAATAGGTATTGGGTATCAAATTCCAGGTATGAAACGCCATCTATAAAATGCCAGGTAGAAGGTATCAAATGCAAGGTAAAAGGTCTTGAGTTTCAGGTACAAGCTTATAAGTTAAAGGTTATAGTATATATAATATATAATAGTATATATATTAGTCCGGTCGATAGCTCAGGTGGTAGAGTGCTTGCATTCCATGCCGAAAGCTCGGGTTCGAATCCCACCGAGGGTGTCAGAAATGATTTCCCGTTTCGGTGTTTATTTCAAACCCCAAAATAAAATACCGGCAAGGTTTACTCAGCCTTCACAAGAAATGCGTACCAGCACTCTCGGGAGCTGGGAAACCTCCACTTCGGGGGGGGTCGAAAATCGCCAAAAATTGATGACGTAATTTATGGACGGCCCCTATTTAACGACGCCCATAATAAATAAAAATGGACTCCCAACAGTCAGAGAAGTTTTCTAGTTAACGGCATTGTAAAACAAATGCAGTTGGTGATTGTGCTAAATGCAGTTTATAAAGCTATCTTTTATGTATAAATATATTATGATGATTTATTTGGTAAGCACTGTTTTTGTGGGAATCACACCTCAAGAACCCTCTGCGAGTTATAGAAAGCGCCAATTCTCAAGCAAGACCCAGTTGCTGTAAGACTGGATGGACCTTTGGTGACCGGTCTTTGGTAAAGGTATATGATTTTTTCAACCCAGCGTAGAGCATATTTGAAAATATAAATGGTATTTTTTCTCCTCCGCCGGAAATCAAACCCACGACCTTCCATTTAAAAGTCTGAAGCGCTAACCACTAGACTAAGGACCGGTCATTTAATCGATAAATGTAATGAGGAATTGTGTTTACCGCAGCTTCAAGGAACACTCAAAATATTTTTAGATAGTGTGTGCTTTTAAGACATAAAACTTGTAAACTGCCAAATTTGGCTCCGGAAACTGCACTCTTTATCAAGAAGTTGAAATTCTTTCAGACTGCATTGTTAATGATTGTGTCTTTAATTTTCAGGGTGTCATATTTTCAATATCATTCAGCGAATCTATTCACAAGATAGTCACAACCTCAGATGACAGATCCATCAGAACTTGGAGCGTCTGCAAAGAAAACTATTCCAACACATTAAACTTCTGGCGCAACATTCAAATTGAACCTCATCTAGTTCTATATGGCCACACAGCCAGAGTGTTCAAGGGCATCATCTCAGATAATCTACTGTTTTCCATAGGTGAGGATGCATTCTTATGCACTTGGAACATTGATAAAGAAGAAAACAATTTGTTGATGAAGAAACGAGTACATCAAGATGGTTGTGTTTGGTCCCTGGATTACGACAATGTGAATAAAATTGTTGTAACAGGAGGCAGTGATTCGGGAGTGACCCTTCATCGAAACTTCAAAGAATCATCATTGAGTAAAGAAAGACATTTGTTACCACATGATTTTACAGTGGCTAAGAAATTAGTTATGACGGCTCGAGGTAACATAGTTTGTATAACAGAACAAGGTGCCTTGCTTTACTATGATTTTGAGATGCAGGAATGGTATTTGAAACATCAATTTGATTGGGTTTCTTCTTATTTTAAGCTTGCTGTATCGCTGTGTAAGCAATTTTTAGCTGTCGCTGATATAAATGGGCATATTCATGTTTTCCTTGAGAATTGTAAGTTTGATCCTAATATAAAGCATTTATTCAGTCAAAAAATCAATGATGGAATCATACATTCATTGCATTGGGTTGACAATAGAAGCGTTGTCATTTGTGGTGATGAAGGGAGTATCAGTGTGTGGGGACCGCGAGGAGATTCTTGTGAACAGATTCAAATACATGAACTGCCCGCTTGCAAAGAAAGATGGCTGACAGCTGCTGCAATGGATACAAAGAACCATGTTTTATTAATCGGCGATAGATGCGGAAATATTCATCTTTATAAAAAATACAGGAAGAACCCCATTCAAAGTATATCAAGAGTGCACGGTCGCCTTGGAATAAATTGTATAGAGTTATTCAAAGATAACATTATTACTACAGGAAGAAATGGCTGCGTTAAATACTTCAAATTATCAACTAACTTCGAGAGTGGGAACGATTGTTGTAATCTACAGTACTTGCATAATGTTAAGGTGCCGTTTGAGTGGGTGGAAAGATTCATTGATAAAGATAAACAAATGGTGTGTGGTTTCAAAGAGACTAGATTTGTGATCTTCAATTTAAAAAGTAACTGTGTGCTGTTGGAGGTAGACTGTGGGGGAGGGCACAGGTCCTGGGATGTGACCAAGAAATGGCTGGACTTTGAAAATAAAACAAATAAAGTCATCAGATACATTTACATCAATAAATCTGATGTTTACAGCGTCACCGTAAAAGTTGATAACATAATATTACAGAATATTGTAGAAGGATATCACACTAAAGAAATAAATGATGTAAAAAGTATTGAATGTTCTTTCGATGGAAGAAAATCATATATCCTTGTATCAGGTGGTGAAGATACTATAATTCGCTTTAATCATTTTGATACATTACATTCAGACAATGAACTTCTAGAAAAGATGAGAATATCAAGTCATCTCTCTTCTATTCGAAGCATACTTCTATTGCCTTTAATAGATTGTTCAGAATTTCATAAAAAATATCTGCTTTTTACTGCAGGTGGCCGAGCTCAAATATGCATCAACCAAATATTAATTTTAAACACAGAAAATGTCCCTCACATATCTTACAGGGAACTGTGCAACTACATGCTCAAAGGAACTGATTTGGAACGGAAGAAAAATTCAGGCTGGGCTAGAATTGAGAAAGATATGGAGGCAGAAACAAGAATTATGAGTTTGAATAGTATACAAACTCCACAAGATACTACGGAAAATAACAAAATACTTGTAGCAGGATGTTCAGATGGATACCTTAGGGTGTACAGATTTTTGTACTCTGAATTTGAATCTACGGAACTAACATTACTGAAATGCTTTGAGTTTCATAAAAAATGCATTTTGAATGTCCACAGTTTTCATTATAAAAAGTACTCTATTGTTATTACTTTTTGTATTGATGGATCTACAGCATTTTGGAATTTTACATCTTACGTGGAAACCAAATCATCATACAGTAAATATGATGATTTGGAACCGTTTTTTAGTTTGAAAATTCACAAAGCTGGCATCAATTCTTACGATGTCATGTTTATAAGTTGTGATAAATTTCTGTTAGCTACAGGTGGAGATGATAATGCTATACAATTGAATGTTTTATCTTTGTACTGCGATGAGTTAGATGGGAGATTACATGCTCGTAGAGTGTCTAATTTCTGCTGCACTGAGTATCATGGTGCACAAGTCACAGGACTGAGATTGTGTGATAATCAAACAATGATAAGCTCCTCTATCGATCAAAGAATAACCATATCCAAGCTGCGGTGGAACGAAAATAATTATGGAGATTTGGAATGCAAATATTTGGGACAGTATCACACTTCAGTATCTGATCTACAAGGCATTTGTGCCATGGCTATAAAAGGGTAAGAAAGCATGGAATTTATTTGAGTGATATATTTATGAATTGAAAACCCTAAAATTGTTTTCAGTCCTGCTAATTTCTGCAAGCTGATATTATTATAAAGAATTGTATCTGTCAAGATAGCTCTTGAATTCATGAGAATATGCATAAAGAAGCAATTCACTTACAACCAAAGGCAGCAATCTTTAGGTTTTTAAAAAAAAAAATGAGATAAATATGTGGAAACACTGAATCACTTACTCACTGTTTCCATATATTTATCTCATTTTTTAAACAAAAAATCTAAATTGTCGCCTTTGATTCTATCTTCTTCTTCCTTAATGTCTACAGCCCATATCTCTCCTTGGCCTCCGTTATCCTCGGCCTCCATCCTTCTCTGTCCACGGCCGTGGTCCTCCAGCTTGGCACCTGCAGTAACCGCACAGCATCCCCCCTCACCTCATCCTCTCACCTCAGCCTTGGTGTTCCCTTTCGTTCTATGCGTCTCAAGTATTCCATATTTTAAATTAATATAAAGTGACCCTTAGGCCCAGTATTTTCAACGTTAGCATAGCGACTTTATACTGAGTGATAAGGACATACTTACGTCAATCGTGTTGGTAGTTTTATTAATCAGTTTAAAGTCACATAAGCCAACATTGAAAATATGGGGCCTTATTGTTCTGTAGCAGCAATTGTTTTTTATAATTCTTTGTTGTAGGGATGAGATTTCATTAAATGTCTACGGAAAAGGAATTCAATGCTTGACCATCAAGTTGGAAAAAGACAAAAGAGAGAATTGAGCCAGATCATCTCACAGATTTGACCATGTGGGAATTTTACTTGTCTTATCAAAGACAAGCAGAGTCTGGAAAATATGTTGTGGGGACAAACCCAGAAAGGTGCAGGGCATATGAAGACCCAAATCAGACGGCTGGATGAAATAGCGGCAGATTGTGCGGTAGGAGGATGGAGAAGAAAGGTGTTGGACAGACAGCGCTGACAGCAGTTGATTAAGGCGGCCAGGACACATCCCGGATTGTTGTGATAGTGATGATGATGTCTTATCAAAGTGGGCGGACTAAAATATTTAATTGATAACAAAAAAAATATATACTCCTAAAATATGTAAGCCAAAATAATGATATCAGAGTTATCTAATTCCTATTTTAGCATTTAATATATTGAATATCATGTTTCTTGTGTAGCATTTTTGACAATTATTAACTGTCAATAATATAAAGTACTAATTATTCAAAACTATAATATTATAGTTGTAAATGTTTACAAGTGTTATATTTTATTGTCTTTATTTTTATTCTCAATAATAAATATTATGTTTTACAGACAATAAAAAGTGATACTATTAATGTATTTGTGTTTTGTTTTTACTTTATTTTTTATACCATTTTATCAACATTGATTAATAAATAAATACATAATTCAAATGACTTTGGAAAGGTTTCACAGGCATTTTTCTAGATACAGCCTACTCATCCTTGTCGTAAACAAATAGGATGTTGGTTTTCTTTGATTTTTTATTTGTGGCCTAATACTTTGTCCATGGTTTTTGCACACTAGGCGACACGTGACAGCCACAACTTGGCGACTAGTCGCGGAGACAGGCTGCGGCCGACAGTTTTCATATATTTTGTTCAAATCTCCGCACACTTGGCGTCAGAGTCGCGGAGTCGTGACGACAAGCTAGGAGAGTCGCGCGCGCTCGCTACTTGTTGCGATGTGCACGTGCACACACAACGACAGTCGCGCGATAGCGCAGCGAAAGAAACTCATTGAATTCACGCTCATCCTGAAGTATTTGAAAAAAAAATTGTGTGTATTGTGAGCTCATCGCAAAACAGACATTCTTGGTGAAAGATAAGTATTGTATGGACCCAATAACGGCAATGGATTCTTCATCGTACTCTGCACCTTCTATTTGCATGCATTCGCAAGATAAGCACCAAGGCAAGTGCAACTAGAGGCTCCATAGTCAATCACAAGATAAATAACACAACCGTCTCTCTCCTATACTCTACTACTAATGATAGCATTCTGCACAAAGTCTGTCGTAACGACTAGTCGCCGACACAAGTGACAGCTCCGCTTTAAGTCGCAGCGACAAGACGCAGATGCAAACGACAACACCGCGACTTGACGTGGTGACTAGACGCGGTGACAAGTCGCCCAGTTTGCGATGGCCCTTAACCTATTTGCAGGCATTCAGGTAAAATGACAGAATAGAAAATAAAGATGATCCACGTGGTATTAATATGATCTTCAAAAATACATTTCTATAGCACTGCTTCAATGGCAATATATGAAATTTGAAAGAAAAAACTCCTGTTGTAAATCCTTTTTTTCCTTAGATTTGAGTACAACAGTCTTTATGTTGGTACCAGCCTGGTAAATGAAGTTGAAGCAAAAAAAAACTGAAGAAGGGTTTTTACTTTTTTGTTGTTTTTTTTAATACTAAAGACACTATAGTGACCTTGGCCTGAGATGCCGCTGAGAAGAGAAAAATATGGAATGTTATGACCATTTGTCCCTGTTACATTTAAAGAAATACAAAACTTTTTAGTGGTTTTCTGGGATCTGTTATGTGGTCCATCAGAGCTGAAAGTCCAAGAGGTTTCGCTATCTATCTCACCATCACATTGCTGAAGACGCTAACCAAGCATGATTAAAGCTCCCTCAACATCTTTGAAAGGAAAATGCTCTGCCATATTTACAGCCTAATGTGGCAAATAAGATACAAGTCTTAACAATCTGGCCTGTACCAAGACATTCAAATGGTCGTGTCAATAAAAATCAGAAGACTACATTGGCTGGGCGACATTCAGCGAATGGACCATTGGAGCCTGGAAAAGAAAGTTTTGATGGCGGACCCAAAAGGGCGAAAGACAGTAGGAAGACCCAGATTAAAGTGCTGTGCGTTAGGAATATGGGACAGAAGAAGGAAAAAATTTGACAGGCAGCGATGGGCCTACCCCAAGTTTTTAAGCCATTTTATAATGATGATGATGTACGTATTTTAAGAATGTAAGTACTTATAGTATTTTTTAAATCTAATTTATTATCAGAGTTTATTATCAATTTTAGAGAGCATTACCTCTAGATAAGGGCATGGAATCATATGTCAGCAGTGTAAGCTTGTATTTAAATTGAACTTTTCTAGTAAAAAAACAAATGGTTATTGTCAGTTGAATAGGGAACGTGGTGTGACAGATTTTTTTGTTAATTGCCAGTTATCAGCTCACTCGTTACAATTATTGAGATAATCACTAATCTCTCCAATTACCAGCTCCCTTATAAAAGTCTTGCCGTTTGTAATTATCTCACAGTCTGCCAGTGCTGCTCTGAGAACAAGGTAATACAATCATCATTATTATTATAATTAAGTGATGTTTTTGTTATCATTATTCATGATGTTTTGTTTTATTGTGGAGTCTTCTTGCATACTTAAATATTTCCTGATGTTTGATGATTTCTATAAATCTATAATCAAAGTTGCAAAGATATGTATTAGGTACATTTATGATTCATATTTAATGCATGCCCACAAGAAGACACATATCATTTTTTGTATTTACACATGCACATGTGAACTTACGACATAAAAACCCAAATCTCAAATGAACGCCTTGCAACTCTTACCAACCTTTCGTTAAACAGATGTGATATTGGCAGAGTGAAACATTTTTTACAGTATAGATAGTCAGCCACATACCAACCTCTATGATAAAAAACTGAGTCTGACCACCCATATTGCAAGAAATGGTTCACTTTGCCAATGACACCCCTCTGTCAGGGAAGGTCACAACAGTTGCAGGGATTATGTTCATTTGAGTTTTGGATTTTATTTGTAAGTACACAATCAGCATTTGTAAGCGCGAACTACACGTGTTTGTTTGTGGGCATACATCTGAGAGCTTTATTTGATAGAACGAATTTGGCCTGTGTAATGCGGGGAGAGGGGGCAATAGTGGCAAAATTTATGCATATTTGAGGTTGAGTACTTAGGTAGCTGAAAAACTCATGACTACACATATATTTCCTTGCATCTTTTTCCCAAATTATTCTGATATTTGCAATCAGACAAAACTATGACTTGACAAAAAATCCATAGACAACAAAATTGTGTGGTCGCACCCCCGGGTTGCCAGGAAAAAGGCAAAGTAATAATTTGCTATTGATAGCTAAGGACGCTAAGCATTTAGCCCTGTAAAGTTTGTTTGTTAAAAAAACCTAAATTCAATTCGGTGCCAAGTTAATTGCAACATTTTAAGCTACACTTAGAGGAAAAAAATTGCATACATTGTTTGAAATAGTTATAAGTTAGTGCAAGTTGAATGGAATCTTAGAATTGTTTATAATACCTAATAGCTCTTTGTGACTTCAATATTTGTGAGTACATATTGTTTCCTTTAATATTTTCCTCAAGATAATAAAATAGGTACTAAATAAGGTACTTACCTACCTACTTAACTGCTTTATGATATCTATTTACCTATTCATGATAAGTAAATGCCAACATAAAAATAACAGCTATGCATGCGCCTTGACTTATTCCTATTTGATTGAGATTAACATACCAGATGCCTGCATTAATTTCAAATGAATCAATTTATTAAAACAGGAACTAGAAAGTTGTTGGAATGCCGTTATCTTTCATAATATAAACAAACAGTATTGTGGCTTACAACATTTGGAATCTTCTCTTCCAATAAGTAACATAGTTCACCAGATTTTTTTTTTTGGATAAGTGAGTGCCGACATTTATATTTTTTCAGTAATTCTTGGTACGAGGCTGACCACCATAACATCTGTAAAAATTGGTTAGTGATATCGCTGTTTCCGGGAAAGGCAGCAAGAGTTGCATGTTTCATGTTAATGTCATATTTGGGTTAATATTTTGTGCGCATGCAGCATGTGTAAGCATGAACTTACATGTGTCTGCTTGTGAGCATGCATTATTATAGACAGATAGATAGAATGAAAACTTGTAAGAGAAATATTGATAAAGATTCATCAAGAAGTATTTACTGTAGCCCGAGTATGGAAGGTTGCGTAAATCTCACCTGGATCGCGTAAATAAAAATGTACGGAATATACAGCGACACTTCTAGAGAGTGGTTTAGTTTTCATACACTTTTTCAATTTCTGCAATATTTTATACTTAGGGTAATGTCATCTATTGACTATTGGTGGGTAGCAAATGGTTAATTTTCATGTTTCATATCACGTTTACGAATGACTAACAACTGTACCACCTATTTACATTGCTGAAAGTTGTTTTGAGAAAATTATTTCTTTTAGAGAGTGGGTTTAACCCACAGATCGTCAGAACCGATTTTTTTTTTAATTAAGGACGTATCAAAATCATCTTTTAAGTTTTAAAAACAATAAAGAATTTGGCAGAAGATTTATAAACAATAATTTTATAATCCAGCATTACAGCAACTCGCTGCCTTCTTGTTTGCCGTATAGACCATTAAGCTAATTTTACATGAGCAATGTTTGTAAGTGTACTTGACCAATGTGTCTTATGAAAACCGGAAATTGATTTGAAGATTATTTTAAACAACTCTCACATTATCGAGTTTATGTTTTTCCTTAGCTCAGATTGTGTAGAATTTGATGCTTATGACAACTGCATAAAAAAGTCTGTAACTGTAACTCTGTCGCCATTCCGCTAGGGGTGGCCAGAGCCTCTGCAGAGCTGCCTCCATTTTTTCCTATCCTTACATACCTCTTTCAATTCACTCATATCCATCACCTTTTTCATGCATTTTCTTCTTTTACACTCACTTTGTATATCCCATTCTTTCACAATATCCTCAATCTGATCACTCCATACTTTTCTCGGTCGTCCCTTCCCTCTTTTTCCTTTCACACTTTCCTTGTAAGTATATATACTTTGTCAGTCTATCATCATTCATTCTTTCCACATGCCTTAACCATCTCATCATATTCTTTTGTACCTTAACTTTCACATCCGCTTTCAAATTACATTCATTCTTTACCCAGTCATTCCTAACTCTATCCTTCAGAGTTTTTCCTGTCATGCTTCTCAAATGCTTCATTTCCACTGTACATACTTTACTCATTTCACTATCTGAATTGGTCTATTCGGCAAACAAGAACTGGGGGAGCGAACTGGGTCTTGCTTGAGTATTGGTGCTTTGTAGCGCCGATCAAGCTCGTAAACACCGCTGCGGCACTACAATAAGTGTCATCGACCCCTAGAGTCTCTGAAATCTAAGGAGTCTCCCGCACAGGATTTCTTAAAGAAAAACAATCATTACCTAAGTACCTACCTACTTCTAGCCATTGATATAAATAATATTTTATTAAGATCAATGCTTCTAGCAGATAGAAACATTCAATGGAAACATTACAATTTTGTTTAGATAGGTATTTTGGCTCCGCTACCCACCAATGGATAAAATTGCTATGCTATATAATCTATAATCTAAGTTGCAAATATATATTTTAACATTCAAAACTCACATAAAATCATTGAGCATAAAATGCATGCCCACAAACAGGCACGTGTAACTTCGCGCTTATAAATGCTGTATGTGTAGGTACCTACTTATAAATTAAAATCCAAACCTCAAATAAACCTAAACTCATTCCTAAACTCTGCAGTTTTTGCCGACTAATTGCAAAGTATAACATTTTATACAGTATGGGTGGTCAACCTCATACCAACCCTTAATCATTGCCTAGAATTCAAGGAATATTGAATTTTGACAGCACAGCACATATCATACACAGATGGTGTTGTTTACATTGGTTGCATTGATTGGTTGTTTATGACTGCTGTCAAGAAGTTTTCTTATTATTGTTTTGATCACCTTGATTTCACCATGGAAAGTTGAAGTTAAAAGTTTGAACTAACTCAAAGTTAGTGGCAATTTGAAAAGTGAGTTATTTTGTTTATTATTTATTATTACCAACTGTCAAATTATAACCTAACCTTACTATTGAAACTTTATGAAACGCCACTTACTCACTTCAGACATTTCAGGTTTCAGAACGGGTATCTATGTCATTTCACATGGTAAAATGTCTTGTAAATGCTGTGAAATGTCATTTTGGTATATAGGTTAACATGCATAGTAAACGAAGGGGGAGACGGGGCTGTTTGGAACGATTTTTGTAATGACCCCGTAGTTTCCTCATTTTTATGTATTTCCAAGAACTAAATACCACGTTACTTACTCTGACTAATTGCCTTGACTTTAATTTTTTTCTACAACTTGCAATAACATCCGCATTATGAAAAAAACGCGTTTTTATAACTGCCCCGTGTCCCAAAAAGCCCCGTCTCCCCCTAATATATAATATGTACATAAACATATGCAGCATTTGTAAGCACGAACTTACACGTGTCTTAATTGTGCATTGAAGCTTTCACATTGTAGTTAACATAATAACTTTTTCGGACTGTGTAGCCGTAGTCTGGTTGTTTTTTTCCGAACAGTTTTGACCATAGGCTTCGATGGGCATTATCACGTGTCTGTTTGTGGGCATGCAGTTAATATGAATCTTAAATGTCAATATATTTTTGCAACTTAGATTGTAGATTCCGGTAGCGCGTGATGCAAAATGTGTGATATTTGTTGCAGATGGGTGTCAAGGTCGAGCAAGTGACAGAGCCAGTATTGCTAGGAGAGGGCCCGCACTGGGACGCAGAGCAGCAGTGCCTCTTCTACTGCAGTATATTTGATCACACTATCCACAAATATGTCCCCGCCACTGGCAAGGATACCTTTGCTACTTTAGGTAACACTAAGACTTAGCTATAATAATAATAATAAATAACATTTGTATAGCGCCTTTTCGTGACTGAGCCACTGCAAAGGCGCTTTGTAAGACTTTTTGAAAAAATAGGTTTTGAGCCCTTTGCGAAAGCTGCCTCAGTCTTCAGCTCCCTAAGGGTCGCAGGAAGAGAATTCACAAAAAAAAAACCATTTATGTTTTCAAATATGCTCTTCGCTGGGTGAAAAATTCATACACCTTTACCAAAGACCGGTCACTAAAGGTCCATCCAGCCTTACAGCAACTGGGTCTTGCTTGAGAATCGGCGCTTTCTACAGCGGCAACCAAGCTCGCCTAGGGCACTTGAGGTGTGATACATACAAAAACAACGCTCACCAAATAAATCATCCTAATATTATTATATTGGCCTCGGCTACCTTGAACAGCCTCCATCTGTCTCTGTCCTCGGCCACTGTCCTCCTGTTTGACACCTGCTGTAGTAGCCGCGTTGCATCCTTCTCACCTCTTCCTCCCACCTTACCCTCAGCTAGAAAATGTTAAAAACAAAGTAGAAAGAATGACAGGAAAACTCTGAAGAATGTTGTTAAGAATGAATAGGTAAAAAAGAAATGCAAGCTGAAGGAGGATGTGAGTAAAGGTACAAAAACATGTGATAAGATGGTTTGGACACGTTGAAAGAATGGATTATGAAAGACTGACAAAGTGTATTTATATAGGAAATGTGAAAGGCATGTAGGAAAATTTGAGAAAATATGGTTTAATCGGATTTGGGAAATTTTGAAAGAATAAGATGTGTCATACAGAGAAAATAAAAGAAGTAAATTGTGAAAAAGGGGATAGGTTTGAATGAATTGAAAGAGGTTTGCATTTGTAATAAAAAAATGTTGGCAACTCTGCAGAGGCTCTGGCAACACCTAAAAGAATTACAAGAGAATAACCAAAATATGATTTCATTTTCAAATGTAATGTGAATTCAACGTTACTTATTTTGCTAAATCACCTTGAAGATTGAGGCATTTGTCATATTGGACCAAATTGGCAAAACCCTTTTCATATAATGTTTTCACCAGTCAGTTGAAATAAGCAGCCTACAAAAAGCCTTATAGTATGACCATCGGTAAAATCAATCAAAATTGCCAATATCTAATTCCAATAGTATTAGCATTGACCTGTTCACATTGGATGAGGTACAATCTTGCTTAGTTGGCATAAATCCTAACAAAGCAGCAGGTCCAGATAATATTCCACCAAAAGTCATTTTGGCTATTGCAAAATCCATCGCAAAACCATTGACATTTATTTTCAATCTATGACTGAAAAGATGCACATTTCCGCAAATTTGGAAACTCACCAAAGTCATCCCCATACATAAATCTGATTCTAAGTCAGATGTTCATAACTATAGACCAATCTCTATACTATTAACATTTGCTAATCTAATCTAAGGTGCAAGGATATGTTACATTGGAGATTCACATTACATGCATTCTCACAACCAGACACGTACAAGTTCGCGCTTGCACATGCCTCATGTGAACCTACAACATAAAAACCAAATCTCAAATGGACATACACCCTGCAACTCTTGCCGTCCTTCCCTGAGACAGGGGTGACATTGGCAAAGTGAACCATTTTTACAGCATGGGTGGTCAGCCGCATACCAACCTATAAGTCAAGGAACACACACACACGACAAATTACATTTTATACATCACTAAATAATAATATCCAAATACAAAATATCCATTTACAAACAAAAACAAATTCCAATTTAATAAACCAACATGGCTTCTTGCCAAAGAGATCTACTGTCTCTAATGTTCTTATTATTAGTACAGACGTAGCTTCTAATCTGGATTCTCAGCTCCAGACAGATGTAGTGTATACGGATTTTTCGAAAGCATTTGATCAGGTAGATCATGATATCCTTCTTGAAAAAATGCATGTTCTTGGGTTTTCTAAATCCCTCTTATTTTTCTTTGCCTCCTATTTGAGGAACAGGCGACAATACGTCGAGATAAATGGCTTTACCTCTAATACCTTTCAGCCATTTTCCGGCGTTCCTCAAGGATCAAATCTGGGTCCATTGGCCTTTATTATATTCATTAATGATATAGTAGATATCATTAAGTACAGCTCTTGTCTTCTTTATGCAGACGATTTGAAGGTTTACACGAAAGTCGTAGATATTCACGACTGCATAAATCTGCAAGATGATTTAGATGCATTAGCAGCTCTTAAATAAGGGCTAATCTAATCTAATCTAATCTAAGCTGCAAAGATATATATCATTTAAGTTTTATATTAAATGCATTCCCACAAGCAGATATGTATAATTTCGCGCTAACACATGCCGCATGTGGACCTACAATATAAAAACCCAATCTCAAATGAACATTGCAAATGGCTCCTTGACTGATAGGTTGGTACGAGGCTGACCACCCGTGCTGTAAAAATCGGTTCACTTTTGCCAATGCCACCCCGGTTCAGGGAACGGCGGCAGGAGTTGCAAGGTTTATGTCCATGTGAGGTTTTCTTTATTTGTATGCACACATGCAGAATGTGTAGGCGCGAACCTACATGTGCCTGTCTGTAGGCATGCATTTCATATGAGTCTTAAATGCTTACATATCCTTGCAGCTTAGATTATAGATTAGATTATAGATTAGATTATAGATTATTATAGCAGCTTGGGCTGAGAAAAACAAGCTCTTCTTTAACTCAAAGAAATGTGTCTCAAGGTCGTTCACTAAATCTTTCAGACCTATCTTGCCCGAGTACAGTATTGGTGTGCACCGGTCGATAGCTCAGTTGGTAGAGTGCTTGCATTCCATGTCGTGAGCTCGGGTTCGAATCCCACCGAGGGTGTCAGAAATGATTTCCCGTTTCGGTGTTTATTTCAAACCCAAAATAAAATATCGGCAAGGTTTACTCAGCCTTCACAAGAAATGAGTACCAGCCCCCTCGGGAGCTGGGAAACCCCCACTTTAACTGAAGTGGTTGGGTAAGGCCGGCCCCCTTACCTGTAAAAATAAATAGGTTCAACTCGCCACATGCCACCCCTTCGGGGATAACGCGGCAAGAAGTTGCACTATATGTGTAGCTTAGTTGAGTTGAGTTGAAAGTTAATTACTGTCTCGTGTGAAATCAATGCGGGATCTGGGAGTTGTGTTTGATCCTGGACTGAAGTTCTCTGATCATATAACGCAGCTGATGACTAAGTGCTACCAGCTGCTGGGATTAGTAATCAGAGTGAGCAAACAACTTACTGAGCCCAGAGCGATGGTTGACGTTTTTAGCTGCGTTATACGATCCAAATTAGAGTACGCTGTCGAGGTTTGGACTCCTTACCAGCGGAAGTACATAGATATGATAGAACAAGTCCAAAAAAAGTTTCTCAGGTATCTCCTCATGAGGCGGTGTGGAAGTTATCCACAATTCATGCATCATGAGGAGCTACTTCGGGAGACTGGATTTAAAAGCCTGGAAACGAGGCGCAACAGGTCCCTTATGGTGCTCATTCATAAGGTCATCAACGGCTTAATTGACAGTCCCACCCTGTTGGAGGGCTACAGGTTGTATGTGCCTGACGACTACACCCGAGGGCGAGGACATGATCTATTTCATGTACCGAAAAGCCGTACTGATGTCGTGGCGCAACACCCTGTGACTCGGAGTATAAAGCTCTTAAATAAGTCTAATATAGACATTTTTGAGTGTAATTTATTAACATTTTAAAATCTTGCAATAGAGTTCCTCCCAGCGTGTTGATAGCTGTGAGGATGCACTGTAATAAGGGTGACCTGTTGTGCACAAAAAAAAATAAAAAATCCATAAACGTCCATCTGTTAGTTAATTGTGGAGATACTAACGGATATTTGGTCTCTCATTTATAAGATCCGCCCTAAGAAGTATATCCATACAATGTCAACCCCCTCTTTCCGATATCCGTTGCAATCTTTATTGTATTGGATTGTTGATTTGTAGATGGCAACGTTGGTTTTGTGGTGCCGCTGTCAGGGGGCAAGGATCTGTTCGCCGTGGGTGTAGACCGCAGTGTAGTGACGGTCAGGTGGAGCGGAGAGTTGGAGTCCAAGGCTGAAGTTGTCTCCAAGATAGCAGAGGTGGATACCAAGGCGGGATACAATACCAACAGACTCAACGATGGCAAGGCAGACCCAAGGGGAAGACTGTTTGCAGGTATGATAGTACTTTATTTTACTATCTTCGGTTCAAAAGCCTTGAAGGCTCAAGGCCTCCCGCATCTGAATAGACACTCTGAAGATGTTCCTTCTCTTTCTAACTAAGGACTATTTGCGGTACCTAAGTTGAAACGGATATAGTGTATATTTTTGTTAAAATAGTTTTTACATAGTCCACAGATATTATAAGTCAATGGACTTACTGAGTTTTACATACTCGTACCAATAAACTAACTTGGTCTTTTTCAAAATGTTCTACACGATAGTGACCCATACTGTAAAAAAATGGTTCACTTTGCCAATGTCACCCCTGTTTCAGGGAATGTTGGCAAGAGTTGCAGGGCTTATATTCATTTGAGGTTTGGATTTTATTTGTCAGTACACAATCAGCATTTGTAAGCGCGAACTACACGTGTTTGTTTGTGGGCATACATCTGAGAGCTTTGAATGAATATATCTTTGCAACTTAGATTATTATTATTAGATTATTATTATTTTTATGGAACATTTAGGTAAAAATATGAATTTGAGAAATAAGAGTACATTTTGCGCTAGACCTTGTTTTCAAATAAATTTGTGAAGGGGAATGAAATTATATAACCTATTTTTGCATGGCCATATACCGATATTAACATCATCTATTAGTATTAAATATTTATTTTTTTGGCTTGGAATCCATGGAATGCAATCTACCAAGTGAGTTATCAACCGGACTAAACAAGTGGTTAGTCAATAGCCGGCTAAACGTTGTACATAATAAATTAATTAATCCCTACATCTTTGACTTTTAACCAAAACAACCTATTTTTTCAGTCCAATGTCACTAAATTGCTACTTTTGGGGGTCATAGAATATATTTTTAGCTTGAATCAAGTGCTAGTATATTTTTTATTTGTGCATTCCTTTAGTATTGTTTTAAGGAATTAATTATCTCTGTAAAATACAAACAAACATGGAATTTATGTTTGAATGTAAGAGAATAAAGTTTGTATTGATAAGAGTGTGATAAAATTATTATTAACGTAACCAGACTATTCATAGGAAATTTATGATAATGGCTAATAGAAATGTTGCACCAATAAACAAGCCACTTATGAAATTTCAATAAATAAAAAAGTGCAGTAAAGTATTTACAATGTTTCGAGGTAGATGTGATAATTCTAATAGTTATTTATGCCACTGCCTTGTAATGATAGTCTTTGTAACACGAGTGCTAGTTTGTGCCATGAGGCGCAGCCGAATGGCACAATAGAAAGCACGAGTGTTACAAAGGCTAATTACGTGCAGTGGCATACAATACTTTTTCTACGACCATGAAAGAATTAACAAAAATAGTGAATAAGAGTCATTATAATGTACTCGTCCATTTGAAGTAATTAAAACCTTACCTTTGTCAAAACGTGTGATTTATCATTCCCTTCGATTATCGAATCTAGCAGCTAAGTTGTAAAGATAAATTATATTTAGGTTTCATATTGAATTCATGCCCACAAGCCGACACATATAAGGTCGCGCTTTTACATCCTGCATATAAGCTTAAACATTCAAACCCAAAACTCAAATAAACATATGCCCTGCAGTTGTATTGGCACGTGAACCAAGTTTGTACAGAATAGATGATCAACCTCCAAGTAACTTTTTGAGTTTGTTTATTTTTTGTGGTGAAATTTTTGTATTGTTTTCCTTTCAAGCCTTTTATTTTCCTTTGAAAAAAGGAAAGCTTT
This sequence comes from Agapetus fuscipes, assembly GCA_951799405.1. Lineage (NCBI taxonomy): Eukaryota > Metazoa > Arthropoda > Insecta > Trichoptera > Glossosomatidae > Agapetus > Agapetus fuscipes. Next base: position 8,070,433 of record OX637342.1, read on the forward strand.
ATTTGGAGCATTCCGATAAATAAATTCGATAAATTTTAGCACTATTAATAATTTTTATTTGACTCTACACTTAAAATATATTTATTTTCAACTGAACAGGGCTGGAAGTCTCATCACCACGGTAATTCCTACTTACCGAATATCAGTAATATTGTATGAAACCTAATCAGCTGATCGCTTGCGGCCATCTTGGATTGACAGGTCTTCATACCCCCATACAAGGTTGACATTTGAAATTAAAAAATGGTTCCATTTCTGACAATGCGCATGCGCACATTTTCATTTCAACACGGTTACCGGTTGCGTAATGTTACATTACGCAACGGGTGTAGAAATGTATGTCATTGTGATTGCGTTAGCCGTTTTGTTATTATTTAGTAAATTACCAAATGGGAGTAGAAAAACATTTTTGTACAACAATCTAAAATTCATTGATTATGACTTATAGGTTGGTATGAGGCTGACCACCCATACTGTAAAAAATGGTTCACTTTGCCAATGTCACCCCTGTTTCAGGGAAGGTCGGCAAGAGTTGCAGGGCTTATGTCCATTTGAGAATTGGGTTTTTATATTGTAGGTCCACATGCGGAATGTGTGAGTGCGAAATTATGCGTGTCTGCTTGTGGGAATGCATTTAATATGAATCTGAAATGATACATATCCTTGCAGCTTAGATTTAGATTTAGATTAGATGACTCTTTGGAATAAACACATCGCTGCCAACTAAATATACACTCCTTGCAAGTATTCCAGTAAAATGCTGGAAGACTCCTCGTCCAAGCTGCCTGAACGGCTGAAATTGTGCAATTGGTTTTTCTTTTCTTTTCTTTAACAAAAAAAATTCAAGAGAGCAGGTTCAAGGTTGTAGAAGAGAGCAGGTTCAAGGTTGTAGAAGAGAGCAGGTTCAAGGTTGTAGAAGAGATGTGGCAGTGTTGCAATGTGAAATTTAGTAATAGACTCTACACAAATTTGGAAATACATTATTTTTCTCAGAGAGCAAATAGAACACGTCTTTGAGACTAGTCTCAAACGAATAACAAAGCATTATAGTAAACACGGTCGTGTGATGTCACAATTTTGTTGTCTGGGGAATTTTTTCATAGTCTATTCCTCCATTTTTTTAGGAATTAGAGATTTTTTTTTTTTTTAAGAAATCCTGTGCGGGAGACTCCTTAGATTTCAGAGTCTCTAGGGGTCTATGACACTTGTTGTAGTGCCGCAGAGGTGTACGAGCTTGGTCGTCACTATAAAGCGCCAATACTCAAGCAAGACCCAGTTGCTGTAAGGCTGGATGGATCTTTGGTGACTGGTCATTGTTAAAGGTTTATGAATTTTTCAAACCTGCGAAGAGCAAATTTGAAAATATAAATGGTATATTTTTTGTGCTCCGCCGGGATTCGAACCCACAACCTTCCCATTCAGAGTCCGCAGTGTTACCACTGAGCTACAAATGGAAAAGATTTCAATCATTATGGGGTAAAGAACATGATGATGATGAGTTGATGATTTCTTTATAGCGCCGTTTCGTGATGTAGTCACTCCAAGGGCGCTGGTGCAAACGATGCCAGAAATTTGCTAGTCTTCAGTGCATTCCGGAACTTTCCATGGTCCTCTAGCTCTCTCACATGATGTGGCAGGTGGTCCCAGGCCAGAGGGCCAGCAACTGCAAATGCACGCTCTCCAAACATTGTGTTAACTGTTCTTATAGATTCTTCAATCCTTGATTTGGCTCCAGTCTCAGCTGAGCGCAGTGTTAGGCTTTTTTTGCCGAGGGTGACTGGTTTGATTAAATCAGCGAGATATTTGTATAACATGTCTTCTCTCACAAATAGTAAAGGACATTTGGGACAGGAATTAATACATTATAACATAATTATTGTTCAGTGCCCCTAGTATAAATGATTGTGTAAACTCACCTCGATTGCGTGAATTGAAAAATGTATGGAAACTAAATCGCTCTCGTGGAGTGCCGTATATTCCATATGTTTTTTATTCATGCAATGAAGGATAGATTTACACAATGTTTGATACTAGAGGTACAGGTGTACCTTACCATAGACACTATCAGAAATAATTGATTTGTAAGGTGGAGATATTTTTATTTCATAATTTTACATTCTTATCTATAAGTACCTCAAAAGTTCATGAGCACCCAAAACAAAACAAACAAAAGATTATCTAATTTCCTTTTTATAATTACTAAATCGCAGATAAATGTTGATAGAATAAAATAAAAATAATAATAAATAACATTTGTATAAAAAGAATGCTAGCAAGCAAGTAGGCGATTTATCAGTCTATTTGGTACTTGTTCGACTGTAACCCATGCGCAAACACACCCCCTCCACTTCTTCTCAGCGTTCTTTTTACATGACGCGACCTGTAACAAACGTTTCCGACCTATATGGTCATCCTATTGTAATCCTACCTGAAGATGACCATATAGGTCGAAAACGTTAATAAAATCAATATTGTGTGTGAAAATAAAACAAAGTTTTAATCATAAATGACTTTATTTTAAAAACATAAATCAATGAAGACATGTATAAGTTCGCGCTTAAACATGCCGCATGTGAACCTACAATATAAGAACCCAATCTCAAATGAACATTATCCCTACGACTCTTGCCGACCTTCCCTGAACGGGGTGACATTGGCAAAGTGAACCATTTTTTACAGTATGGGTGGTCAGCCTCATACTAACCTATAAGTCAAGGAAGTTCTTAAAAACAAATGAGAAATTTATTTGATTTGAAAGATATCTCTCTTTTATATAATTTAAGATCTTAATTTAACAGTGAAATGTATATTTTCACCTATACACCTTTAGGATGTGCTCGCTCTTTACCATAATTATTATTGTCCCACAGATCTGTCGTAGTCAAGCGATTAAAGCTTCAGACTTATCATTGGAAGGTAGTGGGTTCCATTGCCACAGGGAGAGAGTAGTAGATTGTACGCAATCCTTCTCGCTATGACAAAAAATTGACACATGTTACTTTCGCCTGACCATTTCACGAACAACTGATTGAAATCACTGCTCTATGATGTTCTTGTTTCTATTTTTTATTCATATTTTATTACAAATTTTCAATCGGATTTGTTTTCAGGAACCATGGGCAAGGAAGATCCCCCTGGAGTGTTCCAGAAGCAAAAGGGAAGTCTATTTTCCTTCAACAAGAGTGGCGCACAAACTAAAGTTGAGAACATAAGCATATCCAATGGACTCTGCTGGGACATTAACAAAAAAATAATGTATTACATTGACTCTCTGGACTTTGCTATCAGAGCCTACGATTATGACTTCAAAAATGGAAACATGAGTGAGTATTTATCAATTTAAACCTTCTTATATTATTATGAAACATGCAATGCAACTAAAATGCACATGTAGTGCAACTTTTAAACCTTGCGGTAATTTTTGTTTTTGTTGGCCATTTTATTTTACCACACAAAAAATGATCTTGTGGAAACGATTACAAAAGTACTAAATCTGGCCCACCACGATTACTGCTGTTATTTACTGATAAAATTAATGAACCCCAGTTTTTCTTTCTTTAACAAAATATTCTTTAATTTATAGCACAACCTCCCTGACACTCTTCTGATTACTTTAGGCTTATTCGGTGTTATTCTTAGACATTTTCGTCGCCCTTTGAACCCAGGTTTTGCTTAATTTTGATTCTTGAACATTTCTGAAGTAGTTAGGCTTGCGTCTCGAGCTCAACGCCCGCCCAAACCTAACCTCCAAATGTATGCGGACTTAGTCGGGTACAAAGCTGGCGAAGACACGATTTAAATGGAAGACATTCGATTTTTTGACAGCTCGTGTTTTAATTATCAAAATATTAAGTATGAACACAAATCAAAACAACACAGCTAACTTCTTGGTTAAATATCAAGTGTTGTTTTACAAGATGGCGCTGGTAGTTCCAATTTAACCACGTTCATTACGATATACGTACCACTGTAAATTAAATATGTTTTATTCAAAGATAAAATTGTGCATCTAAATTTTAAACAATTCTATTTCAGCTAACGAAAGAACCATCTTTGACTACAAGAAGAACGGCGTTGAGGGTTTACCTGATGGCATGACCATAGACACAGATGGCAACCTTTGGGTGGCCTGCTTTGATGGCTCTCAGATCATCCAAGTGGATCCCGTCCATGGAAAGCTTATCCGGAAAATCGCCATCCCCGCACTGCAAGTCACTTCAGTCGCGTTTGGTGGAGAAAATCTGGAAGACTTGTATGTCACTTCAGCGAGTATGAACATAAAATATGAACAAAAACCTCCGTGTGGTGCTGTGTTCAAAGTTACAGGTCTCGGAGTGAAAGGACTGCCTGGGGACGCCTGTATTTTATAAAATGCACATCTCACGGGGCGGAACTAACTTCCAAGTTTTTCTCGGCCGGGTGATGTATCAAGTCTAGGTAACGCAGGTCCTTAGCAACCAAAATATTGGTTATTGCTGCCGGCACCATTATCCATCAACTGTTTATTATGTTATTGTCCCGTGGCTTTTGATAGTTACTTGAGATTTATATCCTTGGAGACAAAACAAAATTTCTATGCATCATGCTGTACTTAAATTTGAAAACGATGAAATATATATTATTTATTGGAATTTAAGGGTAATCTGAATGTTTAGGAATGATTACAAATCTGACCCTCAGATGATGTGAATGAATAAATACTTATGTGCCTTATATTTGAATGAAATTACTGTTTTATGTTTTACCAAAATATACATTTAGTCTAAAATAGGCAGCTCCTCGAAAGATTTTTGATATGTGTAATGTTGTACTGAAAATAAAAAAATAAAAATTACATCTGTATAAATGTTAACATTTCGTTCACCTGAAAAAAAAAAAGTGAAAATAAAAACAAATACTAACAGTTTCAATCTTTTATTTTAAATTTGGAAAAGTACAAAAATTAATGTCAAGTATTTAGAGAGTTTATTTTACTTTTGGATGATTAGAAAGTTTATGTCAAAAATATAAAAAGCTCATATTGTAATTAATCAAATTACGGAAAAAATATTACTTATAATAACTTACATCTAATCTTATAAGTATTGATTCAGGACAAAGCTGATTCCATGGACAAAAAGTTATTTATTTTAAATAGCGTTAATTTTGATTGCTTAGGACTCAATATAAGGTACCTAATTCAAACCCCTGGCAAAAAGACAAAATATATTGAACTATACAAAATAGTTTTATACTACATTGAATATTAATGTACCTACATTTATCAACGCCAGGCTCAAAAGTTCATCCCTCCGTACAGCAAATGGGTCTTGCTTCAGTTAATATTTTGTATAAATTGGTAGGAAATGATTGGAAACAATGCCCTCAAAAACAATGAATGTATGTTTCAAATTAGAATTTTTCTCCAAGGCGAAAATCACGGGCCTATGTAACTAGCAAACAATAACAAAATACTAGTGATGTTTTTTTGGATCTAGGTGGTTCACGATTTTGCAAGAAAATCTGTCTGACGTCACATTGTTGTCTATGAAATATGCGGAAGCTTTACTAATTTGTTATTGAAAATAATTAAGAAAAACTACTTTTTTATACTCAAGAACTAAACTATTTACTTGACAAATTGATCACTTGGTCCATAAAATCATTTGCCCCCAACCTTCGTAACATAGCTAAGGCAATAATAACTAAACTTAACAATATAGTATTAAATTGTAATAGATATAAAGGGTAAATCAAACTAATATCCAGTAATAAAAATAATACTATATAATCAGCTTTATTTATAAACTGCGTAAAACTAGAATTTTTCGCAGTAACAAAAATTACAAGTTCATAAATAAAGCAAGATGTAAATGATGGTTGTACATAAAAATATCTGATACCAAAAAGTTGGGTAGAAATAATTTGAAAGTTCATACCATAATGAATAAAGTATTTTGATGATTTTGAATATAAATATGGAGTGAAGCTTGAATAATTTGAATATACAATCGTATGATTAACAATAGTCTATATACAGTGGTACACGTATCGCAATGAAAGTGGTCGAGATCGGTACTACCGGCGCCATCTTGTAGAATATCACTCTATGAAGTTAGCTGTGTTGTTTTTTCATGGTTTTTCTTTTATATTTTTATAATAAACTATCATTGACACGCCTTAAGTTATAAAAAGTGATGTCATGACAGTTGTGTTGTGAATTAAGGGGTATTTTGTTTAAGAAAAACACAATTATGTCGATTTATGTTGATAGCCTCCTTGAAAATCATGGCAGAGCCCTCACTCAAATGTCAACCACATTAAGGTCTGTGTACCATGATAAAATCTTAAATTTCAGACTAAATATATAAGCGGTGTTATTCACACACAGCAAAATGACTCCGCGACAAAAAAACCATGATCCATGGATCAGCTATGGTTAAATGTGTTGCAAGTAAATAGTGAAGTTAAGTATTATGTGAGGGACTCACCCCCGTATTCACGATCAAAACTGGCACTTCCTTAAGGGCAAACCAGCGCTTAGATTGGGGAAATTCATTTCAAGAACAATACTTAAGGTAAAATTAGCGCTTAAGCGCTCCAAAAACTAGCACTCAGGTAAGTAAGGTCGACACGTATATTAACCAACGCTTAAGCGCTGTCAAAATATTCCGTCATATTTCATTGTTATCACATTTTTTGTTTGATTGTGAATTTACATGAAAAAATGAATTCTTACTATAAACATGATTTTTACAAGTGTATTAACATTGTTTTGACGAGTTCATTTACATTGCTTGACCATCAGAATTGAGTTTGTTCTCCGGTATGGTCTAGGACCATACTGCAATGACAGATGAACTGTCAAAATATTCCGCCGCATTTCATCAGCACATTTTTTGTTTGGTTGTGAATTATTTACATAAAATAATGAATTCTTTCGATACAGTTGACTTCAACGAGAATAATAACATTGTTTTGTTCAAAAATAGTGTCCCAAGAAAATATATCAGAGACTGTAAAGACCCATTTACGTAGTTTTATGCAAAGCTGATATGACATTGAAATTTGAAAGAGGCGGCAATGATAAAAGTGAAGTACGCCGAATATCGGTCGGAAGGTACTGACCAATTACAGAGCTGGGTTTTTTCGAGAGCCAATGACAAACCTGTACGTCTCCTGGGGGTTGGGCACTACGCTGATTACTGCTTGAGTGTTCTTTGTGATACAAAACGCTCCAGAATGTCGACCCTTGAGTAAGTGTAGCGCTTGAGTAAGGCACTTAAATCAGTTTTGATCGTGAATACGGGGGTTAGAATCAAAAAGGCAAATGTCCTATAGACTATAGGACACTTGCTTTTTTGATTTTAAGGCCCTCATGTTGTTGCCAGACTTGCCCGATAGATAACACTGCTGCCATCAAAAAGATTTTAAATCTGAGTTTAGTTGCTAACTTCACATGGCTGATTCAAAGCTGACTCAGACAGTCTCACTCTGACATTTGGAGAGACTACATACGCAACGCAACTAAAGACTTGAGAGACTACATGCTTCTGTCATTTACAGTTAATCTCAAGTCCCATTACTCAACAATTAATGTTCTTATGAAATATATTGTGCTCATGGTTAACATCCATGCTTTAATTTTAATATATTTTCAAGCTTTCTAAACTTTGCTAATTTTTCATTACAAAAAACCTAAAATCCACAAATGTTATAGGTGAAATTTTTGATTGAAAGTGCTTATTCAAATTAGACAAGTTTCACTTTCAGTATGTATGTATATATGAATATAATAACTAAATGCTAATCTATAAAATATGCCTTATTGTAAATATCTAAAATATAAACTTAGTATAAGAATTTTAATAACTATGAGTAATAATATGCCTCTACTTGTGTCTAAAAATATTCCATCTCAACAAAATGGTGGGCGATACTCATTTATTTACTATCTGCGAAAAACACCACTTCAACAAAATCTGGGGCACTGAAATATTTCATTCAATTGCCCTTCCTGTAGGCAATTCTCCGAGGAATGAGCAAAAATTTACTGTTTTTTGCTCAATAAACACCGAGTTATTTCTAAAAGTTACAAAACCTAAACAATCCAACCTCCTACTTTGCTCGTCTTCAAAGTACTACTAGTACTTTGCAGTAATGTTTTTATTTGTCTATTCTCATTGAGACAATGTGGATACCTAATGGTGTGTACTTTTGAGGTGCATGTATTATTTTTTTCAAAACGCAAACAAGATAACGCAAAATGGTGCAATTAAAGCAGTGTATTCATTTTTATAATAAAGCACTTTGACACTTGAGAATAAGGGTGTTATCACGTCAAAATATTCCCTTTGCTGTGCTTCAGTTTAAGTGGTCTCTTCGCAGATAGGAACTAAGTAACGCATTTAGTATTTGGGTTGTAATTGAGACTAGCTCAAATAATTTGAAAAATAAAAATTATTTTCTCTTGAGATTGCACTTATTTGATACATTTATAACTTCTGAGTTCTGGTATTTCCGTGCTATCTAGTATTTTTTTTATAAAATTTAGGAATGGAATTTTTCAGTCTACCAAATGATTAGATAACGTTTAAAAAAAAAAAAGTTGTACTATAAAGCTGTAAATGGAATGTATTTCTACAAAATACAAATTTAGGAATATCTTTAATGTAAAGCTTGCTTTTACAAGGCAATGTTTGACTTCCGTACCGTTTAACAGTTATGCTACTTATAATATGCTACGTTTTACTTTGTACCTTTAGCATTTCTACTAATTTTAATTATCTTTGATAAATTTAGAAAAATATGGCACCGAGTTAGGACTTCTTTCCTCTAATATTTGAAAAGAGGAAAATTTAATATTGCAAAGTTAGAATAAAAAAAGTGTTTTGTAAGCAACGAGGAGATAGACTTATATAGACTTGAAATTTTCTAAGTTTGTTATTGTGCAAAAAAAATGTTACGGTTGAATGAGATTTTTCAATCTCAAAACAACATGGTTCTGAAATTTAGAGAAGCAAGATATAATTTTATGAGAAGCATAACATATATCTGGATTGCTTTCCGTTATTTTTTCATATTTGAATAGTATAGAATCAAAGGTGACAATCTAGATGTTTTTTGAAAATGAGTTAGTGTTTCCATATATCTCCCTTATTAATTTAAAAAAAATTCTAGACTGCCTGCCGCCTTTGATCTAATTTAACTCTTTTATCTTTTCTGATATTTTCTTTGCGCTCCTTGTTACTTTACCATCACATTTTGGACATTTTTTCACTGCATTATTGAATAATTGCCAGCAATTATTCTAAATTATAAATTTGAAAATAATAATCAAATTGCAGTGTCAATTTTGTGACAACAGAACTTAGCACCCGCATTCACAAACAATGAAAGAAAATTCATAAATGACGAGTATTTTTGTTTCAAATAACCATTTTTCTTTAGAATTAGCGCAAATCATTTTGAATTCCATGGCATTGTTTAAGAATAAAGGTGTTGCAGCTTAAATTCACAAGCATTCCTACACATCAAGTTAACTTATGTTAAAATGAACAGTATTTGTTGCATACGTATTTTAAATTCAAGTGTTAGCCTGAGTTTTAGGATTGTTTGTAATACCGGACCTATGCAGAACCTTGATAAACTGATTTGGCTAAAATAAGGAAATGCGTAATACAAAACAATTATCTGTGGAGAGGTTCAATGTCCTACAATATTTTTAAACACCCAATGGACACAGAACAAAGATAATTTCAAATTTCTCTCAGCGGGGTGATGTCACAGACCTAAGTGACTAGGGTCTTTAGCTACCAAAAACAAGATATTTGTTAGCTTTTTCTTCAGCCACCTGGACAAGTGATGTTTTGGGTTTTTTACCATTTTTTGTTCAACTCTTCAACATTAGCCAAGCCCGCGCATCGGGTAGAAGCAAACACATTCTAGAATATGAAATATATCAATGAATTTGAAAATCTTACAAGAAATTGATGAAAGTTGAAACAAAGCCTAGTTAAATAGTTAACTAAGCGACGTGGCCTTGTTGGTCAAGACGCTATGCCTTGAGGCGTGTCCACGCTCAGGTCCCTGGTTCCAAATGAGTGTTTCACCATATGTTGCCTACATTTGCGTGTATGGAATGCATGCTCCTGCCATTAACTGTAGAAAGATTAAATTTTCTGTATACTCAATATATTTCTATATTCTCAAATGGGTTCAGTTAACCAAGGATCTACATAGTTGTGCGTGGGTTTTTTAATTAGTTTTAGGAGGCAGTTCAGGAGGAGGCACAGACATTGGGTTGGGAACATAGCTCTGATAGGAAGTTGCGGGGTTGTAGGGCACAGTCGGGTAAAAGTACGGCGGCGGTGTGGAAAGATACGACACATTCCCCGAACCGGAACCCGACTCTTCTGGCGGAGTGCCATAAGTTGGGAAACTGTAATACGGGCCGGGATACGCCGGTGTCATTCCCGAACCGTCATTCTCAACGGGATAGTACGGGAACCTCGGGTAAGCTGGCGGTGGGGGGAATGATAGAATCGGGACATTGGGTGCGTAAGAGTTGTTACCCTCTTGGCTTTGGTTGTTGTCTCTCCCGTTCTGTTCAGATGCATTGTTTTTGCGCTGGCAGTTGTTGTTCCTATTGTTGTAACCCTGCTGGTTTCTGTAGAAGTTGTTTTGTCCATAACCGCCATTGTTCCTTTGGTTGTTGTGATCTTGAGCATCGTTTCTGCGGTAGGACCTGTTTCCTTGGTGGTGCCCGCCTCTCATGTTTTTATTGTCACCGTAACGGTTGCCGTTGTTCTCTCTCGGAACAAATGGCTTGTTGCCTTGGTTGCCGTTGCTGTTAGGAGGGCTGGAATTTTTGGAATCGGAAGACTTGGAAGAGTAATCTTCGAGGCTCAGGTTGTTCTGAAGCTCCTGGAAACATATTTACAAATCATTTTAATAATTGGCACGCACACCAAAAGGTTGATTCAAGCCGAGGCCCCCCCCAGGGCAGTTGTGCTCACGATGATGATCCCTAAAGTGTTGTACTTACAGCAGCCAGCTGATTGGGCGTGATGCGAGGCGTGGAGTAGGCAGAGACCAGGCTGGGCATGTTGTTGGCGCTGCCGTTAGCTGAGGGGTTGGAGGGCAGCAGGTAGCTGGTGTGGGGAGGCGGGTAGCACACCCCCGCAATGTGCATCCACTCCACACCCAGGTTGAAGAAGTAGCGGAGAGTCGGAATGTCTGCAATACAATTCAATAACATTTAACATCTGATTGCCATGTCTATAATAATATTTAGATGTTGACAAAATACAGTTGCAAAATGCAAGTAAGCTGCACATATATCACAATTTCTCACCGTGTGGTCCCCAAAGAGGTCTTTATTTAATTTTACATGTAAGGGGGCCGGCCTTACGCCAACCAATTTAGTTGAGGTAAAGGTTTTCCAAACTCTCAAAGGAACTGGCTTTCATTTTTTGTGAAGGCTATATTTTTGTTTTGAGTTTGAAATGAACACTGAAATATCATTTCTGACCCCCTCGGTGGGAATGGAGCCCTAGCTATCGGCATACTGAGCTATTGACCAGACTTTTTGCGAGCTTGGTGGTCGCTATAGAAACACCAATTGACAAGTAAGACCCAGTTGCTGTAAAGCTGGATAGACCTTTGATTAACAGCTTTTGGTAAGGGCAAATTAATTTTTCCACTCAGTAAAGAGCTAATTTGAAAATGTAAATATTATTTTGTGCTCCGCTGGGAAACCCTCAGAGTTTGAAGTGTTACTACGGACTGGTCCAGTCCTAAGGGCGTAGCCTTTTTGGCACAACAAAACACTCTGATGCTTCATCTGTTTCTTTTATGTTGATGGATGACTGCACCTAAATTAAAAGCGGATATTGAGAGTGTGCGTTTACCATGCATGGGCAGGTCTGTGCCGTTGAGAGCCGTGGATCTCTGTACGGCGCAGTTGATGTGTGGTGGGGGCAGCAGGGGGGCGGGAGCGCGGGGGGGGGGCAGCAGCGGGGAGGGGGGCAGGCAGTACACCCCGTACGGCAGCGACATGGACGCCTGCATGGGGTACCCCACTGCAAGCACACACACAACATTATAATTAATGCAATTGAATCACATTCACAAATCTACAAAATATACCTCAAGGCATAGATCAAGAGTGCTACGAGTCTTGCATTGAAAAAGAGTTTGAGAGTCGGCAAGAGTTGCAGGGTTTTTGTTCATTTGAAAGTTAGGTTTTTATTTTGTACAAGTACACAAGCACCATATGCATCGATCAAGATAAAAGACATAGATGGAGTTTTTCTGTTCCTTTCCATACTCGTATTATGTTCCATGAACACACAATAATAGGTAAATAATGTAAAAATGAGACAAAAAATATGTTTTAAAAAAAGAGAAATATGACCATTGCCTGGAAACTGATTATAACAAGACCTCGTTTGTATGTAGAGGACACCCTAGGGCGCACATTTTTTGACACACAAAATGGCTCAGATGCTCCATCTATATCTTTTATGTTGATCAATGACCATATTATGTAAGCGCAAACTTAAACATTTTATAAGAATCCTAAATGTTAATATATGTTTGCAATTTACGGTACAGATTATAGTGCAATATTGAGTGTAACTTACTGCTGTGCTGACCCACAGACATGGGCACAGGAGACGTGGGCTCAGGCAGATACACAGCCTGCGGGTAGCCCTCACTGTACGGAGTCTGCAAAATAAATCAATTGCATTGTTATTCATTTATTTGGCTTGTATTCAAGGTGGTCTGGGTAATAAAATCAGCAGGCTACAATGACTGGGTCATAATCAGCTAATGAATCAACAGAGCCTGGAGACAACCAAGGCAGTGCAAGACAGTAGGAGGACCAAGAGCAAGATGGATGGAGAGAGTGGTGGCAGACTGTTGTGTGGTAGGAGTATGGGACTCGAGGAAGAAGGAATTGCACAAGCAACGCAAGCACGTTGTTTTTGTTGTTAACCCTGGCTTCAGATGATCAAGGTTGCCAAGATCCATGGAAACATAATCAATAGGGATCCTACACAAAAAATTCCATTCTATGTTTTTTTCATTAATCTTTCCAAAGCTGGTGCTGAACCCAGTTCTCCCAGCTGAACCAATGAGGTATCATATCGTTTATATATCAGCTTTTGAAAATGGAATCATTTGTGTCAGCCAGCGAAATGTTTCTATATGTTATTACCGTCTGCGTGGGGTACTGTTCAGGAGTGGCAGAGTCGGGTGGCAAATACGGTGAGGATATCTGCCGGGCAGGGTTGGCGACGGTGTTGCCAGAGTCTCCACTGTTCCCCGCCTCACCGCTGCCGGTGTTGCCAGTCTGTGGGGGCAGCTGCGGCTGCACTTGCTCATTTATCATGGGCATGGCGATTATTTCCATCTGAAATCAAAATTATACTTCAATTTCCAGACACAACCTGAACTATGTTACTATTTGCAAGCCCTGATTTTAAAGGTAAGGGTTTATTTAATTTTTTTGAACATCCAATCAATAAGTTAATATTTGAGTAAAAAGACTGTTTTGGTTTCAATTAATTTTTGGCACAACGCTGCGTCGGAGTTTAAGCGAATAGTTTTATACATAGGATACAAGTTCTCAACAAAGTTTTAGAAACAATGTGGCAAGTTTGAGGATGACTGCAAGGTACAAAAAGTATTGGAGATCCAGTATTTGGGAGAAACAGAGGTTCATAAAATATGATATGAAGATTATCGCCATGAACTTGCGAGCCCTGGGTGGGCCTTGGCTGAATCCAGGATTCTCCTCCATTCTCACCTGTCCATCGCCTTTACTCTCGAGCTACGTATGTCTGCCTTGACCGAATCTGCTTCGACACCATTCCATTGCATTTTTGGCTTTCTTGGCCTCCTTGCGGCTTGTGGTGCTGAGAGTATTTGACGCAAAGACTTTTTGTGAAGATATATATGAGAATAATTTATTTGGTGAGCGCCGTCTGTGTGAATCTCACCTCAAAAGCCGTCTGCGAGCTTAGTCATTGCTATAGAAAGCACCAATTCTCAAGAATGACCCATATTCTGTAAGGCTGGATGGACCTTTGGTGAATGATCTTTTTTTTTATAGACAAATAAAATTTTCAACCCAGCAAAGAGCATATTATTTGAAAACATATAATTTTTTTTGTGTTCCACTGGGGCTTGAACTCATGCCCATTGGATCACGAGTCGGCAGCAATAACCACCAGACTACACACCGGTCTAAAGGAAGATATCTTACAATACCATTTGTGAAATAGCTAAGCAATCCACAGTCTCACCGAGTCAGGTCTTTACTTTTTAGAAAAAAAAGACCCAAGCTCAGGTCCCCCGCACAGAGTCAGGATGAGATGGGAGTCTCAGGACTTACGACCTGTCTCTGGTTGGTTAAGGTGAGTTCACGCAATGCTTTATACAAGAGGCATAGGTGAAAAGGAAAGAAGTGAATTATAGAATGTTGGTCTCCTCACAGGTGGTGGCTGGAAATGTGCGTAGCTGAGTGTGGTGTAGTGGTCCAGGCAGGGTGGGTCCTCCTCTATGTCTCCCCCGCCCAGCAGGGAAGCGGGGGCAGAGTCCCCGGTCCACACGCTGCTCGAGGCGCTCGTGCCCCGCACACTGCTGTCCGTGCTCGCCTCCTCCTTCAGCGCCTTGTTGTAGAACTGCTTGGTCTTGTATGTGCGACGATTGTTCTCTTTCAGGTAATCTGGAAATTAAAATGGAGGTTGAAAACTTAGATACCGCTGCACAGACCATGAAGACCGCATGAGCGAAAACGGTTTTTATTTTCTTCCTATTCCAACGTTTGTATGCTTTAGTACATTTAGTACTAAAAATAGTCATTTTAACCCAAAACGCAATTGGGACCTTAATGAATAGATATATTATACATATACATATTATTCTTTTTACTATTTTTGTTATTCTCATATATTTTTTATGTTTGTTAGTTGGATTATTTGCATCAACATAATATATAAACGCAATGCAACTTAGCTACACATGTGCAACTTCTTGCCGCGTTATCCCCAAAGGGTTTCGCATGTGGCGAGTGGAACCTATTCATTTTTACAGGTAAGGGAGACTATACTATATTATTTTTGTAAAAGTCTTGCCAGCGGTTAATAAATATATAAAAAAAATTTAGCCATTCAAAGCAGTTGAGTTATTTAATGTTTGTTACTCAAGGTACTTATCAAAGGTTGAAAATAATGGCTGTGATGTATTACCGAGCTGCCTCATGATCTGGCTGATGGTGAGCTGTGTGTGGTGCCTCCTGGGCAGGGGCTGCAGCTGGCTGCGCTGCACGGCCCTCATCTCCCCCAGCCCCTCCAGGAACACGAGGCAGCCGCCCTCCCCCTCCTCCTCCAGGCGCTGCACGTAGCAGGGGTAGGCCTTGTGCTCCGGGCCTGGCTGCAGGTACAGGCACTTGATGCCCACCTGCAGGGTGGAGCCCGACCAGCGCCTCCACACCTTGTCTGTGCAATCAATTCACATACTTCATCAGATACAAAATAAAACCCACTTTGTTTTTAGATGACTTTGAGCAGGAGCAGGTTGGAATAAAACTTGGGAGAGGGGATCTATAATCTTAGTTGCAAAGATATATTACATTAGAGATTAATATTAAATGCATTCCCACAAGCAGACACTTATAAGTTCGCGCTTAACGGGGGCGTGTGCGTTTCGGAGAAAACGGCACATGTTTGGGATGTACTTTAGCATACAAACGATGGAATAGAAAAAAAATAAAAAATCAGATTATTTAGAAAAAGTCTTCATTTACTTTTGTTGAATGCTAAAACTGTAAAAATAAATACTTCACAATACAAAAAAAGAATCCCAAGATTATCATTTCCTCAAAATTGCTTGAAAAAGGGTGTTATTGTGGACGTTTTTTTTGGTATCCACGCTAAACAAAATAAATTTTAAAAAATCTGACCTGTAGTTTAACTTGTTATCTCAATTTAAGGAGTCTTAAATTTTGTTATTTTTAGCCGGAAGAATGTAAAAAATATATATTTCAAATTTAAATACTTTTTCCCATACAAATTGAAGCAAATCCCGCCGCTAGGGGATTTATCTGGCAGGTGTCTGGCAGTCGTGAGCTGTTATCCGAGCGGAACGCACGTCAAATTTGCGGACACTATAGAATACGTCAAAAAAGTTGAAAATTTTGAGTTTTCTGATACAAAAATATAAAAGGTACTAATATCTTTGAAATAAATCGTGAGTAAAACCTTTATTCTTCATTTTTACTATTATTTTGGATAGTTTTTTGATTTTAAAAGAATTTTGTGGTGCTGCCAGGGCTGCATGAAATGTTGGTAAAATATTCGTACATAAGACGTATTTGTAAACAAAACGGTTTTGTTGACTTGCTTCAATTGACATTATGTTGCAGATGGGACACAAAAAAAAACCGACATGCAGTAGCTCCAACCAAAAAAAAGTTTTAAAAGCCGCCAGGGAAAAATTACAATATTCGATCTGGGAGTCAAACCACTGCTGTCGATGAAAATATTGCAAGAGAAAGGTAAATAGTATTTTATTATAATATAGATATATTATAAAATAGAAAACAACATCAATTTTGTTTTTTTTTAATGATGCGTTAAATTTTTTATCTTATATATAAAAAAGTAGACCCAATTTGCGTCTGTTTTTTTCGAATTAGCAAAATGTTTTTCCAACAAGAGTTTCTATTGACGGACTGAACTAAGCCTCATATCCAGAATTTTTGGTGTTTGTTTGTTTGTTTGTTTGTGTGTTTGTATATTTGTACCATTATAGGCGCCCAGACCGTTCGCAGCGCGATGCTGAAATTTTGCATACCCCCATAAAGTCTTAGTGGCTAAACAACTGTCAGGGTCCGGATGACGTCACGTGTATACTTCGCATACCTGCCATACTGTAACTGTAAACTGTAACTGTAACTCTGTCGCCATTCCGCTAGGGGTGGCCAGAGCCTCTGCAGAGTTGCCTCCATTTTTTCCTATCCTTACATACCTCCTTCAATTCATTCATATCCATCACCTTTTTCATGCATTTTCTTCTTTTACGCTCACTTTGTATATCCCATTCTTTCACAATCTCCTCAATCTGATCACTCCATACTTTTCTCGGTCGTCCCTTCCCTCTTTTTCCTTTCACACTTTCTTTGTATACATACTTTGTCAGTCTATCATCATTCATTCTTTCCACATGTCCAAACCATCTCATCACATTCTTTTGTACCTTAACTTTCACATCCTCTTTCAAATTACATTCTTTTTTTACCCATTCATTCCTAACTCTATCCCTCAGAGTTTTTCCTGTCATGCTTCTCAAATGCTTCATTTCCACCGTACATACTTTACTCATTTCGCTATCGTTCACTGTCCATGCTTCACTTCCATACAACAAAGTCGGTAACAATATGCCATTGTGTACCGCCATTCTCAGATCCATCGTCATACAGACTGAAAATTGAAATTATGCCGCTGGCGGCCATTTTAAATTTACAGGCTTGATATCCGAAACAGTCATGTCTCTTAGTAATTTTAACGACTTTTGGAAGAAACTTTTTCGCAAAAAGTAAATCCTTCAAACAAAATTTGTAAATACCTACATAGAAAAATAATAAAAAATATAACTTTCAAGTAGCACAACGGGCGCATGCATTAAGTTGGAACATAGAAATTAAACATGCCACCTAAACATAAACAAACTTACATATTTTCAAAAATACAACAAAATACATGAAGGATTAAGAGTAGCTGCCATACATTTTTTTTTGGTTTCTCTAATATTCAGAGGTCTGCTGGCGTCTATTTTAAATTTTAGAGGTTATTTTTACATTTTCGAGTTTAATTTAGTTATTGCAACAATTTTTGTAAGAATTTTTTTTTTAATGACTATTTTGTTCAAACAAAACATTAAACTAACGATTTTTTACAAAATCATTCAGCTTAGTTTTATGTATTGTTTTATATATGTTTTGAGGTAAATAGGCTTATGTGGATTGGTTCCTCATTATTTTCTTTCGACCAATTAAATCCATTCTTGTTATATACTGTACAGCCAATGAAATTTTGGTTTCCCGACAAAATGGTGGAAAATTAAAAAAATATTTTCTATCGACCAATCAAACACGATTTTTAAACAAAAATATCTTATGTAATATGTACCTATATACTGACAAGTTATATACTCCAACAGCCAATCACCTAACATTATCGTCTTTGTAATCGTGGAAAATTTAAAGAGTGGATTTATATGTCAAAAAAATAAAAAATCCAAAAAAAAAAAAAAAAACAAAAATGGTCAAAAATAAAAATTAGACAAAACTTTAAAAAAACTGAACATGTATGAATTTGTGTAACTATAAAAATAAAAAAATAAAAAAAAATTAGATTCAAAATTAACAAAGCACAAATAATAATAAACTGGAACACACAAAAAAAAATCAAAAAACATTAAAATTAAAATTAAATCAAACAAAAAATTAACAAAAACAACAAATAAAAAAAAATACAATGAAAAACACATGAAATACAAATAAAAAACAAATAAAATACTAACTTAAAACAAAAAAAATAAAAAAATGAAATTCTGTCACTATTTTGAAAGGGTTAGCCAGAGCCTACAATGCTACCTTCAATTTGTATGTTATTAAAGATATAATAAACTTTCTAGAGCTTCAAAGCATGTGATTTGATTTTTTTAGGGGAAATTCTACAACGCAAGAAGAACTAATTTCGAAAGACTTCCCACATTGTTCTAACGTAAGTAAATATAAACATAATTGTGTGTGTGTGTTTTTTTTTTCGAAAATTCAATATGGCTTCCCAAGGCCAAGAGCTGAAAATTTAGAATGCGATTTTCTCAAAAACGGCTCTAACGATGTTATGTGATTTTTCTTCATAATTGTCTGTGAAATAGTGCTAGGTGACACTAGTTCTTCATCAAAATCTTTGTATTGTGGGCTGCCATACAAAAGAAAAAAACAATTGAAAAATTATAGGCAAG
The DNA here is from genome assembly GCA_951799405.1 of Agapetus fuscipes. Taxonomy (NCBI): domain Eukaryota; kingdom Metazoa; phylum Arthropoda; class Insecta; order Trichoptera; family Glossosomatidae; genus Agapetus; species Agapetus fuscipes. The sequence goes on from OX637342.1 coordinate 8,089,453, forward strand.
TGAAGGGCTATCAAAATAAGGCAAATGTAGGACTATGATGATAATTTTTATTTTTCAATCGTCATTTTTTTTTAAAAGAATCAAAATTATAGACACCATAGAGAAGTATGATTGGAAAAAAACGGAGTGACAGGGTGAGGAATGATTTTGTAAGAGAAGAATGTGGTGCAAGAGAAAGTGTGAAAGTGAAGATTAAAAGAAGTTTGTTAAGATGGTTTGGGCATATGGAGAGAATGAATGAGGAAAGACTGACGAAGAAAGAATATGTTGGTAGAATAGATGGATGTCGTGGTAGAGGAAGACCGAGAAAGGTATGAATGGACCAAATATCCGAAATTGCGAATGAATGGAATATCCAGAGTCATAATAAAAGAAGAGCTTGTATGAAGAAGGTTATGACTCTGGAGGAAATAAAATTAGTATGTAAGGATAGAAAGAAATGGCGGTTGATCTGCAATGTTGGCGGCTAGGGTTAATTATTAAAGGGAAATTGGTTTTATGATTTAGTTTTTTTTTTTGGTGTTCATGTATATATTGTTATTTGTTGATTTAAAAAAAAAACTGTAATTCGTCATGTATGTTCCTTGACTTATAGGTTGGTATGCGGCTGAACACCCATACTGTAAAAAGGAAAATGGTTCACTTTGCCAATGTCACCCCTGTTTTAGGGAAGTACGGCAAGAGTTGCAGGGCTTATGTTCATTTGAGATTGGGTTTTTATATTGTAGGCCCACATGCGGCATGTGTTAGCGCGAAATTATACATGTCTGCTTGTGGGAATGCATTTAATGTAAATCTTAAATGATATATAGCTTTGCAGCTTAGATTAGATTAGATCAGATTAGATAGACAATAGAAATTTCATGCAGAAAGTAATTTTAATTTTCTTAGTATCGAATGGGTTCAAACTTACAAATGCTAAAATTATTTTTGTATGTTGCAGGATGCATTTATTGTTGAAAGAGAGGATGCGGCGAGTCCAGCACCCGCATACAAGGTCGAGGGAAGACGCATCATCGACTTTATGCACTTCTTTCAAACACTACAAAGTATCAGTCATCATGATTCTCCAATGGGATGTAACCTAAGCAATTTAAAAGTTATAAATGAACACGTAATCGGGTTTTGCTCTAAGTATACATTTCAATGTGTTTTGCCAGAAATTATCGATCCTAGAGTTTCGAGAAATATGGACATCAGAGAACCTGATTACATTTTACGTGCTATTGAAGCAAGAGAAGCTAAGGGAAGGAAAAGGAAGAAAGTTCAAACGTGCCTTAATTTAGAAACAACAACAAAAACTCAGGATCTCCGAAAGCTCGACTCTCAATGACATTTGAATATTTTTGTGTAGCTTTTAATTTTTTGAGGAATTTTTGAGGAATATAGAAATCGGATTTGATGTGTATATATTATTGGAGTTTGTTGCAACAGGCCTTAAGCCTTCGGTATTTTGGTGAGTCTATTTCTGTTCATTGTTGGCCAATAACGTTTTTTTTTTTTTTATTACAAAAGCTTTTTGACAAGTTTGGCACATTTTATGTTTTTTTTTTACAGATGCTGCCGAAATTTGAAGCGGTTATAATATTTCGTCTTCGTTGAAGCCACTCCTGAGAGTCTGATTGAAGAATAGTTCTCCTTTCAATGTCGTTTTTTTCTTGTTTAGTGACAGACTTTAGTGCTTTCAAGTGTTTTGTTTTGCTTTCTTCCATTTCTGTTTCTTCAATATCCGGTCGCTGACAGTCCTCTCCGTAATCTGGATCTGATATGGGAACCTTTGTTTTGTTAAAGTTTAGTCTTTTACGCGATAATATTTTTCTACTTCGTTGCCTACAAACGACTTCTTCTAATTTCTTAATATTTTTTTTTGGTGATGAATTAAAAACTGTTCGATGTAGATAGGAATGAGGACGTTTCGTGTTGAATGAAACTACAGCTGCAGCGCAACGTCCTGAATAAGACTGGCGCGTAGATTAATTTATTCTTTTGCCTCCCACGTACTTAGCTATAACGTTGTTGAAGGATTCTACAATATTACTATTTACATTGTGCAGAAGACTTCTGGCGTTAACCACAAGTCTTCCATTGTGAAGTAAAATCTTCTCAAACAATGACGCTTTTTGCAGTTCAGGAACGAAATTGGTTGTTTTTTCTTCAGGATTGCTTTTAGTCTTACAATAGTATTCATCGCATTTTGAATGATCGCCGAAAACATGATAGGGTGAATTTTCGATGTCTGATTTTAAATTTAAAACTTTTTGATCAAAAGTAATACCCGTTTGTGATTTTCTATATTTAATTGCACCAGTAACAGCGTGTCGCAAACGTAGTTTTGACATAGTAAGTTGTTTTCTTATATTTATGTTGTATTGAGTTTCACGGGTTAGGTTATCTATTTTTGTACAGTAATTTCTTAGTAAATGATTGGTGCACTCAATCTTTTCAACTACGAGATCCTTATAAGGATGGCAATCTCTTATTTTTTTATACGTAGATGCATCCCCATCAGCGATAAGCCTCGAATAAATCAAACCGTACATACTTTGTGAGCATTTAAAGCCCTCAACAATGGCAGTTGATTCCATGCCACTCGATGATCCATTGTAATTTTTGAAACAAAGATGATTATCTGAAACACCTGCATTCTCATTTTCATTTCTAGCGCATATGGCGCAATATTTATTTTTAACTGCTAAGTACAGAACTTTTTTTGTTCTGAAGCCAATTATTGCTGCTGCTCCAGATAATGCCGAATAATTTTTACAATATGATCTTTTAGACCAACAAGCGTCCGCTACAACTGTGATAAGAGGAGTCCCGTTTTTATCGACCTCCCCTAGTTCTTTAGCAAGCCGTGCTTCTTCATTCGCTGCCGCAGTCATACTCGTTGTTTTTGCCTTTTCCCACCATTCGCAATTTTTTTTATGACACTTTGAATATAAACAATTAGACATGGGAGGAATATCTGCAGTAGAAAACAATTGCGATAATGCAGAATATCCAAGGCCTACGCTAATGATCCCGGAAACCAACGACTCATTCAATGACATTTTATCATTATGTTTTTCGCAACAATCAATTTCAAGACTTTATTGCACATATCGCATTGAAATGTATACTTAGAGCAAAACCCGATGACGTGTTCATTTATTACTCGTTCGCAGGTTGAATGTATTGTTGAATATAAAGTATGCACACGTGTGCAATCTGAAAATTTTTGACAATCCAGATTATCGAAGGCTTAAATTTCTGGTACCACAAATGAAGCATTTTGTAATTTCAGTTATTAATTTACGTATTTTTACATTTTTTACACTTCTATCGAAGTTAGTATTTTCAATTTGTATTGTATGTGTACAGTGTTTAATTCTAATGTAAGTATTCTGAGTTACTTCAGCCTGTTGGTTGTTAGTATTTTATGAGATACCCATGATATCATTTAATCCGAATTCGTTTATTTATTGGAATTTGCTACTTTTCCCTGTTTGATTTTCTTTTGCTCACAATTTTGTCATCTAATATTCTGCTTATTTTATGTTTAAGTACTTTTTATGTTTTCCCGCAGAAGATATTTTATTTTTATTTTTTTTGTGTTTGATTCGTTTTAAACGATATGCATTCTCATTAAAAAAAAAAAAAAAACCGTAAATCGAGATTGTGTGTTATTCTTGCACCCCTGTATTTTCAGTTTTATGCCATAGGATAGATGTAAGAGAAATAAGTATTATTTAATGTCTTTCATACAACGTAGGAAATCAAAATCAGTGACCCTAGAATAAAACAATGCATCAATTCTCCTCGACTGCACAAATCGAAAAGTGTATGGAAACTACAACAGCACCCTTTGTGAGTGATACAGTTTCCATTTTTTGGCTATTTACAAGATCGCGGGGAATTCATGCAATACTTTTTACTCTCAGTGTCTCAAAATAAAACGCAACGCAACACACATGACAGCACTACGCAACTAACAACCCTGCAACCGGACAAGGACAACTGCCACATTACCAACACCTTTGCGGCACTATAACAAGTGTCATAGACCCTTAGAGTCTCTTGAATCTAGGGAGTTCTCGCACAGGCTTTCTTAAAAAAAAAAAGTACCAAGTACAGCATACAAATGAATAACAATTATGGTATCACTAATACTATATATTATACTAAAGTACAAAATATTGTGATGAGATGATTTGGGCATGTGGAAAGAATGAATGATGATAGACTGACAAAGTATGTATACAAAGAAAGTGTAAAAGGAAAACGAGGGAAGGGACGACCGAGACAAGTATGGAGTGATCAGATTGAAGAGATTGTGAAAGAATGGGATATACAAAGTGAGCGTAAAAGAAGAAAATGCATGAAAAAGGTGATGGATATGAAGGAATTGAAAGAAGTATGTCAGGATAGGAAAAAATGGAGGCAACAATGGCAAAAATGGAGTTACAGTTACAGTTACAGTATACAGAGATGTGACTTATATTAGATAAAAGTATTTGAAATACAGATACAAGATACAAAATACGTATCTTGTATCGTGTATCTTATTTCTTTTTTAGAAAGTATCTTGTATCTTGTATTTAGATACATTATTTTGGTATCTTAGTATCTTTAAGATCCTAATTTTGGTTCAGATACTTTTACCTATTACTTACTTACCTATGCAATTTAAAGCACTTAAAGAAAAAGTAAAAGAACTTATTCTGACTAAAACACGAAAAATCAATCGAGCTAAAAAACAAATAAAAAATATTTTTGATAAACCTTAATGTGTATATATTTTCTTACATTTACACAATTTTTTTTTTAAGTTTCTTTTTTCAAGTATAAACTAAATATGTAAGCCTTAAGATTAATAAAAATGTTTTCATCAAAAAAGTATCTTATTTGAAAAAAGTATTTAGAAGATACGTATCTTGTATCTTGTATTTAAATACTTTTTTAAAAAGTATCTTGTATCTCAAATACTTTTCTTAAAGTATCTTGTATTTCAGATACTTTTTATGAGGTATCTTGTACATATCTGATATTATATAAACAAAAGGAAGGTACCAACACCTCTGCGGCACTATAACAAGTGTCATAGACCCTTAGAGTCTCTTGAATCTAGGGAGTCTCCCGCACAGGCTTTCTAAAAAAAAAAAAGTACCAAGTACAGTTTACAAATAGCAAACAGTTATGGTATCACTAATACATAACATATAAACAAAAGCAAGGTATCCAATTAAAATAGAAGAAGAGAAACAACTTTAAATTCTAAGATGAAAGAAATTCAAATTTCTTTGTAAGTAACCTGCACATAAATATGCATTTATTCTGAAATCCACAAACATAATAATACAAACGCAACGTAAAGCAAGTTCTTGAAAGATACATATGAAATATTCTAAAGAAAAAATGTAAATCCTTTTTTTAGTTTCAACCTCGATTAATATTGATAAAAACCCTTGTGGCAACACGTATTAGCATGCTTGACGGCAACGCTGCGATCGCCGCGCCGGCCGGCAGCGGCTTACGTACCTACTATTAAAAATACCTACTCAGCGATACTCGCGGACGCGTGGGCCGCCCTTAAACATGCCACATGTGTATAAATACCCAATGTCAAATGAACATAAACTATGCAACTCTTACTGACCTTCCCTGAAACAGGTGACAGTGGCAAAGTGAACCATTTTTTTCACAGTATAGGTGGTCAGCCTCATACCAACTTAGTAATAAACTCTGGTCCTTAACTGACCATACATGCCACAAATGCCCCTAGTGTACAACATCCCGTAAATTCACCCCAATTGTGTAAATCGCAAACATGTATGATGAAAAATTGATTATTTTTCAATAAAAAATAAAAAAATTAAAGAAATTAAAAACTTTGTTTTATTCCACTTTTATTGTTTTTGAGTATGTTACAAATATTTTCGGAATTACTTCCATCTTCGGGTAACTAACAATTACTAAATTTAAACTTAAAAATTAAGACAGTGGAGTGGGATCTATTGGTGGTAGTGGTAAGGGAGGGGGTAGAAAGGTAGATGTGTGGGAGGGAGATGGTGATTTTTGGGGCGGAGCTAATATTGTTAGGAGAGGAGATGTAATGGTGGGAAGTTGAATATTCAGCATAGAACTTTTATTTTTGTGTTTATCAATCTCTAATATTTCTAATTGTTAGTTACCCGAAGATGGAAGTAATTCCGAAAATATTTGTAACATACTCAAAAACAATAAAAGTGGAATAAAACAAAGTTTTTAATTTCTTTAATTTTTTTATTTTTTATTGAAAAATAATCAATTTTTTAAATGAATTTCCACAGTGTTTCACAAAAATCTTTTCAAAATGTATGATGATCTTTGCTGGTTTTCGAACTGAATAATTATGTTTTTGTTCCAATGTAAAGCATGTACAGGTATAAACTGTTGGTTAACTCAATAAATAAACCCACTGCAAAAACATCACTCCCTAGGAGTGCCGTTGTACATTCAATAAATATATTTTTTGGGCAATGGTCATCACCAGATAGTACACAGGTTCAACGACATAAATATCACCAGGCTGATGAGGTGTAAAAATAACTTTTAAAAGTCTCTTAGCTTCTACTTCTAGATACAGATGTATTTATGTGTAGAATCACTACATTTACAAACAAAAATATTATTTACATTTTTTTTTTTTTTTTTTTTTGCATAGGAAATTTTTGTCTTTTTTTGTATAGATTTCTTTGTAAGGTTTTGTTCTTTTTATATTTAAATGTAATTTATTATTCATATTCCTTGACTTATAGGTTGGTATGAGGCTGACCACCCATACTGTAAAAAATGGTTCACTTTGCCAATGTCACCCCTGTTTCAGGGAAGGTCGGCAAAAGTTGTGGGGCTTATGTTCATTTGAGGTTTGGATTTTATTTGTAAGTACACATTCAGCATTTGTAAGCGCGAACTACACTTGTTGGTTTGTGGGCATACATCTGAGAGCTTTAAATGAATATATCCTTGCAACTTAGATTATAGATATTATAGATTTGGATTAAGAAAATTTTCCAATCTATTTTTTTTTAAGGAATCCTGTGCAGGAGGCTTCCCAATTCTTGAGAGTCTTGGGGGTCTATGTCATCCTTGAAGGGTGCCGCAGAGGTGTTGCTTGAGTTCTTGGTTTTGTCGTGAGGCGCTGCAAGGAAGTGGTGATTGATGTTGGTTTTGAATAAAACCGGATTAAATTGGGAAGGGAACACAGATACTGGTAGACCATTCCATAAACAGGCAGTTTGGCAAAGGAATGAGTCATGAAAACGCCAAGTTCTCATAGTTTTGAGATCGACTGCAAAGGGATGAATGAGACTCGTACTACGAGTTTCCCTTTCTGAAATGAGAGGGGGAGGGATTAATGAATGGAGCTCATTAGAACAAGCTCCGTGGTAATATCGATAAAAAAGACTGAGCATTCCAACTTTTCTTCTGTGCTGGAGCGGCTGCAGATCGGATGTCAGAGAAGGATCATTGATCAACCTTACTGCCCTCCTTTGCACAGAATCAAGTTGGTCACTCAACTTCTTGGACATACCACACCAGAGATGACTGCCATATTCGATAATGGGGCGGATTTGGGATTTATACAGAGTCAATAACTGGGCTGAAGTAAAAAACCTACGGGCTCTGTATAATATGCCGAGTCGCCGGAAAGCGGAAGTTGTGCGAGACTCAATAGCATCATGGTATTTTAACTCTGATGACAGAGAAACACCAAGAAGATTTAAGTGTTCATGGTTAGAGAGTGAGACATTATCGAAAGTTGGGAGATAGTTGTTTGGAATCCTCTTTAAGGATATCAGACATGCTTGAGTCTTTTTGATGTTGAACTCTACAAGGTTGTCAGTGCCCCAACAGCTGACAGCCCTGAGATCTGTATTGATCTTTGAAGCTAATGATTCACGAGCAATAGATATCGCTGAACTATTTGGGGGCTTTGTAAAAGAAAAACCGTCATGAATTGTACTGTCATCGGCATAGCAGTGGATAGGAGCACAGGATAGTAAATCATTGATGCGCATAAGAAAAAGTGTCGGAGACAAGACAGATCCTTGGGGGACACCGGAATTGATTGGTAGCAGAGCTGATTTACTACCATCGATGACTGTTTGGATAGATCTGTCTTTAAGAAAGCTGGAAATCCATTCTATAAGGGGAAGGGGAAGTCCAAATGATGACAATTTGTTAAGGAGGCTGGAGTGCCAAACTCTATCAAAAGCTTTGGAAATATCAAGAGCAACAGCCTGTGTTTCACCCATAAGATCAAGGCGTTGGCCCCAGACGTGTGTGACATAAGTGAGAAGGTCACCGCTGGAGCGGTTACGGCGAAAACCGTATTGGTGGTCGCTAAGCAGTTTATGGGTTTCCAGATATTCCATAAGCTTATCGTTTATGATCCTTTCCATGACTTTTGAAAGTAAGGAAGTGATTGCGATTGGACGATAATTGGCAGGGTCAGAGCGAATTCCCTTCTTGGGAATGGGATGAACGGTTGCAACCTTCCAGTTAGAAGGCACGGTACCGCATCCAAGGGACAGTTTGTACAGTTTATAAAGGGGAAGAGCTAGTTCATTTGCGCAGTTTCTTAATACTAAGGCTGGAATACCATCAGGGCCGCTGGATTTGCGTGTGTCTAACCCTTTTAGAGCAGTGAGCACATCTGTGTGTGTTATTTTGGGCATCTCCATAAAGGAGCCGCTATGGGGAATTGATATAGGTGATTTGCCATTATCGTGAAGTGTGGAATTATTGGCAAATTATTTATCAGATTCTGCTTCTATGTAATAAGTAAAACCTTCTATTTCATCCATAAGGATGATTCCCTTCATTCCTCAATGCTACTGGTTCAGAGTAAAATCTCTTAACTATTGTTGAAGCTACCAGCCCTCAAAAATTTGAGTTTCATACAAATCTTACCATTATTCTTGGTATCCTTTGCCTTTTTCTCATCGGGCTCTTTTTTGATCTGACTCTCCTCCTGCTTGGGTTCTACCGCATCAGATGTCTCCTCGTCCTTCACATCTTCATTGCCATTAGTTTCCTGTGACTCAGTGTTATCCGTAGCCGCCGAGTCAACCTCTTTTTTGACCACTTCTTTTTTCACAAACGGCATTTTGATTACACCTTCATACAGCCATTCATACGCAATCGCTGAAAAAATTATGAATATTTGTCAAGCTGTATGGTATGCCGCTGACCACCAATGCTGTAAAAAAAATGTCATGTTACCCCTGTTTCAGGGAAGGACGGCAAGAGTTGCAGGGTGTATGTCCATTTGAGTTTTGGGTTTTTATGTTGTAGGTTCACATGCGGCATGTGCAAGCGCGAACTTGTATGTGTCTGCTTGTGAGAATGCATATAATGTGAATCCCCAATGTAACATATCTTTGCAACTTAGATTAGATTAGATGTATGATATACATCTGTAACTCGAATAAGCGCTTTGAGTATAGATGGCAACAAAAGAGCACTCTGTGGATGGGACAATGGACTCTAGTTTTACTTTTCCCTAGCAACCTGACTATGTAAGAACAGAGACAATTTTTGTGTCTTCGGAATTTGTGCCAAGTACAACGATGTCCTGGGCAGGAAGTCTCATCAACACGGTAATTTTAACCTACGAAATATCGGTAATATTTGTATGAAGACCTGTCAATCCAAGCTGATTAGTCTTCATACAAATATTACCGATATTAGGTAGGTAAGAATTACCGTGGTGATGAGACTTCCAGCCCTGGTCCTTTGAGGCAGGAGTGTTCTATATAATCAAAGTTGCAAGGATATATTCATTTAAAGTTCCCAATGCATGCCCACAAACAAACACGTTCGCGCTTACAAATGCTGAATGTGTACTTGCAAATAAAATCCAAGCCTCAAATGAACATAAGCCCTACAACTTTTGCCGACCTTCCCTGACACAGGGGTGACATTGGCAAAGTGAACCATTTTTTACAGTATGGGTGATCAGCCTCATACCAACATATAAGTCAAGGAATACAAATAATAAATAACATTTAAGTATAAGAAAGAACCAAACCTTAAAAAGAAATCTATACAAAAAAAAAGTCAATAATTTCCTATACAAAAAATGTAACAAATTAATAAACCAATATTTTTAAGAGTTTGGTGGTTTACACAGTGAAAGTCCATTGTATATTTAATTGTTAATTTGATTTGTCATTGTCCCGATGCCTTTTTAGGCGAAAACGTTTGACAAAGTTATAGAATATAAAAGTGAATTTAAACTGCGTTTTATTTAATAAATATTAATAAACCAACATTACAAATCAACATTGCAGATTAGCCGCCACTTCTTCCTGTCCTTGCATACTTCTTTCATTTCATCCAGAGTCATAACCTTTTTCATACAAGCCCCCCTTTTATTATGACTCTGGATATCCCTTTCATTCAATGTTAGTTAGTAATATTGTGTTGTCTTTTTCTTAAGATGAAAATTGTTTGAAGAGTCGTGCATAAATTACTTGTAACTTACAGCATGAAAAAAAGTAAAATATTTTAATGTAAGCATGGATGAAAAACCTGGTTTGTGTAACTCACATTGATGGACAGCGATGGTTTTGATGGCTCCCTTGGGGTAAATAGCATCAAAGTGGTTGTAGCCCTGCGTTATCAGCACATAGATGGGGTTGCCGTAGTTGTGCGCTATCTCAGTCTTCAAACCTCCAGGGCCTTGGAGTATGATGAAATCCCTCCTGCAAAATTACAAGATAATTATTATTTTATTTTTCAGCCCCCAGATGTATGTATACCATTACAAATTAAAGCTGAATGTATTTTTTTTTTAGAGATAACATGATTTGATTGATACAAAATCATGGTAAAAATTATATGGTAAATGAACATGGTAAAAAAAACAAATTAAGGCAAATTGAATTAGGAGACTGATGGTCCAGGATGCGGTGAGGAGAAATGCCACACAGCTTTTCCAGGTGACGAGGTGGAAGTCGGCAGCAGGGGGCAGGAGGAATAGGAGGCGCAGAATTTGGGTTTACGATTTAACTTGTAGCGCCATTAGAGAGACAGAATTTGAAGAAATAATTATTGTTTCATTTAAAAATATGTGATTGATATATCTAAACGTCTGTTTGTGGAGAAGATAAAGTTATTGACATCTAGTTAGGAGTAATATACAAAGTCTCTGAAAGGCATTGAAGTCTGTCATTTTTTAATTCTCAACAAATATTACTTGTTAATATATAGCAGTGGCGAAGGGTGCCATACAAGCCGATTTCCATCGGTTTCCCGTTTAAAATGAGGAAAAAATGATAATAAAGTAGGCTGCATGGTTTCAATGGGGAAAAAATCCGTATTGTTTCTTTGGTTTTAAATGTATTTTTTTACTTTGTGCCTATATCTTTTAACTACTTTGTTACATCATTTTAAAAGGGAAGCCGATGGGAACCGGCTTGTATGACACCCTTCGCCACTGATATTAAGTCTCAATTTTTGGAACGTTTCTATCATGTAGGTAATGGTAATATAAATTATACAAGATATTGTTGAGGTGAGGCAGCTAAACTTCTGCAGGCGAAAAATTGGAAGTCAGCGGCTGAGGACAGGGGGAGCTTGAGGAAAATGTAGACGGAGCCCAAGGAGAGATATGGGCTGAAGAGCCATTGGCAGAAGAGGAAGCTTACTACACCTTACCTTGCATGGAAAACCAGAAAGATAGATAACTGGAAGGCAACAAGATTCAATGACAGTTGAGACACTACATCACAAGAAGCAGCTTTCTTTGCACCAAAAAGTACTCCCTCTCTCTTCAATCGTGCTACAGCCCAAATCTCTCCTTCGCCTCTTAAATGCTGCGCCTTCAACTCCTCATATCCCCCTGCATCAATCCTCCAATGTTTCACCTGAAGAAGTTGTGTGGCATACTTCCTTATTCCGTCCCTCCACCGCTTTCTGGCCCGACCTCCAACAGACCCTAGTGACCCTCAAATAGAAGAACAGATTGTGTCTTACTTGTATATATGGCTCATAGCTTGAATCTCCAAGAATCCGCCGTAGGTTGCAGGGTCGGCCAGCTCATCTATGTACACTTCCAGAGGCACATCTCTCTTCAGCTGAAAATATTAACAATACACAATGACTGTGTCCACCAAAACTTCCAATGAATTCAAAATATTGAATGTAAAAAAAACAACTCAACTTGAATGTAAAGAGCAAAAGATACCAAGTCAAATAAATGCCGTTTTGGAGCAGTACAAGGAAGTTTGGTGTAAGAATGATTTAAAAGAAATTTAAAAAAACATTTTTTTTAGTGAAATTTTATAGTGAAAATAAACAGTGTTTTGTTTGAATTCATCCAAAAATTATAAAATTAAACAATTTGAATTTTCACAGTGTGAATACACAAACAATACAAAATATAAAAAAACCTAGTTTTATTTTTACAAAATGTAAATTATTCCTTGACTTATAGGTTGGTATGAGGCTGACCACCCATACTGTAAAAAATGGTTCACTTTGCCAATGTCACCCCTGTTTCAGGGAATGTCGGCAAGAGTTGCAGGGCTTATGTTCATTTGAGTTTGGATTTTATTTGTAAGTACACAATCAGCATTTGTAAGCGCGAACTACACATGTTTGTTTGTGGGCATACATCTGAGAGCTTTGAATGAATATATCCTTGCAACTTAGATTATAGATTATTATAGATAGAGTGTTTATTTCAGCTCAAGTACTTTCGAAAGAATGATTTACACCAGGCATGTCCAAGAATTGACCCACATGACGATAACATCCATCTGGGCTGGAAGTCTCATCACCACGGTAGTTCTTACCTATCGAATATCGGTAATATTTGTATGAAGACCTGTCAATCCAAGATGGCCACAAGTACAGCTGATTAGCCTTTATACAAATATTGCCAATATTCGGTAGGTAAGAATTACCGTGGTGATGAAACTTCTAGCCAAGGACATTTTTGAAATTGAGCATTCCTGCCCCCCCCCCCCCCCCAGCTTATTGACAATTTTCATTTGATGGATGTTTCTGGCCTTGTGTTCTTTGCCGTCCCCAGCATAGTCCAAAATGAGTCATGCTACCAGCAATATCAAATGAGTTTGACATGCCTGATTTACATGATCATTTTAAGATTTGTATTTAAAATACTGAATCATGAGTTGAGAAATCACACAGGTATTCCTAGTAGGTGCAAGTGATATTTTTTTTGTGTGCCAGGAATCAAAACTCTCGACCTTCCGTTAATGAGTCAGTAGCGTTAAACCACTAGACTGCAGATGTATTTGAAAATTTATGAAAATGAGATTTTTGACTTAGTAGTTTTTGGGTGCAGATGTTGGTTGTATATTTTTTTCTGTGGGTCCATTGATGTAAGAATAATATGTGTCATAAAATTAGTATTTCCATAAGTAAGACAATGGACAGCTTTGAAATTCTTTCCACAAGAATCAGCCTATAAATGATGTGTTTATGAAATGAACATAAAATAACAGACCATATTATACTGAAGTGCTTCAACTAATATTGATTTACATTGTAAGATAGCTGATATTTTAGGTGTTTAAGATAAATAATAGAAAGCAGACAAAATGATTATTTATTCTGAGGATGGCTTATGTTTACAAATGATTAGAAGCATAATGGCGGTCCATAGCTCAGTTGGTAGAGTGCTTGCATTCCATGCTGAGAGCTCGGGTTCGAATCACACGGAGGGTGTCAGAAATGATTTCCAGTTTCGGTGTTTATTTCAAACCCCAAATTAAAATACCGGCAAAGTTTACTCAGCCTTCACAAGAAATGAGTACCAGCTCTCCTGGGAGTTGGGAAACCCCCACTTCAACTGAAATGGTTGGCGTAGGGCCAGCCCCCTTACCTGTAAAAAAAAATTAGGTTCCACTTGCCATATGCAAAACTCTTCGGGGATAACGAGGCAAGAAATTACACTATATGTGTAGCTTAGTTGCGTTATGGCTTAACTCTTTTTTTCAATTAATAAAATAAAAATTATCTTGGAGTAAACAATCATTTATTTGTTAGTGCCATTTCACACAGAAAGAATTCTGTCACCATTGGTCTATGGTTTTATTTTATCTGATGGCAGATTGGATGGAAGTCTAGTAGTGTATGGGGATGCATGAAAGCTTTCACACGGCGTGTTTGGCGATACCATTCTTAATCATAGATAAACCGGACAGTACCCAAAATATAAAACATTGTGTAAATTACAACTGGATTGCGTCAATCTAAAATTAATGCAATATACGCAGACACTCCCATAAGTTTACGCAATGTGTACTACTCCAAGTTCTGAATTCGGAAAGGGTGTTTACTGTAATAAAATAAGAAAATAATGAAGCTGTAGAATGCAGTCTCACATTATACTGAATACTGGTAGAGATTTTACAATTTTAAATGCTGTTAACCCTTTTCCTATTATATGGGAAATACCTGGTTTTGATTGTTTGTCAATGTTGTTTGTATAACCCAGGGATGATGTTTGATGTTTTTTTTTTTAAACATTCCATCCACAACCATTAAGTAGTCAAATAAAATCGCTGAGTAACATCGTAACTTTTTTTGTCTATTTCAAATGTTCGGATTCCATACTCATTAGGGGCGTGTTCTAAGAATATTGCCTAGATATGGTCAATGCAAACCATATCAAACTAAGTAATGAAGTAAAATATGTTATGTTTTAAATACGTGGCAGATTGACTGTTTCAAATTGTAATATTTTAGTCAGGACTATATTATGTAAGATTCAATAAATATTACTTACCGAGTAGAAATAAGCCGAATTAGCCGCAAAATAGTCACAACATTCGGTTCGTACCCTTCGATGAAATTTTTGAGAATCGTATACGTTTTCAGCAACGATACGAAAAAGGCAGCTGGGATCGTGCGGCATGTGTTTCCTAATACATCCAATATCGCCTATCCAGCGATCAGACACATTACCTTTTCTTCTGATTTTCCGATTATCAGACATTTTTAAAAAAAAAGTTCGTTAGCGTTTAACTATAAACAATGGCTGCTAATTTTTGAATAGGTAATGTCAAAGGACTAATGAAGCGTAAAAGTAGTATAATAACTATCAAATACTATGTTAATTATAAAAAATAAATGAATAACTGTTCGCGATTTGAGGAATTAAAGTCTTAAACAATAATATAAAGTGACTAAACTACCCCCCAAAAAAGAAAAAAATTTTAGAAACGCCACAACGGTAAACACAAGCAGGTAGTTCGCAAAGAAAAACGGAAATGAAGTGCGAAGAAAGTTTTCGCTAATAGCATGCAAATCATAGGGCATCTGGGTGAAAGGGGTAAATAGCTCTGCACACAAAATGCACTGTCATATGACAGATCGTGGGAGGGTGGCAAATAATGAAAGTAATATGACACGTGTTATGAGAGCAGTTACCTATTATCAAAAAATCATTTGTATTGTTTTTGCCAGGTTGGTGTCTTGATTGGTTTTTACAACAATAATAATAAGCAAACTTGAGCGTCATCTAAAAATTAAAAATAAACGGTTATTTGATTACACACTTTTTGGGATAAATAATAAAAATATGTACCAGAAAAATACTCTAAAATAACCGTTTAATTTTTAAACTTTGTTAAAATAGTGAAATCCACTATTATCAGAAGTAAACAAATTTTAAATTTCCCGCCATGTTAATCAGCTGTTCTGACTGGTTTGCTATATTTGTAATCCAACTGTAAAAATATGTCCACAGTGTTTCTGTTTACTCTTAATAAATATAGGTCTCATTAATGTAGTGTACTGATTATGTTTATTTCTAAAATAAGTGAGTATTTTATAAAATATTTGTACTTCCGTTGTCCACATGACGTTTTTCCATTGGCTAAAAGCATACTTCCTGTTCTAGAGCTTCCGGTGCGTTGCAAAGCTTCGCTGTAAAAAACATAGATGTCCAAGAGCAGCCATTTGTGACAAAGTCAATGTTTTTAACAAAAAAAAAAGTGAAAAAAAGAAATAATAGTAATTATTTTTTCCTGCAAATCATTATTTTTGCTGCTTTAAGTTAATTTTTGAAAACAATAAGTTTACTGATATCAATATTAACATTATCCTACACAAGCTTTGAGAAATCCATAATCTTTTTGTTGATAACTTTAAATCTTTTTTTTCAACTAAAATAGTCTCTACACTGAATGAATGAAGGGGCAGATAATAATTATTTAAATCCACTGTATACCTACCATCTTTGGACAAAATTAATCCGCAATTTCAGTTCAGACCTCTCTTTATATGGCTGCCTATAGCCGGCCTCCAACTTGCCCCCTGGGGATTCTGTGTGGTATCTCTCCTCACTCCATCC
Source organism: Agapetus fuscipes (assembly GCA_951799405.1). Classification (NCBI taxonomy): domain Eukaryota; kingdom Metazoa; phylum Arthropoda; class Insecta; order Trichoptera; family Glossosomatidae; genus Agapetus; species Agapetus fuscipes. The sequence goes on from OX637342.1 coordinate 8,105,807, forward strand.
TCCCACAACAGCCTGAATCCCCACACCAGTCTTTTTCCACCTGGACATCAACTCAAAAGCTTTTTTCGGACATTGTTAACATTTTATTGGAATTGAAATTGGAGCGTCCTTGCACATTGTTTCTTCTTCTTATCCTAGCAAAGTACTCTTGATTGTAGAAAATATTAGTTAGAATCAAAATGCATTTTTGGATTTTTAAAATTGTAAAACAAGAAACATTACCGTTTTTTTTTTTAAGTATGACAAAATTCATCCTCCTTATTGTTAATACATTTTAACTTATAATACCATTTTCACTAAAATGTAGTCACAAGGGCCCTTTATTCTGAATATGACCTTTAAATAGGTGCATCTTCACTTTCCTTCTGAAGCTTGCCCTGTCCTTTTCTTTCCTCACCTCAACCGGCAAGTCGTTCCAAGCCATTGGGCCCAAAACCGAAAAAGCACGATCACTAAAGTTGGTTGAGGTTGCCCTGAGGAGCAAGCTCAGCCTTGCGGAGCCTACATTAGCTGACCTTAGAGTCCTGGAGCTAGTGACTTGCTGCATCTGACACAGTTCTCTGAGGTATCCTGGTGCCTGTCCATCTAGGATGTCTTTTTATCATGACACACAGTCTATGCCGCACTCTTTCTGAGAACTTGAGCCAGTGCAGCTTCCACATAATTGGCGTGATATGGGAGTACTTCGATGTTCCAAAAATCAGTCGTGCAGCCGAGTTCATCACAGATTGTTCACCTGTTCATCTGCTTATTAGTCTGTCCAGCGTACAAGGTGCTGCAATAGTTGACTTTAGACATCACAAACGCATTTACCAGTGCTTTTATAGCAATGGGTGGTAAAATATATCTCCTCACAGACTTTCATTTAATCATTTTTGAAGTCTGTTTTTCCATACAACACAGAAGGTCTGATTTAACAAATGAAATGAATAAGATCACATAAGTTCATGAATGTTTTTTGCATTTTCTGTTATTGAATTCTAAGCTAATGGTAGAAGCAATTTAAACACAGCAGTGCTAGTCGCCATACTCTTCAACTGTGAGTAAGATTTATACGGCATTTTATGGCAGTGCGCCATTGCTTGCATTGCAAATGTAATCGGAAAATGGGCAAACATCACACGTTTTTGTAACTAGGGTATTTTAGCAACCAACAACAAAGTTTTAGTTAGCCTTTGCCTTAGCAACCCGGCGGTGCGACGTGAAGACTTCATGGGGCATAATAAATGTTTGTGAGGCATTTTTGAAGATCCCCTTTCAATCTGCTTCCCTCAAAGATTTCATTCATTCAAGCATTCCAAGCTGTTGGAATGACCACCTTGAAGGCTCAATCTCTGAAAATAGTCTGATGATGACGATGAGTTCGAGATTTATTTATAGCACCGTTTCGTGACGCAGTCACTCCAAGGGCGCTTGTGCATGTGATGCCAGAAATTTGCATGTCTTCAGTGCATTTCGGAACTTTCCATGGTCCTCTAAAGCTCTCTCACATGATGAAGCAGGGGGTTCCAGGCCAGAGGACCAGCTACTGCAAATGCACGCTCTCCAAACACTGTGTTTACTCTTCTGATTGGCTCTTCAATACGTGACTTGGCTCCGGTTTCTGACGAGCGTTGTGTGAGGCTTTTTTTGCCGAGGTCGATGGGCTTGATTAAATCAGCGATATATTTGGGTGTCTTTTCAAATAAAGCTTTGTGGACCATCGAGCATACTTTAAGCTCATCGCGCTCTGGGACACAGAGCCAGTGAAGCTTCTGGAGAAGAGGAGTAATGTGATTAAGTTTTGACTGATCAGCAATCATGCAAGCACATCGCACGCTTAATAATAAAGAGAAATAACTCGAAAATTGGGAAAATCGAGATTTTGTAATAAAACACAAGAACAATGCGAGAAGAATAGGTAGAATGCGACAGCCATTCAATTTGGACGAATATGACCGAGATTAAACATCGGCCGCCTTTTTCATCCCATACAAGTTGTACTGGTTGTCTGAACTTAAAACGTGATTTCCCAACATTCTTGTTTTTGAGTTATTGCTCTTTATTATTAAACGTGCGACATGTCTGGGACCTCCTTGTACAGTTATCATGTCTGCTGCGTCTTGATTTAGCTCAGGCTTGTCCAACATACGGCCCGATCCCCCGTTGATAGAATTTTTATGAACCAATTCTAAAATTATTGAGTGCATACCCCTCCCCTCCCCCCGTCGACATAATTATTATGGACAAAAGTACAACAAAAAAAATTCTAACCCGCCACGATTACAAAAGTAATGAATCCGGCCCGCCACGATTTTGAGTTGGACACCCCTGATTTAGCTGATCTCAGCAATTGTGTGAGGTTGACGTTGTTGGAGACATTAGATGCTCGATATCCTGGAATAATGATGATTTTGAGTGTCCTCTAGCTCTTTTCTAAGAGATATATCATACTTTGACGATCTACATATTGTTACGAATGTATAGGTTCATGCCTGTGTGTTTTTTTTATTGTGTGCTTAGGCGTGTTTACTTGCTGTGTATGTGTGTGTAGAAATGAGTGTCTGACACTTTGAACTGTTGATACTTCTGGTAGTCTCTGGAAAATGGAAGTGTATATTCTAGAGGCGCTTCGTCAATTCAGGAAAACGCAAAAATAGGTGACATATAAATAGGCTGCAGTTCTGTGAAGCAGGTAGTGATCGATTAATGCTGTAGGTGTGATTCCGGATTCCCCATCTATGGAGCAGAAGTTGCAATGGTTTTGCTCAATGCCGACCTAGTTTAAAGTTATCCATAGTCCTCATCTAGTTTCATCATTCTTTTCATGCACACTCTTCTCTTGTTTCCACTCTGTAGATTCCATTCATTCGCAATCTCACGTATCTGATCAATCCATTCTTTCCTAGGTTCGTTTCTCACTCTATCTTTCAACGTTTTTCCTGTCATACTTCTCAAATGAGCCATTTCTACGGTGCATACTTTATTTCCTTCTCTTTCATTCACCGTCTACAACTCACTTCCATACATCAGGAAGTGAACCATTTTCTACAGCATGGGTGGTCAGCCGACAGACGCATACCAACCTTTAAGTCATGAAAATGTCCTTGAAAATAGAAGCAGGGGTCACTTCTCACCAAATGCGTACCCAGGATTAAATCTAGGGGGGGGCAGATTTTGGAAAATTGAAGATCATCGTCACACAAAATATATCGTAGGGGGGGTAGGCATGATCGAATAATGGTTACTTTTGGCAATTGCAATACAATTTAATAACGATTTTGGATTATTTACGTTAATTTTTCTCTTTCAGAGGGGGGGGGGGGGGGGCAGCTGCCCCCCCTGTCCCTTCCTAGTTACGCCCATGCTTCTCACTCTTAGATTTCCAGGATGCCAATGATAGGACAGAGAACCAGACTGTCCAGCACATAGTGGAGAAGTGTCCCACCAGAAGGCACCCTTCTGGCCTGAAAAACCTCCACAAAGCCATGCCAGGAGCAGTTAGGTGGATGAAGGGCTTGGATGTGCGCCGCTGCCATGGCCCAATGGCCAAGGAATTCACTGCACTTGGCAGCCATATGAAAACTAAGTAAATTCGTTGCACGGAATATTCTCACCTCATATATGCCTTCAGTATTACTACATAAAATCCTTTGATTACTATTTTAAGTAGAGTAATTGATTTCCTATCTGTAATTAAAAATTAAATGGCTGTCAGATTTTTTGGAGTGAAATATTTCGGCAAAGGAAAGATAAATTTAATCTATAATCTAAGCTGCGAAGATATGTTAACATTTAAAGCGCATATTATAAGCATGCCCACAGACAGGCACATGTAGGTTCATGCCTACACGTTCTACAAGTGTGCATACAAATAAATAAAAAACTCACATGAACATAAACCTTGCAACTCCTGCCGCCTTTCCCTAAAACTGGGTTGGTATTTTTAAGTGAAACATTACTTCAGATTGTATGTACATTTTTGTTGTTCTGTTAGTGAAAATGACTAGCTTGGCACTTTTTATGGAGTTTTGTTGAATTGACGGACATGTTGACGGTAGGAAAGTTACCGATTAACTAAATATAGAGCTTTTCAAAATGCGTACGTTAGCTCAATTTATGTGAGCTAATCTCTTATCCATCTCCTGACTTATATATCCATGCTGTGACCTTATTTAGGTAGTTCTGTATTCCTCCGCGAAGGGGGCCAGCTAAGAGGCGTGGCCTAAACATGTGAAATACGAAATATTTCCAAGTTTATGTGACCCCTTAAAACGGTCATGATACAAAAATGAAAACAGAGTTTTTAATCCTATAAGTTTATTCAAAAAGCACCAATCTACAATTTAAAAACGTATGACAAACTCATGTTTTTTGTAAAAAAAATGTTACACAATATTCTTTTTTATATAAAAAATGATGATGGTGTCATGGCAAACATTTTAAATATTATTAATTTGACACTGAGCAATCTTTCTTATTTACTGTTGGAATATATATATATATTTTTTTCATATAAATGTAAAAAATATAAGTATCCAGACTTAATGACAAAATATTATGTAGTATCAAAATGCATTGTTGGATTTTTAAAAATTCTTAAAAAAGAAAAATTACAGTTTTTTGTTGTTGTTTGTTTTAAAACTTACTTATAAAATAAAGTCTTTTGAAAGAGACCCTCCTACACTTATTTCAATAGTACAGGTTAATTGTTACATTAAGTATTTGTTTTCTTCAAATATCAATCTAAATCTAAAGCGCATATTTCCAATAAAATACAATACATCCATGGAACACAAACTTGCATGCTTACAGATTTCCATTTTAAACAGTGGTTCTAACCATTTTTCAGCCAGGGTGTTTTTTTAGTTGCGTTGCCACATTACTCTGATGGTTTTCTTTCAATCACGGACCACTTAGGGGGTTTAATGATTAGGAACTGCATGCGTGAATCAAAACATTGAATTAAAATATTTTTTGATAGAAAAGCACATTTGATTTTTGATTGTGTTCATGTATACACCCTATTTCCTTCATAGCAAGTCTTTCTTTCTTTATGACACATGAACCTCCCATAGATCATTTCCGAGGCCTTGGTTAAGAACCACTGAAATGAAAAAATCTGCATGCTTACAAATATCCATTTTAAAAGATGATCGCTAATTTTTTGACACATTAAATATTGTGGAATATAGGTATGCAAATAATATATTAAAATAATTAGGAGTAGCGTAATGATGTTGTTTACGCAGTTTTTTCTTGATCGATGATGTCTTTAGTTGGCAGAGGATTCTTCTCACACGTCTCCGTGTGCTTCAGCTTTGCCGGATTGAAGTTTTCAATTCCGTTGATGAAGTTGATCTTGCCCTTCTCTTGCTCGATGGCTGGAAGAGAAGAAACAATAATTAGAAACATTAATAAATCCCACTGAAAGTAAAGATATTAAACTGTCATGTTTTGCATTGTTTTTTTTTAAATTGAAGTTTTAGTTTTAATTTTTTACATCTTAAAGTTATACATAACCCTGTTACATAAAAGATAATGAAAAACACATTTTAAATATCATTCCTTCCTGACTTCAAGTTTTCAAATTGTGTTTCAAATTTTCTTTAATTTGGGTTTAACCCTTTGGCTGCGGCTGGCATGCATAGATGTCATGACGTAACTTGCATACAGTGCGGCTGGCATCTATGCATGTCATCGAAGTTTAAAGCTTCCCCTGACATCGGTGTTCAAATTTTTCAAACTTTTTTGTTGCTTACATTATAGGTACACTAATATAATCTCATATTATACATATTTTGAAAATATTCTTTCTCAAATATTTCGTCAGAACAGATGCATCTCTCGTCCCGCGCGTGTGTACCAATGTTTATAAACAAAATCCAGGCAAGCATACTCTATTCAGATAGGTATAACTGTTTACGTTTTTTGTTTTTTTGTAAAATAACTAATATATATTTTTCTTTAGTGACGAGTATTTAAGTGAGTAAAAAGTTGTTTTAAAACCTAATGGATATAAAATCTGTTTATGGAATGTGCGTATAATATATATTTTTTAATAATATTATTGTGATTTACTTGTTTTTATATAAAACAACAAGTAAAAACTTGTGTTGAAAATTTGGGATTTGTGTTCCTGGATAACTAATGAATATACTTTTTCATAGATTTTGAAGTTATATCAAGTAATTAAGGTAGGAAATCAATTTATGTGTAAAAAAATAACCTCAAAAAAGTATTCCGTTCTGGCGGTGCGTATGTAGCAAATAAATTCAGAATCGAAAAGGTTAAGATACAAGCTGCTTTGTTACTGAGAGGGCTAATTCAAAGAAACTTTAAGCTTTCTTTTATCTAAGGATAATAAATTATAAGGTAACTGAAAGGCTGGATTAACAATCTTAAAATAGGTAAATTGTAAATTTAAAGAATGTAAAAATTGCTTATTCTTGAGTTTTATAATTGATTGTGATAAAACTGTGTATCTTTACAAAAGCAGTCAGTGAAATCTGGCACATATCAAACTAGGGCAGGGATGGCGAACCTATGGCACCCGATTTTGCGTGGCACCCGAGTGAGGAGAAAAAATAAAAGTGTATAAGAAAAAATAAAAAAAAGTTATAGAAATAGTATTAAAAAAATATTTAGAGAGCGACGTGTATTTTCTTCTTAATAAATCTACTTAATCATTTTTCTCAGTGTATTAATTTTTGTTTTTATTAAAAATCTGAAGGCATGCGACATATTATTTTATTGAAAAAAAAATTTTTTTAGCACTCAGTCTCAAAAAGGTTCGCCATCCCTGAACTCGGGACATATCAAAGTACTTTAAATTAATACTTTTCCAGGAAAACTATAAATAAAGCTTAACAAGGACAGAAATAAATTGGCCTCAACAGCCGGCCTCACACCAACCACTTCAGTTGAAGTGGGGAAGGCTGAGTAAACCTTGCCGGTATTTATTTTGGGTTTGAAATAGACACCGAAACAGGAAATCATTTCTGACACCCTCGGTGGTGATCAAACTCTTGCTCTCGGCATGGAATGCAAGCATTCTACCAACTGAGCTATAGACCAGACTTCTTACGATCATGCTTGTCGCTACAAAGCGCCAATTCTCAAGCAAGACCCAGTTGCTGTAAGGCAATGGACCTTTGGTGATTGTGTTATTCCTTCAATACAATTGTTTCAAACTAATCCTAGGAACAGGAGGAGAAGATGATTATAATGAAGATTGTTGGGAGGATGGAATGAGGAGCGATGCCACACAGCTTTTTCAGGTGGCAAGTTAGAGAACGGCTGCAGGGATAAGATAAGTTGGAGGCACAGTATTCGGGAGACCAGAAAAGATTTAAGCTGTAGCACGATTAGAGAGAGAGAGACTGTTAAGCGGAGACACAAACCTTCAATGGGCGGCAGTGGGTTCTTTTCTTCCGTGGTCGTATGCTTCATGCTAGTTTTGTCAAAGTGCTCGACGCCCGTCAACAAATTTTGGTGAATCTTTTCAGCTGCGACAACTTTGCAAATGGAAAAAAAGCGAAATCGTGCTGTTTAATTTGTACATGCAGAAAGCAAATCATGCAAAACATGTGGTAAAAGCAAATGAAAATAATTGGTAACACTGAAAAAAAGGCATTCCATGTTTATCGTAACAGATGAGTTAATAACACCATGCTGTATTATTGAGACATATTAGGACTTTAATATTTTTCATGGCTAAAATCTTTTGAAATAATTATGCAGACACTTTTATAAAGCCTTGAGCTGACACTAATAACAATTCTATTCTATCATTAAGAAAAAAAAGTGTTTCTCTTTCAAGCGGTTGACGAAAGGCTGCCCCTCTTCCCTGTGAAAATAAATAGATACCACCCGCCACATGCGACATGGACAATGTGGCAAGAAGTTGATTTATAAACATGCTTAGATGTGTTTTGTTTTTTTGCAAAGTTGGAAGATTCCGTAATTTAAACAAGTAAAACAATAATGTTATTATTTTTTAATTCTTTCAGTTGTAAAAAAAACTCTGTGAGAATTCCGCCCTAAGTTTTCACAAGGAATAAGTGACCAAGTAAGATTATTGACTTTTTGACATCTTAAAGCTTACTGAAGTTATAGACGTCTTAAAAAATAGAAGTGGCTTTAAAACAATCAACTGCATTCTGCATACAAGAGAGTAAAAATGGTACAATACATCTCCACAAGTTTTTACACTTTGTTAGCGTGTACCGCAATATAATACAAGTTTAACTTATGTATGCATGTTTTTCTAAATCAGTTAAATGATTTATTTTGGTATTGAACATCTGCATTTGGTTAAAAAAGGTTTCTGTATAAGGAGTGCCACCAGTGGATGAAGTGTTGCCCATATGTGGTCATGTACAGGCCATTACTTGAGCATAAGTCCAGATTGTCACCTTGAATATAATCAATCATATAGAAGTATTAAGGTGGCGACTCGTACTACCCAAAAAAAATAAATTGCACAGAATCTGTACTCGACTTTCTTGCAAAAATTTACCCACTGTATGACGTATGTAAAGCTAGAATCATCTACCAGCTTATGCCGTTTCAATAAAAATGTAATATATCAATAATAAATCAATTTTATTCCACCGCGGTGTGTACCTGCATACTCGTACAATATGGATATAGGCATATAAATACTTAAATGAATATAAATATTTTGTTGATTTATTTGAAAAAGTACCAATTACACAAGAAAGATCCTCGACTCATAGGTTGGTATTAAGCTGACCTCAGTACTGTACTGTACTGTATCCTGCCACCGTTTCATTAGGGGTGGCCGGTACCTCCGCAGATGCGCCTCCACTTTTTGCTGTCATCAACTTTTTCATACATACTCTTCTCTTATTCTCACTCTGCAGAATCCATTCTTTCGCAATCTCACCTATTTGGTCTAACCATTCTTTCCTCAGCCTTCCCCTTCTGCGCTTTCCTCTGACATTTCCTTTGTACACTTTCTTCGTTAGTTGTTCATCATCCTTTCTTTCAAGATGTCTGAACCATCTCATCGTACTTTTTTGTACTTTCATTCTCATATTCTCTTTTATACCACACTCGTTCATCACTCAAGCATTACGTACTCTATCACTCAGTGACTTTCCAGCCATTGCTCTCAGGTAAGCCATTTCAACCGTACTTACATACTTTACTCAGCTCACATTCATTAAGCCTCACTTCCACCAACCAATATGCCATTGTGGACCGCCGATCTCATATTCTTCGTAAGTTTCCTATTTCTTGCAATTCTTCCAATCGTTTCCATTACACTTCTTCCTCTACTAGCGCGCTTTTCCAATTATTTCGTCAATTTCGCAATTCGACTCAAACTTGCTTCCCAGATAATCAAATTCTTTCACGACCTCCACTCTTTTTTCATTCAGTCTTATCTCAATTTTCTCGCATTTCTCAGTCCTCCCAAAGTGTAAAAAATAATTCACTTTGTCAATGTCACCCCTGTTTCAAGGAAGGTCGGCAAGAGTTGCAAGTTTTATGTTCATTTGAGATTTGGTTTTAATTTGTAAGTACAAATTCAGCATTCGTAAGCGCGAACTTACACATACCTGTTTGTGGGCATGCATTTCATATTAGTTTTGAATGTTTATATTTCATTGCAACTTATATTCTAGATTATTATAGATGGTCATTGAACCCTTCTGTATGCAAACTAGTACTTTGTATGGTGGGTAAACTTTTTAGTTATATTTTGAAAAAGTAACGACTGATTATTATTGGTATTTATAAAATTTTAAGAATCGCAGCCATTTATCTATTTTTAACCCTTTGACTACCAAGAAAATTGCTAATACATTTTGTATGGAAAATTTTCACTTTGTATGGCGGCTATACTTTTGATTCACTTTTTGGAAAAAATAATGATGGCAATATATAGGTTATTATTATTATTTTACATTTTTAGTACATTATTTTTTTATTAACCCTCTAACTGCCGAGAATTTTTCCATTATTTTTTTCTTTTATATGGCAACTCCCTAAATCGAGATTATGATGAAGAAATGATTATAATTATTAGATAGCACTATTATATAAATGGATTCACAAAAAATTTAAGAAAAATCGTCGGAGCCGTTTTTGAGAAAATCGAATTTTAAATTTTCAGCTCTTCGGAAGCCATCTTGAATTTTCAAAAAAGTAAAAAAAAAATGATTACGAATTAAAGTGATAAACTTTTTCTTTCTATAAAATCTAAAACAAATTTAAATATCTTGCATTTTAATAGGTTTTTGTAATATTTTCGATTTAAAATTTCAGGTCGTGTAAACGGTGCTTTATATTTATTTTTTCAAAAAAACTTTTTTGTAAATTTGTAGAAATTTATGTTGTCCGTAATATTGTAGAACATTATATTTTTGTTGACCCCTTAACTGTCGAGAAAATCACAATCGTTTGTTTTTTTCATATTGCAGCCCATAGACACAGATTAGTAAGAGTATTGCCATAACTAATTTATTAAGTTAAAAACTAATAAATGGCAACTCTGAAAATTTAAGAAAAATTCTTGGAGCCGTTTTTGAGAAAAGTGCAATTTTATGTTTTTTTTGTATGGCAGCCATCTTGAATTTTCAAGTTGGTGTAATGTCATGTTATTCATACTTAATACATGTCCAAAAAAGTTGATGTAGCCAAAATTTGGTATCTCTAGGTCTTATACTTTGGAAAGTGACACACACACATACATACATACATACATACATACATACATACAGACGGACGTTTTTGAAAGATAGTGTTTTTTGGCATGTCCTGCACCAGGACAACTCATTTCCGTGAAAACCTCGAATTTTTTTTTTCACACCAAATCATAACTTTCTTTATAGCCTTCGGCTATAGCAAGAAAGTAAAAATATTCATAGATGGTACGCATCAAAAATGTATGGGGCACTCCGTCGGGCAAATATGAAAAACTACTGTAGTTTTATTTCCTTCGAAATTTTTAATGCATTGAAAATAATATGTTGATTGCGCTATTCTAATATGAAATCAATCTGAAATCGCTAAGGTATTCATTTCGGTCATTAAATTATGTGTAAATTTCAATATGAATTGCTTGCGCCGACCGACGATATAATGTATTTTATCTTGGACACAAACCACCCATACTCTGGTTTCCCTTCAATACGAATAAATCTTTCGCCTTTTACAAACCACCCATAATATTATTTTAATAGTTATTTGTTACGCTTTATAAACAGTATTTTCTCCCGTCGGAATGTCGGAGCTCTGGCGTAATAGCGTGCGTGACCGACTGTAGATGCGAAGATGATAGGTTCGAATCCGGTTGATACCTATATTTTTAATTTTTTACATTTGTTGTTTTCTTTTTTTACATATTATACTTTTTTTTATAAAAATACAACATATTTGAAAACTTAACTATTAAAGTTAGTCCAAGCGATTAAAAATACGATCATTTCACTTTCATTTCATTTAGTCGGTGTTATGGCCGAGTGGGCCAGAGGCTGATCTTTCTAGCGTATTTGGAATAGAATAACGTTGGTTCGATCCCCGCTTGGGTCACATGACTTTAACTTTGACCCTGGTTCAACAGATGTTATTGGGTAATTATTAATTAATATAAACAGTAATGAATTATTAATTGATAATATTAATACCTATCAATGACCTATTATTAATTGATGAGGAATTCACTTTGTAACCTTTCAGTTTTAAAAAATAAAAATAAAAAATAAAAAACAAATTGTATTAGGTTACGGGGCGAGTAAAATTCAATACATTATTGAATTTTACTCGCCCCGTAACCTAATATAATTTGTTTTTTATGTGTAATTTTAATTTTTTTTATTAATACCTGTTTCTGGCCAGATAAAATAGGTTAGTGAATGTGTTAGTGGCATTCCTCTTCACAAATCTATTTTTTAAATTAAAAAAAATATATATGTGGTAACAAAATTGGTATGCGGCTGACCACCCATGCTGTAAAAATGGTTCCTTTGCCAATGTCACCCCTGTCTCAGGGAAGGACGGCAAGAGTTGCAGGGTGTATGTCCATTTGAGATTTGGTTTTTATGTTGTAGGTTCACATGAGGCATGTGCAAGCGCAAACTTGTTCGTGTCTGGTTGTGAGAATGCATGTAATGCATGATGTAATGTGAATCTCTAATGTAACATATATTTGCAAGTTAGATTACATTAGATTAGATATAAAAATTTCACACTTCGTCCCCACGACTTTTTGGCCAACGACATTTCGGTCAAAGACAAATCGGTCAACGACAACCCGTCCAAAGACAACTCGGCCATAGATAAATCGGTCACACGACACTTCGCCCACACGACTTTTCGGCCAACGACATTTCGGCCAAAGACAAATCGGTAGACAAATTGTAAAAAATTTCATAAGCCTTAAAAATTGACAACTATATTTTATTCTTGTATTGAAAATATAAAAAAAAAATCAGTGAACTGCACTCGACTTTCTTTCTTCGATGAAGTCCCTAAATGTGTGTAAAACCAGAACCATGGACTAGCTTGTACAACTAAGCTGCACGTATAGTGCAACTTCCTGCAGCTTTTTTCCCGAAAGGGTTGCTTATGGTGGGTAAAACCTATGTATTTTCACAGGTAAGGGAGCCGGCCTTACGCCAACCACTTCGTTGAAGTGGGGATTTCCCTACTAGGGGAGCAGGTTTCTTATTTCTTGTGAAGGCTGAGTAAACCTTGCTGGTTTTTTTTTATGGTAGGTGGGTTTGCAATACACACCGAAAAGAGAAATAATTTTGACACCCTTGGTGGTGGGGATCGAATCCGAGCTTTCGGCATCGAACGCAAGCTTTCTACCTCTGAGCTACTGACCGGACTTATTGTATTAACAATATATAAAATATTATGTAAATATATGTATAGTCATTCTTATATCAATAATAAATTAATTTTATTCCAACATGGTCACGCGGTGTGTGTAATATGTGACCAGCGTACGTAAAAGAGAAATTAGTAAATATCAAGTCAATACATTAAAAACATGATTAAATCATTTAAATAGCCTTATTCAGATTTATTAAGCAAAGTTGTATGAGGGGCTTAGAACAAATTACTTTTTTATCGACGAATGATGAACCGAGATATTTGTGATGGATTGTTTTTTTTACATGGCATCTCACAATAAATGACAAATTTGTGCAACGGCTAGATTCCTATTTCCATCCTCAATGATTTTCATTCATATTACTGTGTATAGCATTGAGGTATATATTATATATACCTCAATGGTGTATAGCCTCTGCACTTTTTGCGTCCTACTGACCAGTGACCGTTCACAAGTGAATAAGAAAAAACACTGCAGCACATGATAATAATATTATTATCAAGACACCCTTCCTCATCAGCTGTATACAATGGCTGTATAGCTACTTCTTGATCTAGTAATCCCTACGCTTCGGATTCGTTCGGATAAAGTCGTGCCACCTCGTTTATGCAAATTAGGCTTACGCGTCAACCCATGGTGGCAGACAGAGTGAATGAATCATAATATCATTGCATAATATACAATTATAATATTGGGATGATTTCTTCGGTACATATATACATGTGACTGAAATGTTGACCGACTTGTCGTGTGGACGAAGTGTGAAATGAAAGTGAAATGAAAGTATTGTTAATCGTTTGGACTAACTTTAATACTTTTGTTTTCAAATATGTTGTATTTTAATAAAAAAAAGTATATGTAAAAAAAGAAAACACAATGTAAAAAATTAAAAATATACATCGTCCTTCATCGTATATTCCGGTCGATAGCTCAGGTGGTAGAGTGCTTGCATTCCATGCCGAAAGCTCGGGTTCGAATCCCACCGAGGGTGTCAGAAATGATTGTCCGTTTCGGTGTTTATTTCAAACCCCAAAATAAAATACCGGCAAGGTTTACTCAGCCTTCACAAGAAATGAGTACCAGCACTCTCGGGAGCTGGGAGACCTCCACTTCAACTGAAGTGGTTGGCGTAAGGCCGGCCCCCTTACCTGTAAAAATAAATAGGTTCAACTCGCCACATGCGACCCCTTCGGGGATAACGCGGCAAGAAGTTACACTATATGTGTAGCTTAGTTGCGTTTTTTTGTCAAACGGATTCGAACCTCTCACCCTTGCGTGGCAGTCCGTTGCGCAAGCTGTTCGGCCAGAGCTTCTCACGGCCAGACTGAAGAAAATAAAGATGCATAAAGCGTAACAAATAATAAAAAAGGTTTGTATCCAAGAGAAGTACTCGTAGCTCATCGCATCGGTCGCGTTGGCGCAAACAATGGCGAAAAAAATGAAATTTACGCATAATTTAATGACCGAAATTAATACCTTAGCGATTTCAGATTGATTTCATATTAGAATAGCGCAATCAACATATTATTTTCAATGCATTAAAAGTTTCAAAGGAAGTAAAACTACAGTAGTTTTTCATATTTGCCCGACGGAGTGCCCCATACATTTTTGATGCGTACCATCTATGAATATTTTTTGTTACCATCGCTGTGTCGTACCACCTTAAGTCTAGCAGTCAATGAGACTAATTTAAAATAAATAATCTTGTTGATGCAAAACCACAACCGACTGACCATATTGTTTGTTGAGGTAACATTTGGCAAGTGGGACCTATTTATTTATACAGGTAAAGGGGCCAGCCTTTCACCAAATATTTAACCAAAAGTGAGATGTCTTAGGGAGTCAGAAAGAAGACATCCTAAAATGGCAGCAAGGTCTTGTTACAATCAGTTCCCAGGCAGACATCAACGAAGACTGTCAAACACTAAACACAAAAACTTGTATACATCTTTTTTACATATGAAGCTGTTCTCTTTTTTAATATTTTTTTACAGTATGGGTGGTCAGCCTCATACCAACCTTATAAGTCAAATAACTCTTAAAAATCCTAGAATGCCACCTTTGGTTATAAATGCCTCGATTGTAGTTTCAGCTAAGTATTTTCTATGTGTTTAATTTTAGAAAAAAATATATCAAACCAAAGTGTGTGTTGTCAGCTCAAGAATAAATAGTTTAAATTGCAAAAAAAGGTATTGGTATATTATTCAAAGCATGCATCTGATTGACACAAATAACTTGAGCTAGAGTGTGCATGTGTTGGTTTACCATCTTTGTCGGGGAGGAGGTTCTTTTCTTGTGTCTCGGTGTGCTTCAGGCGAGTGGCGTCGAAGGCCTCAATCCCGGCAATCAGCGTCTGCTGGGTCTTCTCTGCAGCGACATCTAGGGGCGGGAAAACAATCATTCAATAAACAATAAAGAAATTATATTTCGAACTAGCAATATCTGTTATCTGTGTACGCAAAAACAGGGTGATATATTTTTATTTGTAATTCGATTGACATCAAACTTCACAGGAACCATTCAGAGAATATTTTACATCTAATCTTAATTTAATCTAATCTAAATCTAAGCTGCAAGGATATGTATCATTTGAGATTAATATTAAATGCATTCCCACAAGTAGACACGCATAATTTCGCGCTCACACATGCCGCATGTTAACCTACATACAATATAAAAAACCCAATTCTCAAATGGACATAAACCCTGCAACTCTTGCTGACCTTCCCTGAAACATGGTCAGCCTCATACCAACCTATAAGTCAAGGAATGCTTCCTGAAAAATTTATTAAAATCGGATGAGCAGTCTAAGAGTCCATAGGGGACAAACATACATACATTCAATTTTATATATAAGATCTTCTTCTAAGAAGAAAGAAGACTAGAAGTACCCAGGCAGTTTCACTATACCATTTGGGAATGTGTATTTTTTTCAATAAGATTGGTAACCTTATGCAACAGGACCTATTTTTTTGTTTGATTGTTATATGATTGACATCAAACTTCACAGGAACCATTCCGAGAATATTTTACATGATGCTTTTGTTCTTCAGTCTTGATATCATTTACGTATCATTTATTCCAAGTATAGAACAAAACGTTAATTCCACTTGATCCTTTAAATAGAAAAATGTATGTGGAAGATACAAAAGCAACCCTAGTGAGGGATTAATTATTATTATTTATTTTTCTATTTACACCTTCAAGCAGAGTAACACTATATTTAATACTTGGGGTAATTAAGTCTTTCTTCTCTTGGATAATGAGAACATGGTAAATGAATGCAATGATTACAATACAATTTGTAGGTTTACAGATATTTTAGGGCAACAACCAAAATACAACTGCAATTCTAAATAAATTATGAGATGAGATATGATTAATTTATACAAATAAATAAATTACACAAGTACCCTATAAAAATGGCATTTCAAGCGAAAATGTTTTATTAGATTAAGTAGGTAAATAATGAAAAATATACACAAATTAGTCATGCCTTATCAATATATTTTTTAAGCTAGCAAAAAGATTAAAATCATTGTAAATTAATAATGCTGACACATGCACAGGAAGCTATAATAAAAATATTTATATTTTTGAGTAAACAAATACAATTTGGGGTCAATTTTACAAAAGCAGAATAAGCATTTCACCATAAATAATTATATTAAAAGTTTTGTTACTTCACTGTTTATTCTGCTAATGAAAAATAAACAAAGATTGGGTAAATAAAGCTTGCTTAATTTTGGTATCTGCATACTTACTTTATGATGTGGAAGACTTTTAGTCACTTTATATATTTTAATTTTCAGCTTCTGTACACAGCTCAAGAGGATGGAAACTGTTAGTGTTACTGTATCCTGCCGCCGTTTCCCTAGGGGTACCTCCGCCGATGCGTCACCACTTTTTCTGTCCTTGCATACCTCTTTCATCTTTTCAACATTCATCACTTACCTCATACATACTCTTCCCTTATTCTCACTCTGCAGATTCCATTTCGCAATATCACCTATTTGGTCAATCCATTCCTTCCTGGGTCTCCCCCTGAAACGCTTTCCTCTGTACACTTTTTGTGTTTATCGTTCATCAACCATTCTTTCAAGATGTCAGAATTATTTCTTCATGCTTTTTTGGCTTTCATTCTCATATTCCACACTCGTTCTTCACCCAATCATTGCAAACTCTATCATTCAGTGTCTCTCCAGCCATTGCTCTAAGCAGAGATAAATAACTAGCACAACGAGGCACTGCCTATACAATATGATAGCATTTGAGAGACAAAAGGGAACTAGAGGCTTTCTGGATGATGTGGTCTACAGAAGATTTCTTCAAGGCATCTCTGATGAATGAAGAGGTTCTCCAAAGAAATGAAGGAGGAAAACATTGGATCAACACCCTGTTTGAAAGGCTTGCAAGATAACTATGGAGGTCTTCTACATAACGCAAACACAATTAAGCTACACATATAGTGTAACTTCTTGCTGCATTCTCGTTGCAGGCAAATAGTTTTTTTCTTACTTGATTTATTACAAAACAAAAGTCTTAGATTTGATTCAAACTATTCATATGCTCACAAGCATCACATGTAAGCTCGCGCTTGCATATGCTGAAGGACGAAATGTTAAGCTGAAGTTGTAAACTGTTATGATGAAATGTCATCAACATCACAATTCACATCATCATCACGCTGAAGAAGCCCATCACAGATATAGGCAAAACATCTCAAAGATCAATCTCCGATAGACCAAGGCACAAGATCCTGGAAAGTAGCTCTCCAGTGGCACCAGCAATTAAGATTGAACCTTTCATTCTATGTTTGAGTTGTTAACGACTTAGTGTTCATAAACTTAAGAAACTGTTTTGATTAAAACGCCATGGTTAATTGATTAATGGTATTACTTTGTCAGCGTTTGGCTTTTGCAGGTTCTCTGCATACAATACCTTGAGCGTTTGGTAACACAATCTTCTCCTGGGTGTCGGTCCTCTTCAGAGAGGAGGATTTAAAGGTCTCCACTTCCTTAAATATGCCGCAATGTAGTCTTTCCGTTGCCACATCTAAATATTCATGCAACTTTGCTTAACAAACATATTATGAATAAAATTACTAATGTACGTTTGAGCAGGAGAATTTTTCTTTACCCTCAATGGTCTCCACACAATATCGATAGACAAACAAATGAGAAATGCCATGACCAGAAACGCTATTCTGCTAAATTTCTTACGACCTTAAAGCGACAAGATAGCGATTTGTGTCCAAAAATAAGGTGTATTGTGATTTTTTATCTATGGAGTTCTTTCGCAAGCGCTAGCAAGCCCTGACTTGGATTGATATCCAGAGTGTAAGGAATTAAGCAGAATAGCGCTTCAGGTCGCTAGGGAAAAGGCAATTCAGTATTATTATTTGTTGCCCAGGACACAAATTACATAGATCTATGATGTCTGCCTGCTGAGAAAAAATACAAAAATCAAATTTAGGGCGGAGTCCATGCTGGCAACCTTTTAAATTGTAACATAGTCAGACTAATACACTGGGAAATAATGTTGATGTCACTCCGAAACTTGCTGGAATAAGATAATGAAAAATTCTCCAATAATGCTCAATTCAAACAAATAGTGCTGTGTAAATATACAAAAACATAGAACAGAAGTTTAGATACAAAATATAAAAATAAATCTACAATAACTTTCCCCATTTTATATCAAATAGCTAAATAAAATAAGTACACAGATAAAATAATAATAGACAGACAATGCAATGATGCAATTTTTTGTTGGCCAATTTTCAGAAAACAGTAGTTCCCATATGCATAACACTTACAGCCGATAGCTCTTGCAAGTCATTCTTGAGTGACCATTTTTGAGTGAACACTCTTACCTTGTTGAGATGGGTTCAGAAGTACAGAATAGTGAGTGCATGCACATACAAGCATTTACATATACGACGTAATGACACTTTTACAAGAATTTTACTTTATAAAACTCCATTAACTACTTATCAACTGTTCTCATCTGAGCAAGACATCATTTTGGAGTTAAAAGGTCATTCATAAATGACAAACATTGACTAGTTATTACCACTTGGGACTTGTAACTGAAAGGTTGTGGTTTTCATTCAAGAAACAAGGTTATAGTGCTTTCCGTTGTATTGAAAAATTCATATACCTTTAGCAAAGGCCGATCATATAAGGTCCATACAGCTTTACAGTAACGGACATATCTTGAGAATCAGCACTTTTTATAGTGACAACCAAGCTTACTCTTGAGGTATGATCCACATAATAACAGCTCACCAAATAAACAATCCTAATATTATTATGATAATACATACGTGATCCATATTAAGTGGCCATGAAAGGTAATAGCTTGTGAATTTTTCAATGGTGCACATCTATAATATTTATATTTTTGCATACCTACTATTCATGCTGTATTTATAGATATTTTTCATGCAATACATGTATTTGAAATGAATATAAAATAGTTAAATACATAGTTACATTTTCTACAAATTAAAATAATACATTTAAGTACAGCAATGATTATATTATTGTTCTTTTCTTAACAATGGCAAATATGAGTCCATTGAAGAAATGAAAAATAACACTTTTCTTACAAAGAGTGCTTCTTAATTAAATAAACTATAGGATGGAGTTCCAAAGCCTCAGAACCGACATGTTGAAGGCCCAAACTCTGTACCTATTTGTGGCTTTTTGAGATAATTTCACATGATACTCCAGATGTGATTTTCACATAAAATGTTTTTTTGTGTCTTTCCAAGGTCATGGTAATCTCTGAAAGAAGTGATTGAGACATGGGCTGTCTTGGAAAGTCTGGACGAGAAGTCTGGACTTTTCTAGTGATGGTATTTATTGGTGTTTATTT
Source organism: Agapetus fuscipes (assembly GCA_951799405.1). NCBI lineage: Eukaryota > Metazoa > Arthropoda > Insecta > Trichoptera > Glossosomatidae > Agapetus > Agapetus fuscipes. Next base: position 8,125,539 of record OX637342.1, read on the forward strand.
CAAAACCCAGTATAAAATGCCAGCAAGGTTTACTCAGCCTTCACAAGAAAGGAGTACCAGCCCCCTCGGGAGCTGGGAAAGTTCCACTTCAACTGAAGTGGTTGGCGTAAGGCCGCCCCCTTTAGCTGTAAAATAAATAAGTTCCACCCGCAACATGCGAAACCCTTTGGGGATAACGCGGCAAGAAGTTACACGATATGTGTAGCTTAGTTGAAAAGCAATTAAACATGGCCACAAGTGAAAAGCTGACTCGGGGATCAATTGTTCTGCATGCAATTTTAAAACTGCAGGGGAAGAAGAAGGAATGTCAGTTGAAGAACACAAATCAAAATTTGAAATTTGAAAGTGTTTCTCTTAGTTATTTATTGGCTGTCACAAAAACCAGAAATATCGCAATAAACTGGGATAGCCACTGTTGTTGCATTACAAAATTTGCAGAGCTTTAGATACACACAGATGCCACTAGATGGCATTAGTGGATTCTTTTTTTAATTTTTGCTGACATTCCTTGTTATTCCCCTGTAGTCTTCAATTGAATGGAGAAATTTTGACCGCCCAGCCCAGCATAAAAGTTTTATTACTTGCTATCCACCGATATGACCGTTAAATGAGTCGAGAATGCAGAGCCTGTCTGAGCGAATGTCTGTGAATGTGCCCAATGAACGTGACCCAAGATTTTTTCCAATTTTATATTTTTGGATATTAATTTCTTTTCTGATGTTTGCACATGCCTGCTGATGATGCTTGAGAGATGTTTTTTGGGATCTGTTGCCATGGTCTTCAGGAAGTAACGCCCATCTCTACGATGGGCTTCTTCAGCTTGAAAGTACAATGATGAAGATGATCTTGACCACGGCAACAGATCCCCGAAAACATCTCTCCAGCATCATCAGCCGGCCGTGTCAGACTGAAACTCTATTGCAATTATGAATCCAGTTGGTGGTGTACCTTGTGCAGAGGGCAGGAGGTTCTTCTCGTTGGTGTCCACATCCTTGAGGCACTCCTGGTTGAAGCCCTCCAGCTGGCTCTTCAGATCCACGGCCACCTTGGGCAGATCCTTCAGCGATGGACTGACGGGGCAAGCCATTCTTAAATGTGTTCTGAAAAAGATGATTATATTACTTTCAAATTTAAATACAGACAGGCCTGGATTGAGAGTTGTGCGACCACACCATCCCTAAAGCCTTTTTTTCAAATTTCCAAAAAAAAACAGCAAAATCACCCCTATTTCAGGAAAGGTCAGCAAAAATTGCAGGATTTTAATTTGTAAATACATTTGGGTCTATGGCTCTACAGTGCCCTTGCGGCGCACACAAAAAAAGACTTTTTTTTTTAAATAGGTTTGTGAAGAGGAATGCAATTCCCCAACCTATTCTGCCTGGCAGGTATTAATATCATCAATTAATAATTCATTATTGTTTGTTTTAATGAATTATTAATTAATAATTACCCAATAACATCTGTTGAACCAGGGCCAGTGTTATGGTCAAATGACCCAAGTGAGGATCAAACCAACGTTATTCTATTCCAAATACGCTAGAATGATCAGCCCACTTGGCCCCCTCGGCCATCTAAATCTAAACTGAAAAGATATGTATCATTTGAGATTCATATTAAATGCATTCCCACAAGCAGACACACATAATTTCGCGCTTACACATGCCGCATGTGGACCTACAATATAAAAAACCCAATCTCAAATGAACATAAGCCCTGCAACTCTTGCCGACCTTCCCTGAAACAGGGGTGACATTGGCAAAGTGAACCATTTTTTACAGTATGGGTGGTCAGCCTCATACCAACCTATCAGTCAAGGAATAACACTGACAAATGTGAAAAATGACTTTAAATATGAAACAAAGTTTTTTAATTCATTGAATATTGAAGTAGGGTTTTTATATTGTAGGTCCAGATGCGGCATGTGTTAGCGCGAAATTATACATATCTGCTTGTGGGAATGCATTTAATATAAATCTTAAATGATATATATCTTTGCAGCTTAGATTAGAATAACCATCATCTTAGAATAAATATATCAATATTTTATTGGTAGGTACATAAGTTTACTTGGTGAGGTATTTAAAATTACTATCAGCATTAAAAGTTATCAAACGGAAGTAGCAGTATGAGCAATAGCAGAATAATAAAAAGCATCTGCAGGTATTGCCAACTTGTGAACAGTATTTTTATACACCTAAGTAGGTACCTACCATATTATTTTAATTTTTGTATGGGTTGATTAAATATTTTGTTACCTGGTTTTTGTGAAGCGATGTGCATAGAATACACATATACAATGCATAGAATGAACTAAGAATTTATATTTTTTATGGATTGTATTTTTTACTGCATGAAAAAAAAAAGATTATTTAAATGAATGTGTACTATTTATTTTTATCAAATTCAACAGTGGCTAATGTAATGTACTTAAATGTTTTAAAATGTTTACGTATGTAAATACTTAAAATGACTAAACAGATAAAAACAAAATATGTTTTGTACTTATTTATCTTCTGGGTGAAAAAAAAATGAAGTATTCAACCTTATGTAGAGTAAAATGTAAAAATTGAGAATAAAAAGAATGTAAGAAAAAGGATATAATTTACCATAAATAAATAAATATTATCGTAGCTTGTCATACCACATTTTAATAGTGCTAAACAGCTAAACAATGGATTCAACACAAATTTGAATTTAGTACTTTTGTCTCGGCTGGCAAACGCCACACTTGTATCAGACTCTTTAGCTGTCTATTTCTTTTTTTTACTCTTTTCCTAGCAACACATTTTTTTTTGTCTATGGAATTTGTATCGAGTCAATTATCGTAATTATAATAATTTTACTGTCATTAAATAAAGTTTAAAACTTTCCCTTTCATGGCCGGTGTTAATAATAAATAAATCACTTTTGTGTTCTTTCGGGTTTGACCATGTTCCACTTGCAGCTCCCACGAAAACCGCCACGGCGCTTTGAAAACTCGCCCTGAAGATGCTTTCTGCTCGTGAAAGCGAAACGTCGGCAGAAGTGGGAGCTGCAAGTGGAACATGGTCAAACCCGAAAGAACACAAAAGTGATTTATTTATTATTTACTGTCATTGTTTACATTTTTCCCTGCATCTGCTGTTACATGTTGGTGACTGCACATAGAAGAACCAAAATCTCTTTATCCGATTTATACTCATTGCCTTCTCATTATCCGTTATTTGTTAGCTCCTTTTTACATGATTCGGTCCGGTGCCGGATTGGAAGTCGCGTAGTGTTTGGGCATGTATGCTGGCTTTACGCGGTTCGTCGTGGTTTGTCCGGCGATCCAATACATTTCGCGACCGAATCCGGATTCAAACCAGATCGTGTGAAAAGCGGGTTAGGAATGCATTCCAACTATTCGAGTTGTAATTATTCAAGAGTTGGTATACGTGAAACAGTTCACGCCATTTCCCACGCTAGTTCTGATGTTCCTGCACCTTCTAGTCAAGATGTATTCTAGTCAGACAATGCTAAACTGTACCTACGCCTTTAATTAATTTGTCTTTTATGACAGCTTGATCCATTAAGCATAGTGTAGAGTAAGTAGTGTACTGAAAATGTGATTATAAAACCGGTTTATGTGAACGTTTATTTTTGTATCTCTTCTGTAAAATAAAATTACTCACTGATGCCTAAAGCTCGAAATATTGCATAAAATCTTAACGTGTTTTTTTTATATTTATCAAAAAATTATATATATAATTAGCAGTTAAATTTCCCAAAAATATATTAATCGCCTCTATAGCTTTTCCAACACTTTTCGGCTAATTATATAGATTGGTTACACCAAGCATAGGACTCAATCCTACTTCTCTGTATCGAAAAACTGGATTAATAATGAAATCATTTTTTTATGAATCAGAATATGAGTTCACACTATGGTAAAGGCTAGTATTAAAGGGAACACTGAAGTCATGTTTAGTTAGCTAGGAGTTCTTGACCTTACATAGATCGTGACTCAAGGTCAAATTCCAGACCCTGATATACTGATGTACTGGACTTATCAGTGAAATGGTTTCAAGTGCAGCTGAAGCCAACTCTAGGAGCGACCAGATTTCTGACTATATCTCTGTATGTTATTTTCAAATAAAATATATTTTTTATCTCGTGATGTTACGTACTCGGTTCTCGTTCTTGGGTTCTAGTTGTCTGTAAAAGGAGTTTGGGATTATTTATTTTTGAATAGAGGCACTTATTTCACAGTCACTCGTAGTCCATGCTTGACTTCCATGTATCAATGTCGGTAACAATATGCCATCGTCAGCCGCTTGTTTCTTGCAATATCACACCTACAACTTGATTTCCCTTACCTCCTTATTCTCAATTTCTCTCGTCTCTCCTCCATTTTTTGCAAACATGCTACGTAAATATATAAATTCATCCATAATTTCGACTTTTGTACCACTAAACATAATCGTCCATTCTTCTCTCTCTTCCTTTCTATAAAAAAATCAAATATTTCGTCTTGCTTGCCTTTATTTTCAAATTCGCACATCGAGCATTAGAGATCATTGTCTACAGTTCTGCTGCTGAATTAGCAAATTAAAACTGCGTCATCAGCATAAAGCAGAGCTCCGACTTTTTGATTTTCTGCATCTCATGCCCTTTCACATTCGCTTATTTCATACAAAGATCCATGATTAGATTAAAAAGCCATGGACTCATTTTACCCATGCTGTAGAAAATGGTTCACTTTGCCAATGTCACCCCTGTTTTCAGGGAAGGTCGGCAAGAGTTGCAGGGTGTATGTCCATGTGAGATTCGAGTTTTTATACTGTAGGACCACATGCGGCATGTTTAAGCGCGAACTTGTGCATGTCTGTTTGTGAAAGTGCATATAATGTGAATCTTTAATGTTACTTTAATTTTGCAACTTAGATTAGATTAGAAGTGTAGTTTTTTTTTTGTTATGTTTGCAATACCATAAAAAATCAGTATAATTGTAATTTTTTAATGGTTATGTTTAAAAAATGTCTACGTTGTCAACGGCGTGTAATTTTAAAGACCTCACTAAAAATGAATGCATGTAAAGGGAATTCTTTAATTTTATTGTTTTTTAATGCATTTGAATGCGTTCTAAGATTGAAATGGTGCAGTGGTGATTCATCACTAAACACGGGCACACAAGAGGAATAAGCATTTATTCTATATGTGCGAGTATACAGGATGTGCTTTATAATATGTAATGCAGCTTTGCGCATTCCTGCCCAGTATATAAATGCAAGTACTGTCCGGTAGTCCGCCGTCTGAAGAGGCTATAGGGGGAGGCCCGAGCCCCGCAGTGAATATTGATTGAAACCAGACAATAATTGTCTTGCTAAGCACGGAGGAATGCGTAAACAGCCACTGGCTATTGACTAGTACTTGTATAAAATTACAATTACTGTCCATCTTCGCTTTGCATAGGTTTTGGTTTGATCTCCAAAATTTTATAATCTCGAAACATACTTTTTGTGCTTGCTTATGGTTGAAATATGGCGCACATTGAGAAAAATTAATCGTAATTATCACACGAGGATATTTTAGATTATTGACGTTTGGTCTCTCAGTATCACATGAAGTTATCGTTTATATTATCAACTATCAAGGGACGACAACATACACAAAGAAGAAATAATATTTCAGTTTTTTCGTCATTTTTCCTCCCAGAAATCCTTTGATATATTTTAAAATAATATTTGATACGTATCAAGGAACTAAAAAGCCGATAATTCTATGTATTTTGTCAGTACATTGAGCTGTTATATTCAATGATTATTTTGACAGGTAAAGGAGTACTTTTACGAAAATGAAAATCAAAATGGTGGGTGTAGTCAGAAGTGTAATGATAATTTTTAAACTGTACATTGTAAAGCCAAGAGCGACTTATCATACAATACAAAACTGGTTTTCCATTCGGCCATAAAGGAATGAAGGGAGACAAACTTCCAACCAGAATCCCAAGTAATAAACTTTGCGTAAAACTCACGTTTTTTTACTAAACCATGTACGGAAACTACAATACCGCCTCTATACAGCGTTTTTGTTTATAAACATTTTTGTAACAATCTACGGTTAAGTTTGAACGTAGTTACAACTTGCATGAGATGGACTCTTTCATTGGTTTCAGAATGAATATCGAACAGGTACTATGTGGAGCTAAGATTGTTAATATTTAAACGATGATAAGGAAGCGTATTTTTTTTCTTTTTATGGCAGAGTCGATAAGACATTGCCTATATATTTTTCCCTTTTATGGTTGGGAGAGTCAATAAAGAATACCTTATCGATGTTGCTAAATCAGGTGATACTCAATTTATTTATGGATCAATGAATTGAATAAGGTGAATCATAGGGTACAATATGGTACTCGCATTTATGCACCTATTTTTCACGTCGATGCTACTACAAGGTAGCATTTTGTATTATGCAGCCTATTTATTTATTGAAATTGATAAGAGGGCCGGTCCTTTACTTACCTCAGAAATATGTGCTACATTAAATTAGTTAAATAATTTTTGCATGAATTTGCTTCAATTTAAAGTTGACTTACCTACTGTACTTTTGAATGTTAAAATATACTTATTAGTAGGGGTAGAGTGGGGGAATTCCGATCAACGGGTTATTCCGATCAGGGACAGAGTATTATCTCCATAACTGTATAGGTAAATTAAAAAGTACATTTTTCATCATGCCAGTTTTTTTTTAATTCTTAGAAGACCCATGAACGAAAACATTACAGCTTACTTTACGGTGAACGATTAAAAGTGACGTTTTACAATATGGTGCGCACCAGTATATTCCCAATTTTCACTACGTTCATTGCAATCCGTTTACAGTGAACCGTTGTTTTGAGATAGATAGCAATCAATCGGTTGTGTTTTTCAATGCGCTGAAAGAACAGTTTGCCGAACATGGAGAAAATTTGCATAGGATTAACTGTCGAGTCCGAAAGCGTACAGTTACACCAACTAATATATTGTGTAAATATTAATAAAACACTCACACCGGTACTTGCGTATAATTCAATCGGATATCCGTTATGATAAGATCTTACACCACAGCTCGACTATGACTAATAAAATGTATGAATTTCATTTTATATTGTTTAAAAAGTTGACCAGACGCCATTTTAAGTGTAGCATGGATGATGAACGGTTGAATATCGATGTAAATGAATTCTGCTAAAAGAAATAAAAGCAAATAATAACTAGGTATTTGTTGATTATTTTTGGTAAGTAATTTTGTTGGAGGATATATACAGAAATATAATTCGAATGTTAAATTTAAAAAGTGAGGTTAGAAATCTTGTAGGTGGAACCAACCTGTCAAAATTGGAACCAACCTGTCAAAATTGGAACCAGTCAGTGTAGAAAAAGGCGTAGGTTTCTAAAGCGGTTTATGCTTTTCACCAAATGTTTTTTTAATTTTTTTATAGTTTTAAATTTGGAACGTTTATATCGGCGAGCAAGTCAGTCTCGTATGGGACTGGTATCCTTAGTAATCATTTAACAAAATATTTGTTGGCCTTTTCCCTAGCAACCCAGCCGGGAGACGTACAATTTTGTGCATGTGGATTCACGTGGGGACTCATTTGAATGTCCAATCATTAAAATAACTTAATAAAATATATAGGACACAGGTTCGTTTTTAAATTTAAAAGTGCCAAAAGTTTTTTTTTTTTTTTAAAGAAACGAATTATCATGAATCGGAAACAGCCACGCAGGAAGTCGCTACTTACATTTACACAAAGCCATTCCCAATTATTATATTATGTATTTGTATGCTTCCCCACGCAAAATAACATGTCACCTGTGCTTAGTATGTGTGGAGTCACCTGTCCAACGAACCGGTAAAAATGAACACCTTTCGTAGCACACAACAAGTAATTTTAAACCATATATTTATTGAATATTTGACACTTTTTAAAAATAATAAACAAGATACTAAAAGTGAAGTTTTTGACGTCTACTTCTTGCATTTTTTTGTTTATGTTTGTATTATGTTTTCCTTATGAAGAAGTTATTCTGAATCACGGTGTTAGTATCATCTTAATGCATATTTTGTTTTAAGAAATTTACGAGTTTTCATTTCGTCTGAAATACAATAATAATTATTTATTGATAAAGTGTTTTACAGAAGATTTACAAAAGATGCAGCTTTTTTAACCTCAGTAAGAGGATACACGTGCCTGAACTAGTAAAACCTGTGTCATAGGCCAATGGTTTTAAATGTCTTCTCTCCCACAAATATAATAAAAGTAAATAAATTGATTCGCCAGCTGATATTCGAAATTAAAATATCTGTAAAAGTAATGAGAAACGTCCTCATATTTGACCAAATGTTTGACAACTTTATACTAACGTCCTACACGCAAAAGTTCTTCGTAAGACGCACATACAAACATATATATTTTGAGTGGTACTCCAGTACGAGTAAAATTGTAAAAAGGCTTGAAAATTGCACATTCTTTTATTTCATTTCATTTTATCTCGTGATTTTTGTATTTTTGATGTCATTATTTCGCATTAATTACTGCAAAGGGCCCATGAGCTGATGTGTACAATATGGCGCTTAAAAAAATTAAAAATAAATCGACCTCTTTACTTTAGATTTGATCGTGAGGTACTTGGACTTGATCCGTAAAATCAAAATGGCGAAATAATTTTGGATGATTTTGCCGACACACAATTTATTAAAAAAACAATTAAAACCAGTGATTAAGATTCCCAGCTGCATAATAATTACATAATTCTTCACAAGTGAGTTCTTGATGAAAATTTGCTTTTTAAAACAAATCAGCACAACGGTATTCCAAAGTTTTTAATTGTAATTTATTGCTTTTTCCCAATGAAGTCGGCCACATGAATTGAAAGACAAAATTTTGAAGTCACACGGTCGGGTTGCTAGGAAAAAGGTAAACAAATCTTTTTTTATTAGTAGCGGGAGTCCTATACAAGTGTGACGTTTGCCAGCCGAGAAAAAAGTTCATCAAGTCTATTTTCTATTATTTTTAATTAAATGAGCACCTACTTATGTTTATCTAACTTACAAGCCAATCGCGAATGGTGACTTGTTTTATTTCTAAATGTTTCCAGCTGGCAAAAAAAATGGCGTGCATCTCGTTGCGGAAATTCGTGGCGTACTTATTAATTTGGATATTAAATTGGTGCCACAGTCTTATGAGTCATGCAGCATTTTGCTGTCTCGACGGAGATTTTTGCCTCGCGAATCTAAATATACAATATGAAATATTATGTCTGCATAGCGTTGTCCAGACAGAAACCAAACTTTCGTTTTCAATGCTTTCCAATGTCTTTTTAAAAAAGAAAGAAATAATACAGTATGGCGAGCTGGAAGGCGATGAGGTCATGTTTTTTTAAAATAACATCTCTTCCAGCTTAGCCCATCCGATATTGCATTTCAAATGGTGCATGAAACATTGATGGCATGAAATAAAGATGTTAAGAGCCATATAGGGCGAAATCAGACGGTAGATATTCAAATAAAATAAATGACGTCGTAAAAATCTGTTCGTATTTTGCAGCATTTCTTATTTTTTAAATCTAAGTATATTATTGGTAGGTAATAAATAAAGCCATGGTTTGATAAATTAAATGATTCTTTATTTGAATTTGTAAGTGGAATATTTATATCTATCCGTCAATTCCACTTGGTTCGTTTTCATATTTTGAATTTAGAATAGATTTAAAAATTGGAATCAAACTATAGAGTGAAAGTTGATACAAATTAAAATGGATCACTAAGTACAGCAATGATACAACTCATTTTAAGCCAGAATAAAAAATAAGAAACCATTTTTTTGGTTCAGCTCAACCTACAATGTTTTATCATCTTCTTTGACAATTTATGTCGAAAAATTTTTTTTTTTTTTTTTTTTTTTTTTTTTTATTTATTACAGAAAACAACAGCACATACACATGAAACAAGTAAAGATTTATAATAAATACATATAAGGCCAATAATAGTTTTCTTAAATAAAAATAATTACAATAAAAGCTTGTCTACAGCAAATGTAACAGCAAACGAAAAGAACAAAAGAAAAATAATATGAATGCGGAGGTTTTTATCAGAGAAGATTTGGGAAAATAGGATAGAAAGGACAATGGAAGGGGAAGAGGATGCCATTCAATCAGTTTTGCATTTTCTCAAGTAGTACATCCGCACCCCTTGAAGAAATGCGTTTTTGGACAAACAAAAAATGTCCAGGTGATTAAAATTTGAGTTATAACAAAACATAGCTCTCGTTAAAGTCGAGTTCCTGGCATAATTTGTAGTGTGCGCTCCCGTATAAAAAAGTGAATTTAACCTAGTGCGCCTTGTAGGTACACGCAAAGTGAGCCCCTCACAAAGAACGGTGGAGTCAATATGGCCGTGTACTATATCGTACAGAAAAGCCATATCTAATAGCGTTCGACGGGCTTCTAGGGACATAAAACCGTGATGACGGCAAGCATCATGATAATTATTAAAAGTTAAATGTTCCCTGTAATTTAGATGCTTTAGAAATTTCTTTTGTATAGCTTCTATTTGTTCCTTATAAACACTGTACTGTGGATTCCAAATAGGTGAAGCGAATTCAAGCCTACTGCGAACATACGCGCAATAGGCCATCTTAACGGCATTAGAACCCCTGAAGGGCTCACAGGTCCTTAAAATAAATCCCAGCATTTTGTAAGATTTAACGGTGGTAGAGGAAATATGGGCATCAAAAATTAATTTAGCATCCATAAAAACACCAAGGTCCCTCACCCCAGTCACAGTGTCAAGGTATTCACCCTTGAGTTGATAATTAAACTTTAAGGGGTTTGTCTTGCGGGTAAGAGATATCTTATGGCACTTAGATACATTAAGATCTAATTTGTTTTTAATACAATAATGTGTAAGGTTGTCCAAATTATCCTGCAGCTTCATGCAGTCCTGAATGCTATTAATTCCTAAGTAAATTTTAGTATCATCAGCATATAATAAACATTTTGTAAAATTAAAACACTTTTCAATGTCATAGACATATACATTGTAAAGAAGCGGTCCGAGGTGAGAGCCCTGGGGGACACCAGACGGAATACTAAAGAAGTCCGACTTGCAGCCACCAAGAACAACCGCTTGAGATCTTTTTATCAGGTATGATGCAAACCACCGCAGCAGATTCCCATGCACGCCAAGTGTTTGTAGTTTATCCAATAACTAGCAGTACCCGGCGTGTTTCACTACGCCATTTGGGCATGTGGTATCAATTTTTTTCTACAGATAAAAGAGGAAACAACAGGATCAAAAAAAAAAGTGTGCTAATCGGAATCAAGCTTCACACAATTTATCTCTAGGTTAATCTTCACGTTTTCTAAAAAAAAAGGTCTAGGTACAACTGTTAAGCAGCAGAGCCAAGCATAGGGAAAATCGATTGCGGTGCTCCATTTATATTTAAGATAAAAAAATCGGCTATGTAACGTCACTCATCTAATCTATTCTAAGTTGCATGGATATAATTGTTACATTTGGAATTCACATTAAGTGCATGCCCACAAGCAGACACGTATAAGTTCACACTTGCACATTCTGCGTGTGAACCTACAACATAAAAACCCAAATCTCAAATGAACATACACCCTGCAACTCTTTGCTGACCTTCCCTGAAACAGGGGTGACATTGGCAGAGTGAACCATTTTCTATTTATAGTTGGTCAGATGCATATTGACCTATACTAATCTAATCTAATCTAATCTAAGCTGCAAAGATATATATCATTTAAGATTTATACTAAATGCATTCCCACAAGCAGATATGTATAATTTCGCGCTAACACATGCCGCATGTGGACCTACAATATAAAAACCCAATCTCAAATGAACATAAGCCTTGCAACTCTTGCCGTCCTTCCCTGAAACAGGGGTGACATTGGCAAAGTGAACCAATTTTTATATTATGGGTGGTCAGCCGCATAACAACCTATAAGTCAAGGAACGAGAAAAGAATATAAACAATACATTAAATTTTATAATCATACAATTAAAGAACTAATCTATAAAATTCACTATACTCTTTGAGCAAAGTGAAGAAATAAATGTATTCCAAACAATCAGGAATATTTTTCAATGTAACCGCACTGTGAAACGTATGCAGTTGGGGAAAATGCTTCATACAATATGATGCACTTAAGTGTTTTTTCAACTATCTCCATGAAAGTGTTTAATTTATGTTGAATTTTTGACTCCCTGTCCTGTCTTTATCCCGGCCAAGTGAATTCACATTTTTTCCCCACATTTAAAATGTGCTCTATCCATTATTTCAATAAGTGAAAGTTTTAGGTAGTGCACACGGAACATTTTCTATTGACAACAAAATTGTAAGTCGCACGGCCGGGTTAGGTAAAAGGCAAACATTTTGTTTATCTTGGTTGCTTTGGACCATTGTCACATAGAAGAAAGACGTTTAACCGCCGAGAAAAAACGATCTTTAAATTTGTGGTGAGTATATAATTTTACAGAAATGCGTTTTTTGAAAAAACAACTATATTATGTATATTTTAATTAAAAGTATGTTTCAATAAAAGGTTTTCATAATAATAATATATTTCAATATGGTCTTCTAGTTGTGACCTACGAACTTTTGTTTATCGTATTTTTTATAAGTGCGGGATATAAAAGCTTTCTTACATTTCTAAAATTCAACTTGGAATACTTGAATAACATTTTTTAATTTGGAACTTTTGTCTAGGCCAGGGGTCGGCAACCTTTTGAGTCGGAAGAGCCAAAAATTACAATTTACAAATTTCAAAGTTTTTCCTTGACTTATAGGTTGGTATGAGGCTGACCACCCATACTGTAAAAAATGGTTCACTTTGCCAATGTCACCCCTGTTTCAGGGAAGGTCGGCAAGAGTTGCAGGGCTTATGTTCATTGAAGATTGGGTTTTTATATTGTAGTTGGGGGGAGGGTGGGGGGTGAAAAGCGAGTACAAGTAGCGGAGAGATCGTTAATCGATTCAGAACGATTTAGTTTTTTTCGATCAGAAGTATAATTCTGTGTTTTTTTTATATTTGCGTATGAAGCTAAAGAGCCGTAACTTCACACCCAAAGAGCCGCATGTGGCTGGTGAGCCGCAGGTTGCTTACCCCTAACCAAACCGATATCGATCCACCATATTTGTAAAAAGTCCGGTCTATAGCTTAGTTGGTAGAGTAACTGCATTCCATGCCGAGATCTCGAGTTAGAATCCCACTGAAGTTGTCAGAAATTATTTCTCGTTTTAGTGTTTATTTCTAACCCAAAATAAAATACCGGCAAGGCTTACTCAGCCTTCATAAGAAATGAGTGTCAAGCCACTCAGGAGCTGAATAACATCCATTTCAAGTTGGCGTAAAGTAAAAGTTACTGGGTTGTTCATTTTAGATTTGGATTTTAAATTATGAGTAGGTACACATGCAGCATTTGTAAGCGTGAACTTACATGTGTCTACTTGTGAGCATGCATTTTATATGAATCTTTAATGTAAATGTATATTTGCAACTAAGATTATGTATTGTAGTTGAATATAATGGTCTTCTTCTATTGGGTGGTTTCAAAATTTACCGACCTCGTTGCTGAAATATTGAGAATTGAGAACCATTGTTTATTTGATCACCATCAAACTTCACACGATTCATTCTAAAAATATGTTACATGTTTCCTGAAAATTTCGTCAAAATCGGATGAGCGGTTTATGAGTATAGGGAACATACATACATACATACATACATACATACATACATACATACATACATACATACATACATACATACATACATACATACATACATACATACATACATACATACATACATACATACATACATACATACATACATACATACATACATACATACATACATACATACATACATACACACATCCTTCTTTATAGATTGCATTCCATGCCGAGATCTCGAGTTAGAATCCCACCGAAGTTGTCAGAAATTATTTCCCGTTTCAGTGTTTATTTTAAACCCAAAATAAAATACCGGCAAGGCTTACTCAGCCTTCATAAGAAATGAGTGTCAAGCCACTCAGGAGCTGAATAACATCCATTTCAAGTTAAGTAAAGTGGGTAAAGTTAAGTAAAATTTTCCCAACTTTTTTTTTTTCCCCATTTTTAGGTTAGGTTAGGTTTTTCCCGACTTTTGGGGAAAAAAAAATTTCCCCACTTTTGGGGAAATTTTCCCAACTTTTTTTTTTTCCCCATTTTTAGGTTAGGTTAGGTTTTTCCCGACTTTTGGGGAAAAAAATTTTTCCCAACTTTTTTTTTTCCCGGATTTGAAAGTGGGAACCATGCGCAGGGGGATAAGTGGGAACAATGCGCAGGGGGAAATTTCCCAACTTTTTTTTTTTTTTCCCATTTTTAGGTTAGGTTAGGTTAGGTTAGGTTTTTCCCGACTTTTGGGGAAAAAAAAATTTCCCCACTTTTGGGGAAATTTCCCAACTTTTTTTTTTTTTTCCCATTTTTAGGTTAGGTTAGGTTTTTCCCGACTTTTGGGGAAAAAAATTTTTCCCCACTTTTGGGGAAATTTTCCCAACTTTTTTTTTTTTTCCCCATTTTTAGGTTAGGTTAGGTTTTTCCCGACTTTTGGGGAAAAAAAAATTTCCCAACTTTTTTTTTTTTTTCCCAGATTTGAAAGTGGGAACCATGCGCAGGGGGATAAGTGGGAACAATGCGCAGGGGGAAATTTCCCAACTTTTTTTTTTTTTCCCATTTTTAGGTTAGGTTAGGTTTTTCCCGACTTTTGGGGAAAAAAAAAATTCCCCACTTTTGGGGAAATTTCCCAACTTTTTTTTTTTTTTCCCATTTTTAGGCGTAAAGTAAAAGTTACTGGGTTGTTCATTTTAGATTTGGATTTTAAATTATGAGTGGGTACACATGCAGCATTTGTAAGCGTGAACTTACATGTGTCTACTTGTGAGCATGCATTTTATATGAATCTTTAATGTAAATGTATATTTGCAACTAAGATTATGTATTGTAGTTGAATATAATGGTCTTCTTCTATTGGGTGGTTTCAAAATTTACCGACCTCGTTGCTGAAATATCGAGAATTGAGAACCACTGTTTATTTGATCACCATCAAACTTCACAGGATTCGTTCTAAGAATATGTTACATGTTTCCTGAAAATTTCGTCAAAATCGGATGAGCGGTTTATGAGTCTATAGGGGACATACATACATACATACATACATACATACATACATACATACATACATACATACATACATACATACATACATACATACACACATCCTTCTTTATAGATATAGATATGCTATGGCTTACCCTGTCAAAGGCCTTTGAGTAGTCCGTGTAGATTACGTCAATTTGGCCACCCTTTTCCATCTCATCAAACACGTAATCTGTGAAGACTGCTAAGTTGGAGACGACTGATCTTTTTTTGAGGAAACCATGTTGGGATTTGGGTAGCTGAGAAACGAGTAAATGATATATTTGATCATAGATCAACTTCTCAAACAATTTACCAAATACGGGTAAGATGGATATAGGTCGATAGTTTTCTGCAGAAGTTTTAGGACCAGATTTGTGTATTGGAACTATGTGCGCCCTCTTCCAGGCATCAGGAAATATACCTGTAATAAGGGACTTATTGAAAATCATTGCCAGAGGGAGTGATAGTTCATTAGCGCAACTAATAGCAAAAAACGAAGGAATGCCATCACTACCCGCTCCTTTGCTAGCATCAAGTGTGTTTAAATATTTGCAAACCATAATGGGAGTAACCGCCAGTCCACAAGCAATGTTTTGATTTGTAGACAATTCACCAAAGGACGGAGGACAAGCGACAGTAGATGAATCAGTGATATCAGAAAAATCAGTGTAAACAGATCTAAAATATTTTGAAAACAGATTTGCCATACTACAAGCATCAGAGGCCACTTGCCCCTCAAATAATAATTCTCTTGGTAGTGAACTAGAATTTCGCACACCCTTGAGATATGACCAAAATCTCTTTGGCTCTTTAGACATGGATAGCTCTGAGTATCTGATAAACCTGGCAATATATACATTTGAACACGATTTCGCTACGCTACACATATATTTAATTTTTTCATTTCTGACACCCTCGCCTTGGCAGGATTCGATCCCGAGCTCTCGGGCATGGAATGCAAGCACTATCAACTCAGCTATCGACCGATCTTTGAACTGAAATATCGAGTAGGTTTGTGTGGGTAGTAGGAAAAAAAATGAAAGTAAGGAAGGTATTCCAAGCCAATGTATGCAATTTTTTAATCGATATTTCGTCTGGCAAAGTAGGTACTTACGATACACAGGCACACAGTGACAATTTTACACTATAATTGTTAAAAAATACTAGATAATATTTTTTTCAATTTGAAATGATAAATGAAACAAATTGCATAAATATGAAAATGAATGCGAAACATTAAAACACATTTTATTTTAAGGGATGATTTATGAATTGAAATAAAAACTACTCTTTTGTCATATAAACATAATTTTGCCATAAATTAAAATTAAAAAACGACTAATAACGGTAAAGTTGTTTTTAATTAAATGAAACCACAGAATAAACAGTTACGATGTTGTTAGAGGGATATATAACTCAACGGAATTGGAACAAATTACTTTTTTTTAATTGACAATGCTAAGTTACTTGTATCTATTATTGTAAAAGTTTGTTGTTAACTTTTTTTAAGAGTCGGAATTGCAATGTCGCAGATTATTATTTTTTAAATGTCAGATGTAGGTGTGCCGCCATCTTGATGACGATCGCAGGTCGGCTTGGGGTCAGCGAAAGGCAAATTGCACATTTGACTTTCAAGAAAGTTTTTAGCAAATGAGATATTTCACTCGACGGGAATAAATGTATTCTGAAAAACGTCAAAAATAGGAAAATGGGAAAAAAGATTTGCGAAATGTTATTGCAAACAGCTGGGACAGTTTCACAAAAATGTTGCGTCAGGAAAAAATACGATTTTTTTTTAAAAAAAAAAAACATTATTTATGTGTTTGAGAATGACTTGGTAACACTGGAAGTCTAAATAATAAAAGATGGCATATTTGGCTTTATACTGTAACTCATATTTTCTTTTAGTTTTCCAGGGATTATATTTAACGTACGTCATGTAATATTCTGACCACATAAGCATTGTTTATTATCTGAACCACAAAAAGATATAGATACATAATTATATACTTAGCTGGAGGAAAAAAACGAATCGTTAGTCAAAGAAATATTTCTACCTAAACGTGCATTAACCCTTAAAAAAATGCACTCTTCATTACTCACAATAAATATCAGCCTTTGATATATTAAGGCATATTTTGATCAAAAATAATGTGGTTTATATTAAATTCTATTTAGAGTCAATTTTTACTTGAACAATAATATTACTGAATGATATTGACAAAAAATGGCGTTCATCAAGTGGAAAAAATATAAATGTTACCTTACATCTGAAGTGATAATGGTATAAAAAATTATTACATAGTGAAACGGAGAGAGTAGTCTTTCCTTTTTGGTCACTTCATGGCAAATCATTTTTTTATTTTTTATTTAGGCTGTGATTTATCGACCTGCCATTATTGTAATTATCTTTACATAACTACCCAAAATTATTGAATAACGTGTTCATGTTTACACTTTTTTGACACAACGTGGAACAAAAAGTGTGCATAGGTATCTTTATTCAAAATTTAAGTCCCTGACAAATTGCTTTTGCCAAAATCCTATCGAAACCATGGCATTTAAATAAATCAAATATGAAAAATCGATCAAGGATTTTATCCAAACGTGGCAAATGGTCGTGCCATTCTTTTTATTTCATTTGGACGAAGGCTTTTCAATCACTTTCAACTGAAAACAATGACAATACAATTTTATGTACAATTTCCCGAACTATTGAAATTTACGAAGTTTTCAGCAGAATTCAATCAGCATTGAAATACTGACTGAAAACTGAAGTTGAGTTTAGGTGCTTTCTCAAAATCTCTTTAACAGGGGCGAGGTAGGCTGGGTGACTACGTAGGGTTAAAAATGCATTTACGTTCAAAATTTAGATCTGAAATATCAAATGGTGTATGAATGGATGTACGCAAAAAAAAAATCGCAACTAAGCTACACACGTCTTGGGTAAATTGGGAGGTAATACAACGTGTAAATTTTTGCCGCGTTCTCCTCGAAGGGGCCGCATGGGGCGAGTGAACCTATTTATTTCTATAGGTAAGGGTGCCAGCCTAATGCCAACCACTTCAGTTGAAATGCGGGTTTCCCAGTTCCCGAGAGGGGTGGTACTCTAATATGCTATTATTCTATGCTATTATAATGCTATTATTCTAGTTGCCGCTTAGATTCTGCCAAGGATCACATAAAATTTTAGACTTGCTGGTGAATCACGTACTTAGGTATAACTTTTTCACACCGAAAAAGAGTCATGGATCTGTGTGAATAATTTGGATTTGAAAAGCCACATGTTTGTCCCATAAGGCCGACATCACGACATGCTCACCATACCAGATGGATTATTCAAAATCGAGAGATATCTTTTGTACATGACCCTATTCCGCCATACATGGAGATGCCTGCTTTGCCCGAACAGATCTGTATCCCAAGTTTAAAACTCAACCGTAGCGTTTAACCAATAATCTGTGGAAACAGAATCAGCACTTCTGCAATGAGTGTTAAAGTTTATATAAATTATTTATTAACGCTATGGTTGGGTTTAAACGTGAAGTTTTATACTTGGGGTAGGATACTGGTCGGTCTGTATGTCTGACTAGGTCTTGTACCCACTTTCGATTTGATATGCCTCTGTGAAATCGATCATAAAAATATATGAAGCTAGTTATTGCTTTTAATCGATTCGTAAATACATAAAACTGATTGTTATTTATTACTTCCATTTATAGAGATGGATTCAATATTAAAGCATTTCTAATTAGAACAAGATTATTTACTTGAATTCTCACATTCGATTCCATCGATGGATATCGCACCTTTCTTCCAAATGAAACATATATACAAAAACACTTTTACCTACATCTGTAGTTAAAAGATTCAGACAAAAAACTCAATGGCAAGTTCAACTTCTTTAAAAAAATGTAGAACCGTTGAAGAACTTCCATTATAATCGACATTTCTCAACACTCGACATTGTCGTTGTAGCCAACGATTTCAGAAGACATCCTTTAGTGTGGCAATCAAATATGAACTCAGACTGAATTCAGTATTAATTAATTCAATGATAATCTAGATATTTACATAAAATGAGGCGTATTCAGTCATATTTGAAAAGAGAGAAGTTTGTGGTTTTGAAAACTAGTTCATTCCCCTGATTTTCGGAAGACATCAGTTTTTTTCTATAATTCAAGTCTTTATATTTACATATTATATGTAGAATGTCAAAAAAAGTTCCATTGTTTGTAATGTAGGTACAATAGCGATATGCACATTCCATTTGATTCCGGGATGTTGGCGTGCTTGATATTTCGCATAAAAATCAGAACAGGAATTTATATCTCTTGCAATGCGAAGACTTGCGAGAACAAAAATAACTGAGGAATTTTAATATGATAATTTCCAACGAAAAACTAAGTAGGTACACATCTCACATGGATGAAATGCTCTTTAAAAAAACACGAGTTCATATTTGTAATTAAAGAATACCATCAATTAGAAATAGATAGTAATATGAAAACAAAGAGGAAAAAACGCTATAATACAAAAGAAGACGTGATGATTCACATAATGATTGTGATAATAAATTATTGTTTAAAACTCGCCTTTGCTTTAAAAAATCAAGATGGCGTATCGCATTTATGTATTCTTTAGGCATGCGACCGGAGTTCCTTCACCTCATATGGATGAGTCTTGCCTTAGCCAACTAAATCACATGAATAAAAATACATTCAATTATCCACCATGCAACCAATCTTTTTTTTCACGACAGACTAATTTTACATGTTTTTTTTTAAATAAATTATTTTTTAGCGGCATTAACAAAAAAAAAAAAATACCGGAAAGAGTCTAGTTCGTTTTCGGTATTATTCATTACATTCGTTAAAACAAAAATCATTTTGTTTGGAAAAACTGACTTCCAACCGGATTAACAATTAAAACAATTTAGTGATTTAGAGCGTTGTGTACCTATGTGTTTATGGCTTGTTCACATATTGGACTCGGAACGTTTTTGGAACAAATGATCTAAATTAGAGGGTCTTTAACAACAACAAATGAGAAAATATTAGTGAGCCTTTGCCCTAGCCACCCGCCTTGCGATGTCACGACTTTGTCTATGTCAAATGTGCACACTCCATTCTAGGTGATTCTTCGCTGGTTGAGCGTCCATTTTCAAGTGGGAGGCCTGAGTTCAAAATCACTTCCTATTACGGTTTTCAACTTCTCAATAATTACAACAAGAATCTGTTATTTTAAGAACGTTCCCGTCCTTAAAATACTATTTGATAACAAAAAAACCGCCCCGTTATGTGATATTATTTTATTTCAAAACATTTGGTCTTCTGGCTACAATCGAAACTAAAGTGCAAACTTTGAGGGTTGCATATTTGGTGACTTATTTACCAGGTTAATCATTACTTTGAAATATGCACTCTTTTATTCTGTCCATACTTATGTGCAGAGAAAAAACAATACTGTTCCGCAGTATTCAATACAATGCCAGAACAAAAGAACATTAGGTGTGTTGTTGGAGATTGTGCAAATGGCGAAAGAAAGAACGCATAACAATTATCGGAAAATGAATTGCACACGACAAAATTTTCAAAGGAAATGTGTCTGTTTTAGCCTACCAAAATAAAACAACCAAAAAATATACCGAAAGAGACACAAATAATGGTAAAATGACTTGATTTTTTGAACAAACAAGTGTAACTTTTTTCATATAAAATATTCAGATCCCGTTTATAAGTATGTAGCTGTAAGCCGATTATTTTAAATCTGTATTGATTTTCACAGTTATGTCCTTATTAGGTCGGTATTGTAAACATTACAGAATATGTAGCCACACTTAAATTCGAAAAAGTAAAAGATATATTTTTTTTAAAGAGTATCGTGGGTGGAATCAGCCGCATATGGTTGATTATATTATCGGCCCTGTGATAACAAGGGAAAGTATTAAATTCATTGACTTTTTATTGTTTTACGTAGGTGCTTTTTAATCATAATTTGCAAGAAAAAAACTATAACATTGTAGGGAAGATCATGAAGACCTAAAAACAATTTAGGTACCTATTCAACTATCATTTGATATTTGAGTCGAATAGAATCCAAGGCGGTAATCTAGGATTTTTTATCAAATTATCGAAAAACAAAACTCCTAAAAGACCTTTGGTAGCCATGATTAATTGTAAAACAAGGCATCTAGAAACGTATTTATTTATTTTTCGGTGTAAAGGACGATAGAAAATGGTGGTATGCATTTTTTAATGTCTAAAGCAGGTTTATCTGTTTTTTTTCCATGAATTCGGAAACATAAATTTAAGTGAATTGATAAAAAAAGGACGTAGCTAATCAGAATATTGGCTGACTCACTATTCCAGTCTCAACATCTACGGGAGTCGAGCCAGTCATGCTCTTACAATTTGTATACAAGGATTGGAATGTATACCTACAACATACGATATTATATGCTGCATATACGCGTATAAAATACATGAGTTGGTGCAACCCATGTAAAGATAAAAAAAATATATAATACGGTTTGTGAGTTTTTAAATAAATTACAAAGAAGCTTTAAATATAAGTAAAATTATCATCAAAATAATATTATATTTTTTATGGTTTGTGTATTAACCAATGGTATTAACCCTAAAAATTCATGTTGATTGATTTATGTTTTTTAAATAAAATTAAATAAAAAAAACACTATTTTATTTGTTAAAACATTGTTTTATTTTACACACGACATTGATATATTTGAATTATAATTTTATATACGTTTTTGACCTATATGGTCATCTTCAGGTAGGATTACAAAATCCTACCTGATAGTAAGATCAAAAGAATATTGTTTTCTCTACACTATTTTTAAAATGCATGTTGATTTTCGAAGGGTTAAAAAGCTGAGTCGATCGTTGTGAAAAATACATGGATACCCAGAGCATAAATCTTCCATGATTCCAGATATTTATTTCATTTTCGGAACAATCCTATATTGTCATTTTTTGTTCTATTTGAATATAATATTAAAAACGAGATATTTTTCAGTTGATAGTTTTTTCATCACTGTTTAATAAGTTACTTTATTCACCTGTAAATCTTACCTTAATTATTGCATTGGTAAAAAAAGTTAATTACTTATATGTTAATTAATTTTGAAGGAACATACCAAATACAATATTTTTTTTAAATAACGAATAATTAAAAAAATGTAGGTAGATTGGTAGGTACTATAACTTCCATACTAAAAATATTTTCATTTATTGAAAGGGATGGGTGCGGAAATAAAATAAACGACACAAACTGTATAAATAAAGTTTTTTTTTTGCCTGGAAGTAGGGATCCCAGACGGGGCAAATAACCCCACAGAAAACACTCATGGGTGTGACCCTGAAAATCGAGGGTTGTACAATATACATAGGTACTGATGTTATAAAAACTACGTAGTACAAAACAGTGACTACCCCACCCGTCTGCTGTATACCGGCGTCCGGGTTCATAATATTCAATTAAAAAAAGCATAAAAATACATTTTCAAAGACTTTAATTTAAACTGAAGTGGGTAGAGATGTATAATATTACAAAGAAACTCACTGTTTTAAAAGTTGGATAAAATCCTAAGATAAACTCAGCGCTTTCTCGAGCTCTCACACTAGCGCACTCACAGCCGGTTTTCAACTGACAGTTGGTGCGCGCCGTCCCGCGGCACCCAAACTTAACGTTTAAACTCAAACATAAAGTTTTCAAAAAATATATAAAAACTAAAACGCTCACAGTAAACCCTTTTTCAGCTTTTATATATTTCTTTATTAACGCTGTGGAAGAGCTTACACGTACAGTTTTATACTTGAGATTCCGATTGAAGTTTCGAACGCACCCACAAAATGGTTCCGCTAAATAATGCTCTGTACATACACAACTTTATGCTGAATGCTGCGTGTAGCTTTAATTAAATCTTTCAAATAATTATATTTTGTATGCAGATAAATACTTGGTTTTCTGGTAAACAGGTATCTGTTAGCTGGCGGTAATTTTGAACCGGAGGATGGTAAAGAATTTTTTGAGATTCGCACATTTGAGGATATCTGAACATTTTTTTGAAAAACTGTGAAATCTTTGAATTATGCCTGCATGATATTTAATAATGAACTAGGCAAAAATTCTTCTTTTAGTTTTTTTTTCTCGGCGGGTAAATAGCACAACTCTAGTGACTAGGGTCTTTAATTAATTCATGGACCTACCTACAGTTGTAATCTTTATAATTTTGACTGAAAATAGTACCAATCAACTTTTCTCATGAATCCTATAGTTTTTGTTATATTTTTTTCCAATTAATAAGTTCTTAATATGCGTCATTTTTCTCTTATACGTAGCAGCGAGCCATAAAGGCTGTTTCAATAATAATTTTGTAATATTATCATCGTAGTGAGTCATACTAACTACGTTACATTGTACAGTGTAGGTACACATAGCTTCCATATTGGTACGTTATACATAACACTTTCAAAAGGTCTCATTTTTTACACAGGTAGGTAAATAAATAAGTAAATAATATTTATAATATATTCGTTATAAATTTAAAAAAACTGAAAAATTGTAGGTACTATTGGTACAAATCGTCATAGATGGTCAATTCATATTTTGTGCCCCAGGCAAAAACATAGATCATTTTTAAATATTTAATTATGAGACATTTTAAGGCATACTAATAATAATAATTAATATTTTATTAATTATCAGCATATTTAATTAAGTACTAAGTAGGTACGATAAATAAATTAAAACAAAAACATTTCTAAGGAAAATAAAATTGACGAATTAAAATTTGGTAGGTTTGTATTAGAAATAAAGTGACTAAAAAAATCGATTTTGCGGCACAAAAAATTGGCACCCTTTCGGCTAGACTGTGGTAGACTATAAACTTTCCCTCTGATGACTATATTTTGTGCGTAATATTATGTTTCTGAAATAAAAGCGACCCCTTGTCCAAATTCCAAATACGAGGGGTGATTCAGATTTCAGGGATGGGAATCTGATAGAAGAGACTAAAGTATAATGGCGGGCTAAAGTATGGGCTTGCATCAATTTGTGTGGGTGAGTTCAATGAATCACAAGGGTCGCATTGACAATACTAAATTACAATAAAATTGTACAATAATCCAGATATTTTTTGTATATGTATAGTATTAGGACTACTATATAAACCAATGATATAAACTGATCAAATCAGAGTAAAAGATATGTGTTTGGTTTTTCCTTAGGTAAGTAGGTACCTACTTGTTTATTTCTCTGTTTTTATGTAAAAAAAAATGCTTTGTTTACGCTGTCTCTATTATGAAGTTTGTGTTAATTATTTATATAATTTTTTTAAAGTTTGATAATGCATTCCTTATCATTTTTTGTTTAAATAAAAACACAAACACGTCAGTTTTTTACTTATCATTATATGTGAGTAAATCATTTATAATAAGTACCTACTTTTCGAAAAAACACATTTAATTTTACTGACGATTAATCAAAGATTATAATTTTTGAGTTAGGTACTCACATTTTTTTAACTTAAAATATATAAGTCAAAAAGGATCACGTCTTTTCGTTTTTTCAGTTATCATTTGAATATAACAATTCTGAGTTTAATAATAAAATATCATAGGTATAAATAATTAAAAACGTTCGGCACATTAAATTTTCGAATTAGCTCATTTTTATTCAATAAATTGTGTTCCTAATAAGTATGCATTTTGTCAGCAAGTAGCCTACAATTTTTCCAAATCCACAAGTGTTCAACAAACTCTTTATTACCTAAATGCATATCTATATTGATTATATCTACTAGCAAACATGATTAAGTACAAAAGTAATGGTACTTGAAAAGTATTTCATCTCCCTATGATCGGAATGAATGCGTATCAAATGTCTTTGTCCTGCCTCATCAAATTGGTAACAGAAGAGGCAAAAACCAACCCCGGGGGTGAAAGGGTTACTTGAAGTTTCAAATTAAAAATCTTTTCCCTCGTTTTTAATGCCTTTTAAAGTTGAAGAATAATTCAAATTAATGCAATTCCCATCGATATCGAATGCTTGCGTTTCATGTCAGAGGCTTCGGGTTCGATCCCCACCGACGGTGTTAGAAATGATTTCACGTTTTGGTTGTCTATTTTAACCCAAAAATCAAAATACAGGCAAGTTTTGCACAGCCATTACAAGAAATGAGAAACGTTCCCCTTGGGAGCTAGTAAACTCCACTTCAAAATGAACTGGTTATACCTAGGTGTAAAGCCCTTATCTGTGAAAATAAATAGTCTCCACACGCCACATGCGAAGCTTTCGGAGACAGCGTGGTTACAAATTGCACTCCATAACGGCAAGTTATAGATACACGAAATTCGTAAAAGGCTAGATCTGTTGGTAAATGTCGAAAACTAAACAAAGTAAGCATTGTTTTGCTAATATTAATGTCATCAGTCTCCCACAGATGGACATGACAATAATAATAATAAAATAGAGAATTTATAAAATATTTCTTCTCACACCGCTGCACAAACTGGGGCGTCCACACGCTTGCCAACCATTCACAAGTCAAGCGCACAGTGTGTCGTCTAGAACATGCTAGCTGGACAAAATTAGTCCATTAGACAAATTTTTGTCCAGCTAGCATGTTCTAGACGACACACTGTGCGCTTGACTTGTGAATGGTTGGCAAGCGTGTGGACGCCCCATAACTAGGGACTGGAAAATTTCGCGATCGCGATAAAACGAATTTATTCGCGAATTTTGATGTTTTTACGCGAATAACGCGAAATTTGAGGTTTTATGCAAATATCGCGAATTTTCGTACTTTTGGTAGAAATTGTGCGAAAAAGTTGTTATGTGTCGCTTCTGCAACGCAACTATTTTGTGGGAAAGAAAAGATTCCTGTGAAAACCCTTTGCAAGGTGCAAAGCACAGAAAAAATGGTCGGCGTTTTAGCCGAGGGAGCCAAGTGAGCTGATCTTTCAACGTTGAAACACGCTAGAACGCTAGACGCGGGGTTCGATCCCCGCCTGGGTCATTTGACCATAAATTTGATCCTGGTTCAACAAATGTAATTGGGTAATTATAAATGAATAATTAATTAAAATGAACAATACTCGTAATGAATTTTTCATTAATGATATTAATACCTGTTTCTGGCCAGGCAGAGTAGGTTGGTGAATTGCATTCCTATTCACAAATCTATTTTATTAAAAAAATAAATGATAAGCAGAACTGTCCTGGACATCCAAACAGACTTGAATCGTGACATCAATGAAATAGGAAATACATCAAGGAGTAAAGCTGCTGCTGGATTAGCCGAGAGCACAACTTGAGGCTTTCATAAAAGCCACATCCCTCGAAAAAAATAGATAACCCTCATCTAGAGAGACTAAATTTAATATTTTAAAAGGATATTGCAGGGTATTCGGAGTGTCATTCAAATATTAATACTTTTTTCAATCAATGGTTTTTTGTAAGGTACATATTGTTGTTTATATGATAAATTGTAAATTTTAGTAAAATCTAGAGTTTTGCAATTACATAAACCTTTATTTCGATCAAATCAACCCTAAAAATTACACCGAATCTCCCCGTTTATCATAAAAAATAACGCGAATTTCCCTGATTTTGATCAAAAATAACGCGAATTTCCCAAAAAAATAACGCGAATTTCGCAAAAAATAACACCACTTTTTTCCAGTCCCTACCCATAACACATCCACATATTTTTTTTCACTCTGTCCGTGCCTCCTACTATACGAGGGTTGACGCAAATGCGTCTGTCAAGATAAATTAATATTTAAAGAGATATCAAGAGGAGTTAAGTTTACAGAAAATAATGCCTTTATTTATTAATCTTAACTGTTCCTTGACTTATAGGTTGGTATGCGGCTGACCACCCATGCTGTAAAAATGGTTCACTTTGCCAATGTCACCCCTGTTACAGGGAAGGACGGCAAGAGTTGCAGGGTGTATGTCCATTTGAGATTTGGTTTTTATGTTGTAGGCTCACATGAGGCATGTGCAAGCGCGAACTTGTACATGTCTGGTTGTGAGAATGCATGTAATGTGAATCTCCAATGTAACATATATTTGCAACTTAGATTAGATTAGATTAACTAGTTGTTTGGTATGAGGCTTACCCCCGTACTGAAAAAAACTTGGTTCACTTTTGGAATTGCCACCCCGATTTCAAAACACGGCGTTAAGAGTTGCTATGTTCATGTCCATGTGAGATTTTATTTATTTTGTAGGAACCTACACATAAAAAGGCACACCGGTCCGCAGTCTAGTGGTCAAAACTTTGAATCCAGATTGGAAGGAAGTGGGTTCGAATTCTGGCGGAGCACAAAAAAAGGTTTCATTTTTAAAATTGGCGCTTCGTTGGGTTGCAAAATTAATGTCTCTGTCAAAGGTCGGTCACAATAGATCGATCCGGCCTTTCAACAACTGGGTCTTGCATGAGAATTGGAGCTTTCTACAGCGACGACCAAGCTCGCAGAGGGCTCGAGGGAGAAAGGGTTGGATTGACACTAAAACAGCGCTCATCGAATAAATCATCCTAATATTATATTTTTTACTATTATTGTACAACATGTGAGGTTATGCATTAAATATATGCCGTACTTAAATGGCAATAGGGCTTTATAGATTATAGATTTTAAGCTAAGCCAAAGTAACGAAAAAATATTTTTAAATTTATTTCACGCATGAAGACAATATATTTTTGACAGCCCTAACGCATTAAATGGTTGAACACGTGCATTTCAAATAATAATAGTATGGAGACCCAGAAACTCGAAGAAACTGCCAAAATACTACAAAAGGTACCTACCTACTTGTTATATAATACCTACGTAATAATATTTCTTATTTGTTCGGGTAAAAACTTGAATTCCATTTTTATTATAATATCATTAATAATATTATAATCTTAGAATTCGTGATTTTTTTCCTAATGCGTGCTAAAGATCGGTCCGTAGTCTAGTGGTTACGCTTCCAACTCATAATCGGAAGGTCGTAAGTTCAATTCCCGGTGGAGCACAGAACGCAACTAAGCTACACATATTGTGTAACTTCTTGCCTGCGTTGTCCCATGGGGCGATTCCGAGCCTTTTTATTTTTACAGGTAAGGGGACCAGATTTACACCAACCACTTCAGTTGAAGTGGGGGTTTTCCAGCTCCCGAGGGGGCTGGTTCTCATTTGTTGTGAAGTCTGAGTAAACCTTGAGATCGAACCCTTGCTCTCGGCATGGAATGCAAGCATTCTACCAATTGAGCTATCGAACTTTTTACGAGCTTGGTCGTCGTCGCTACAAAGCGCCAATTGTCAAGCAAGACCCAGTTGCTGTAAAGCTGGATAGACCTTTGGTGACCGGTCATTGGTAAAGGTGTATGAATTTTTCAACCCAGCGAAGAGCAAATTTGAAAATATAAATGCAATATTTTTTGTGCTCCGCCGGGATTCGAACTCACAACCTTCCATTCAGGCCCATTGGGAGCTTGGAAACCTAAGTGGTTGACGCAAGGCCACCTCCACCACCGCACTCTCTCTTGCCCATTAGGAAAGGCCCTCTGCTGCCATTCCCTAATACGTGGTGTGATTGGCAAAAGTGAATTAAGTTTGTATAGCATAGGGGGTCAGCCTTAAATAGAAACCTATATTTTGTCAACGAACTCAATAATCAGCTAAAATCATAAGCGACAATTCTCAAGCAAGACCCAGTTGGTGTAAGGCTGTGTTAAGGATGTGTTTTTAAAATAGATTTATGAAGAGTAATGCATGAAACGAGATATTAAAGTGTGTTTCGCCGGCTGCCGCAATATTATTAATTCCATTGGAATTCCTATTATTACTCTTTTCCATGGCTCGGAGTTTTTTTTATACATATATACTCATACATATATTGTTTATGCAGTATCATAATGATACATTAGCGGTTCGGTCGCCGTTTTATATTCCGTCCGCCATTGCAATCGGCAAAATACCCAAACGGGGAAGAAACCGCCATCTGTGCAAAAAATAAAACAGTACAAAAATATAAAATTAGCTGATTAAGTTAAACAAATGAAAAATTTACGAAAATAATTAAAAATATTTCTTTAATTTAATCACGATGTGATTTTTTCGGAAAATTACTCGCAGGAACTTAAAACGCGTACGAAAAAAAATTACGTAAATACATTTTCAAAAAAATTAATAACTCAGTAACTAAGTAAATAATGAATTTTCGGAAATCCTGGTAATTTAGCTGAATACATACAAAGTTGAATATTTGGATTTGAAATATTAATAAAAGAAACGTGAGTTGCATTGGAAAATGAGCCTTTTTAAAATAGTTTTTTGCATATTTCCAGCTGATTGGAAGGCAAAAAAAAAAAAAAAAAATATTTTCATTTCGTTTAAATATACAGGAAGACGACCATATATTTTTTTTTTTGAACAGCCAAAGTTGTTTTGGGTCTCAAATCCCCCTAGTTGCGTTTTTTTGCGAATGCAAGAAATCAAATTTATTGGAGTCTTTAAATCATCGATAGTAACTTAGTTTTAACTGAATAAATAGGCCTTTAAGTAAGTATTTATTTTTTGAAGGGCAGCTCTAGATTTGTATCTACATTGAAGCTTATTTACTTACATTACACACATTTCGCATCATGTTTCTATACTCGCTATGTTTGCACATTGATTAATCTTTTGTATGCACACGGAATGGAATGTAGAGAGGGTGAAACCCAGCGAACATGACATAAGGGTAGCGGCGCAATTCCTGTCGGCAGCCCTTCAGACAACCTCCAAATTAAATATTTACGTTTGTTCTTTTCTTCATTATGAAGACCAACAGCCCTATAAAAATATACCTACTTGCAAAGCCTTAAAATTATCATTATTGTTAAAACATGCACCTGCTGGCTTATTTTAAAAACATAACCCATTCAATGAAACGATGACTTTAAAAAATGAAATTATAATAATGTTAATGAATGAAATAACTATGATGTCAACAATTAACGATGAAGAAAAAAGGAAGGGTGGAACAAAACCATAATCATGATCCAGTATCATTAGAAGCAGATGCTGGATATAGGCACTTTGCGATACCTTCCAAAAAAACCTTTAGTGAACCAAGAAAGTTATGGCTAGGGGAAAAAATTAGAATCTCAAATATAAAAACCAACTAAGTAATTTTTGGATTTTGTGTCGCTTAAGCTTGTTGCAAAATAATTTATCATCCCCGTAAAAGAGATCTACATTTTTGATGTAAACCATAATTTTATAGAAATTTAATCTTCAACTCAAATGAACATACTTGATCCCGAATATGCGATCATGCCTATACACAAGCAATGCCCTTTTCATAGGCGCGAGTGACAAATGGATTCAACCACCCTTTCAGTCATGGTAATGAAGTGTCATCGTTGCCACCACTGTTGCCACATAACATATATGTAGGTATAAGCGTACTCAACATGCTTCCACTTTAGGATATCATCCTGTGATATCATCACATTATCCATACTTGACAGCTCTCTTTGACCGATGCAATGACTGTGGAGCACAACAGCACAACTATTTGACAAGGTCATCCACCTGAAATCTCTTGGCAGAGACGTATTGATTCGCCAAAACACAAATTATATGCATATTTTACCGCAACATGACCCATCTCCCATTAAAATCCACGTTTAATATTTTAATTGGCATTATTTACGCTTCGCCTCTCCCAGCTTTTGCCAGTAGTTACCCATCCAAGTATGCAGTAGGTACTTCTACACATGAAACCAGTATTATGAGAAGCTATGTAATATTCCTATCTACCTTTCAACGGTCTGGAGGACACGATTTTTTCGCTAAATAATAATTATCTAGAGGTGAGGCCAGTTATAAAAAAAATAATGAATGAAAATTTCAATGTAAGTAATCATTCATTTCACACTTAATGTGCATAGGTAGCATAATTTAAAAATCTTATAGACACGACTCAGTATATTTTTCTTGGATAATGCTATATTTTCATATATTTGCCACTATTTTTAATTGTTTCACGATGTTAATTTTTTGGCAAGTACCTTCATTCAAATGAGGAGAACACCTGTTGCACCAACCACCAATCAATATTTGATTAACACATCAAATTTGATTGCTCAATTCTGGTAAGGACCTCGGATTAATATTTCTCGGAAGTGGGTAAAAATATTATGGAATTTGAACTACGTATATGCAACCAAAATTTTGATTTGATGGGAGATAGCACACTTAATTTTGATTTTTGTCTGATTGGAGTTTGGTGCAATAGACCCTTAGTCTAAGTTCGTGATTTAGATTCTTTACACGATCACGCGTTTTTTTGCGTCATTTTACTTTTCATCAATGCTCCAACGAGCACTGACAATGTCTCATGTGATTGTCACTAACTCATTGTCACTAGCCCTTTGTCGCACTCCTTTGTCATAACTCCCATGTCATAAACCATACTGTACTGATGATAATGTGTGACATGGGAGGTATTGCAGTTATATAATGGCACCATAAAAAGGAAATCGAAATTTTTTGACATACGACCTATTGCCATAACAACGACGATATTCGACGTTAAAAGTATGCACTGTGAAGATTCCACAAGGACTATTACATAGTTGTAAATTTATCTTTCGGTTGATATTGAAAGAAAATTTCAGTGACCTTTAATTTTTTTTCTTGTCCGGTCGATGGCTCAGTTGGTAGAGTGCTTGCATTCCATGCTGTGAGCCCGGGTTCGAATCCTATCGACGGTGTCAGAAATAATTTCCCGTTTCAGTGTTTGTTTCAAACCCAAAAATAATTTACCGGCAAGGTTTACTCAGCTGTCACAAGAAATGACTACCAGCCCCCACGGGAGCTGAGCAACCCCCACATCAACTGAAGAGGTTGGCGTAAGGCCGGCCCCTTTACCTGTAAAAATAAATAGATTCCACTAGCCACGTGCGAAACCCTCTGAGAATAACGCGGCGAGAAGTTACACTATATGTGTAGCTTAGTGTTAGCGCCCAGGTCCAATGCGCACAATGTGCGTGTATTGAATACACCCCTGTGATTTTTTACCTACTCCATTTTTAGTGACATTTTGGATCTGTCATGCTCATTTTTGAGTCGTTTTAATTGTTTTTAAACGACTTAAACCTATCAAATGATTAAGTGAGCGCCCCTTGATTAAAAACAATCATAATTATCGCCGAGCAGCGAGACGCGATTACCTTATCATCCCATTTTACGGTTACAATATTATGGTGTTAACCCAATGTGTTAACCGCAATACACCTCGTGTGGTAAAATATCATTATCGAGTTTTGTGACTGTTACAAATATATTATGCATTGAAACTCTGCACCTTTATTTCTGATTTTATCAATAGGGTAGTTGCAGTGGTAGGGAAAACGGTTGAAAATAATATGGTTCTGTAGAGTACATTTCAAGGATCACAACCATATATATTTTTGTATGGTAAAAATAAAAATATCATTGATAATTTAAAAAAATAAAATGCGGAGAATTTTAGTCGCGCCAAAACGCAGCGCGTTCGACTTCGCGAATCTTGACGTCAAAATGACGTCAAGATTCGCCACTGGGCCCGTCGATACCTACACTCCGAAAATGCATCGGCGTCATATCTGCCTAAATAAACAAAATGACCTTTTTTCCGAAAATCGAGAATACGCTAATTTTAAAGAGCTTTAGTTTAAAAACTAAGCAAGATATTTTTTTTTTGAAAACGCAGATGCATTTAAAGAAATGTATTCTACCATTTTATACAATGAAAAAAATATGTGATACTTCCCTATTCTCAACTTTTGCTTTTATCACAAGCATTAACTCTTTTTAAAATTTTGCTTGCAAAAATACTTCGAATTTTAATTTCCCGCTTTTTCCGTTAAAACATGGTTGCCACCATGTAGATGATTATTTTTGCTAAGATCTGAATCTGCCTAATAATCCGTATCATTACAAAAAACATATTGTGTTGCCGACAGAGGCAAGCTTATTAACCTGTGTAACTAGGGTCCTATAAAAAATACTTGCCATATCTCGCCTAAGCAAATTGCCGTGTAACATGACAATTTTTTGCCTAGGTCAAATGTGCGGACCTATGGACGTGCGGACCACAGCCCTGTCAACAGGCATACTTTCAATGGTCATTATTTAGTCAGTCTTTTTCTATCAAGGAATAGTAGTATTGGCACACCGCACACGAAAGATTCTTTTTCTACTCCCATTTGGCAATTTACTAATTACAAAACGGCTAACGCAATCACAATGACATACATTTCTACACCCGTTGCGTAATGTAACATTACGCAACGGGTAACCGTGTTGAAATGAAAATGTGCGCATGCGCATTGTCAGAATAGGGTATTTGCAATAGTGAGGAATTTGGTAAAAAGTGTATAATTTTGTTAGATTACGATAAGCATATAAACAATGGCCTAATTTCAAGTCCAAAATAAATTTATATAATTTTAAATTTGAAAAAGATCTTTTGAAAATTTTGACCGGTTTTGAAACGGATATGTGCGATCCGTCAACGAAGTTTGTAGCCCCCGTGACGTCATTTTCTTGTATCGACAACGCTGCTGGTATTGCGATGGCTATAAAAAGTCAAAGAAAATGAGGTCACAGCCGAAAATTCAATCCAAGGAGCGTTTTGGTGCGTAAATTCAAACTTCATTTTTTGAACATGAATAACTTTGTAAAAAAAGCAAGTAAAAATAAAATTCAAGAAGTTTTATGATAAGCAAATATAAAGGAATTTAAATCCACAAGAATTTTTTTTTGTGAAATTTCCCTATTGGAACCATTTCAAATGTCAACCTTGTATGTGGGTATGAAGACCTGTCAATCCAAGATGGCCGCAAGCGATCAGCTGATTAGGCTTCATACACTATTACTGATATTCGGTAGGTAGGAATTACCGTGGTGATGAGACTTCCAGCCCTGTTCAGATGAAAATAAATATATTTTATGTGTAGTCAAATAAAAATTGTTAATAGTGCTAAAATTTATCGAATTTATTTATCGGAATG
Organism: Agapetus fuscipes; assembly: GCA_951799405.1. Classification (NCBI taxonomy): domain Eukaryota; kingdom Metazoa; phylum Arthropoda; class Insecta; order Trichoptera; family Glossosomatidae; genus Agapetus; species Agapetus fuscipes. Next base: position 8,159,819 of record OX637342.1, read on the forward strand.
CTCCAAATAAAGCATTCCTTTTTTCAAAGGAAAATAAAAGGCTTGAAAGCAAAACAATACAAAAATTTTCACCGCAAAAAATAAACAAACTCAAAAAGTTACTTGGTTAATAGGTGGGTATGAGGTTGATCACCTATGCCTAAGGTCTTCAACCCGCGGCCCTCGGGCCTCATGTGGCCCACCAGCTAATTTCTTGCGGCCCACGGCCACCAGAGGCTAAAAAAATTAAATATCGCGCCCAGTGATATGCGATATATACATCTAATCTAAGCTGCAAAGATATATATCATTTGAGATTTATATTAAATGCATTCCCACAAGTAGACATGTATAATTTCGCGCTAACACATGCCACACGTGGACCTACAATATAAAAACCCAATCTCAAATGAACATAAGCTCTGCAACTCTTGCCGTCCTTCCCTGAAACAGGGGTGACATTGGCAAAGTGAACCATTTTTTACAGTATGGGTGGTCAGCCGCATACCAACCTATAAGTCAAGAAACAAACATCGCAAATTACATTTTTTAAATCAAAAAACAATAATATAAACATGGACACTAAAAAAAAACTAAATCATAAAACCAATTTCACTTTAATAAACCCTAGCCGCCAACATTACAGATCAACCGCCATTTCTTACATACGAGTAATATACGACTCGCAATCGTCAGCATTCGCAATGTCACTCTTTCACACATATTAGTGAAAAAATCCCATGAAAATGATTTCATTGTTTGGGAGCACATATGTGTATGAGCAGCTGTTTTATCGTATAAAGTATGTGAAATCGACAACAAGGTCGAGAATAACAGATGCACATCTGGAAGGTAGTCTGCGGGTTGCAACCACAAAAGTGAAAACAAATATTGACAAACTTGTAAAAAATAAACAATGTCAAAAATCACATTAATTGACTTTAATTAACCAATAAAGATTGACTTTAATGAACTAATAAAGATTATTGAAATTTGAAATTATGTATGTATTTTATTTTATTGATGAGGTGGTAAAGTGTTGTGAAAAGTTGTGGCCCTTCGGAAGATGTGAAATTGATGTTTGGCCCTTGCACTAACAAAGGTTGAAGACCCCTGACCTATGCTGTACAAACTTGGTTCACTTGCCAATACAACTGCAGGGCATATTAGAGTTTTGGGTTTGAATGTTTAAGCTTATATGCAGGATGTAAAAGCGCGACCTTATATGTGTCGGATTGTGGGCATGAATTCAATATGAAACCTAAATATAATTTATCTTTACAACTTAGGTTAGATTGGATAATCGAAGGGAATGATAAATCACACATTTTGACAAAGGTAAGGTTTTAATTACTTCAAATGGACGAGTACATTATAATGACTATTACTCACTATTTTGTTAATTCTTTCATGGTCGTGGAACAAGTATTGTATGCCACTGCACGTAATAAGCCTTTGTAACACTCGTGCTTTTGTATTGTGCCATTCGACTGCGCCTCATGGCACAAACTAGCACTCGTGTTACAAAGACTATCATTACTAGGCAGTGGCATAAATAACTATCCCATTCATCTTGACTAGTAAAATGTAGTTTCACACACCTTTTTGTCCAGTCGATAGCTCAGCTGGTAGAATGCTTGCATTCCATGCTGTGAGCTAGGGTTTTATCCCCAGAGGTTAGAAATGATTTCCCGTTTCGGTATTTATTTTAAACCCAAAATACAATTCCAGAAAGGTTTACTCAGTCTTTACAAGAAATGATAACCAGCCCCCTTGGGAGTTGGAAAACCCTCACTTCAACTGAAGTGGTTAACGTACTTCGGGTACTGGGTGGACCTCCTCAAAACACGGTACAAAGTTGCTGTATATGTGCAGCGTAGTTACATCACACACCTTCTTAAGGATATGTTTCACATGCCGATGTAACTGAAAAAATCTGGCACAGTAATCTATATCTATAAAGAAGGATGTATGTATGTATGTATGTATGTATGTATGTATGTATGTATGTATGTATGTATGTATGTATGTATGTATGTATGTATGTATGTATGTATGTCCCCTATAGACTCATAAACCGCTCATCCGATTTTGACGAAATTTTCAGGAAACATGTAACATATTCTTAGAACGAATCCTGTGAAGTTTGATGGTGATCAAATAAACAGTGGTTCTCAATTCTCGATATTTCAGCAACGAGGTCGGTAAATTTCGAAACCACCCAATAGAAGACGACCATTATATTCAACTACAATACATAATCTTTGTTGCAAATATACATTTACATTAAAGATTCATATAAAATGCATGCTCACAAGTAGACACATGTAAGTTCACGCTTACAAATGCTGCATGTGTACCCACTCATAATTTAAAATCCAAATCTAAAATGAACAACCCAGTAACTTTTACTTTACGCCAACTTGAAATGGATGTTATTCAGCTCCTGAGTGGATTGACACTCATTTCTTATGAAGGCTGAGTAAGACTTGCCGGTATTTTATTTTGGGTTTAAAATAAACACTGAAACGGGAAATAATTTCTGACAACTTCAGTGGGATTCTAACTCGAGATCTCGGCATGGAATGCAGTTACTCTACCAACTAAGCTATAGACCGGACTTTTTACAAATATGGTGGATCGATATCGGTTTGGTTAGGGGTAAGCAACCTGCGGCTCACCAGCCACATGCGGCTCTTTGGGTGTGAAGTTACGGCTCTTTAGCTTCATACGCAAATATAAAAAAAACACAGAATTATACTTCTGATCGAAAAAAACTAAATCGTTCTGAATCGATTAACGATCTCTCCGCTACTTGTACTCGCTTTTTACCCTCCCCCCGCCCCATCGACGCTATTTATTGTTGGCAAAAAAACATTTGTGGCTCTTTACAAATCCAAATCCAAAATAAGATATGTATCATTTGAGATTCACATCAAATGCATTCCCATAAGCAGACACGCATAATTTCGCGCTCACACATACCGCATGTGGAACTACAATATAAAAACCCAATCTTAAATGAACATAAGCCCTGCAACTCTTGCCGACCTTCCCTGAAACAGGGGCGACATTGGCAAAGTGAACCATTTTTTACAGTATGGGTGGTCAGCCTCATACCAACCTATAAGTCAAGGAAAAGCTTTGAAATTTGTAAATTGTAATTTTTGGCTCTTCCGACTCAAAAGGTTGCCGACCCCTGGCCTAGACAAAAGTTCCAAATTAAAAAATGTTATTCAAGTATTCCAAGTTGAATTTTAGAAATGTAAGAAAGCTTTTATATCCCGCACTTATAAAAAATACGATAAACGAAAGTTCGTAGGTCACAACTAGAAGACCATATTGAAATATATTATTATTATTAAAACCTTTTATTGAAACATACTTTTAATTAAAATATACATAATATAGTTGTTTTTTCAAAAACCGCATTTCTGTAAAATTATATACTCACCACAAATTTAAAGATCGTTTTTTTCTCGGCGGTTAAACGTCTTTCTTCTAATTAATTAAAAAATTAATTAAAATACTTTTTTAACTTTGTTACAATTCACTTGAGTTTTATTTTTTAAAAAACACAACCAGTTTCGGGAGAAGCAGTACCTCCCATCTTCAGGTGTAAATATCAACTAACGTCTTTCTTCTATGTGACAATGGTCCAAACCCAAAAACGCAAACGCAACTAAGCTACACATATAGTGTAACTTCTTGCCGCGTTATCCCCGAAGGGGTCGCATGTGGCGAGTTGAACCTATTTATTTTTACAGGTAAGGGGGCCGGCCTTACGCCAACCACTTCAGTTGAAGTGGAGGTTTCCCAGCTCCCGAGAGTGCTGGTACTCATTTCTTGTGAAGGCTGAGTAAACCTTGCCGGTATTTTACTTTGGGGTTTGAAATAAACACCGAAACGGGAAATCATTTCTGACACCCTCGGTGGGATTCGAACCCGAGCTTTCGGCATGGAATGCAAGCACTCTACCAAGATAAACAAAATGTTTGCCTTTTACCTAACCCGGCCGTGCGACTTACAATTTTGTTGTCAATAGAAAATGTTCCGTGTGCACTACCTAAAACTTTCACTTATTGAAATAATGGATAGAGCACATTTTAAATGTGGGGAAAAAATGTGAATTCACTTGGCCGGGATAAAGACAGGACAGGGAGTCAAAAATTCAACATAAATTAAACACTTTTATGGAGATAGTTGAAAAAACACTTAAGTGCATCATATTGTATGAAGCATTTTCCCCAACTGCATACGTTTCACAGTGCGGTTACATTGAAAAATATTCCTGATTGTTTGGAATACATTTATTTCTTCACTTTGCTCAAAGAGTATAGTGAATTTTATAGATTAGTTCTTTAATTATATGATTATAAAATTTAATTTATTGTTTATATTCTTTTCTTGTATAGGTCAATATGCATCTGACCAACTATAAATAGAAAATGGTTCACTCTGCCAATGTCACCCCTGTTTCAGGGAAGGTCAGCAAAGAGTTGCAGGGTGTATGTTCATTTGAGATAACCTAGAGATAAATTGTGTGAAGCTTGATTCCGATTAGCACACTTTTTTTTTTGATCCTGTTGTTTCCTCTTTTATCTGTAGAAAAAAAATGATACCACATGCCCAAATGGCGTAGTGAAACACGCCGGGTACTGCTAGTAAATAATAAATTTAAAAATTCAGTCAGGATTCAAAGCTTGAACTTTTGACCATAATATATTCCTAAAGCCATTGAAAAGCAAAAGGATTATTCTCGAATAGGATCCATTTTTCTTCATGAATTATTCTAACAAATCTTGTTCATCATCATAAGGTTACCTTCATTTTCAAAGAACCAGGCTGATCGAGAAGGCTTTCTTTCTGTTTTTGATAATCTTGTATGAATATACTTGTACAAAATTTGGTTATTTTTCCTTTGTCCAAATGAATTCTCTTTGTAACATTTTTATTACTATAATATACTTACACATTTTTCATGAATCAGTAATTCATTGTGTGATTGTTTGAACAGCTTTTTCTGACCTAGTTTCAAAGCGATTAAAGTGAACAGTTATTTTTCAACAAATAAAACAAAAATTTACCTGCAAAAAAATAAATTTATTAGGTGCATAGGTATTTTTTCCAATTCTTTTCAACACCCCAAAAATGGAGGGGATGGCCATTACAAAAGATGTTTATTACAAAGTAAATTGCACATTTTTGTTGTTGTTACTAAATTGAGAAGTATTATTTACAAAATTAGAGGCAAACACTTCATCCAAAACAATCATACTTATCTGAAACATCCACACTATAGATAAAGTATATTTTAATTCCATTCCAATTCCACATTTCAAATACATCATCACCACATCTGTCTTTCGCCCTGTTATCTTTATTAATCTGGCTACCTATTTGCGAAGTGAGATGTATTTCTTTCTAAAAAAAAAAACATTGATGTAAAAATAATTGCAGAAAGGAAACACAAAATAAAGTCTTTTTTTTCCATATATTTAAAATGAACTAGACTTTAATTTTAGCATTCATAAATTGCTCAAAATACATTGTTGCAAAAAAAAATCTAACAGGTTTAATACATTCATTGTCAAATAAAAGTATTTATTTATCAGTTGTGATAAAGTTAAGAAATAACAGACATGAAGGAAATCAATTAGATCATTTTCTTAATGTGGTTAACATTGAGATGAATAACATTAAAATTGATATTCCTAGAAATTAAAAAGGGAAAAACGTAAGGACTATTGGTGTCATTATAACTAGCACGTCTTCCACTGTAACAAAATGTATGGTCTTTTGTTCAGTTTAAATTAGAGTCAGTTATCATTTCAAGAACAGTCCCTTATTATTTGTGAATGTAATGTAATTCACATGTAATTGTTTTAAAAAAAAAATTGAGTCATATAGAACCAAAAGCGTAATTTTTGTCTTTAAATTGTGATAAATATATGGAAACACAGAAAATGACATTACCTGTATTCCATATATTTTACAGTCATAAAAAAAAACTTAGATATATGCTTTTGGTTCCATGGGACTCATTTCATTTATTCGTTCTTAAGCCTAACACATATTAACTCGCATTGACATAATAATTATAGACTATTAGTTATAATACACTTTCAACGACAGCTCAAAGATTTGTGCAAAATAAACCCCACATATGTATTTTTGTGTCCAGAATATTACTTCATAATCGCATAGAGGGTTAGGGTTCGATCCCCATTAAGGAAATCAGAAATAATTCCATGTTTTGGTTTTTACTTCAAACCCAAAATTAAGGAACTGGCAAGGTTCAATAAACCTTCAAAAGAAGTAAGTACCAGCCTCCTCGGAAGGCCGGTACTCATTTCTTGTGAAGGGTTGGCGTAAAACTGCCCCCTTACCTTATAAGTTCCACTGGACACAAGCGACCCCTTTGGGCACAATACAGCTTAGTTGCATTGCATTGCTTCATAAAAAATTGTCTGTTTTTTTTTATTGTTTTGCACTAATCAGTAATCTTCTATTATCGCCTGATCCCCAACACCTACAGTAAGCTTTAAATTAAATGGTACCTAATGACTGATCAAAACTTAAGTGTTTCCAGTACCTAACTATTCAATTTGCAGAATAAACTTTTTTAATTTATTTTTTGTTACCTAGATAAATAAATCTTTTTTACAAAATCAACAAGTCGGTGGAGAGTGCTTTCAGGTTTTAATAAATATGATAAGGATGAAACACACTAGGTTAATATTTACAAAAGCGTTCAATGTTTACAAATAGTAACTCCTTTTTTACTTAGTTATTATTATTATTGGTCCCTTAAATTAATCCTCGGCCTCAAATAATTAAATTGACAAATTATTAACACCTAACATAGAAAATGCATGAAAAGAATTGAGAGAAAGATTGCATACTTTTGATATTTGTGTATTTAGTAAAGTTGCAAAGATATATCAGCCGGATCAAAGGCAAATACACGAGCAGATACATGCATGTTCGCGCACACATGTGGCCAGAAAACTTACATAATGGAAATGGAAATAATATATCCTCCAACTTATACCACCGTATTCTAAAATAAAAGTGACATTGCTAGAGGAGAAACTGTTTTTATATTTAAATTAATATTTCGAGAATATTTTTTAGTTACAAAACAGATGATTTACAAAGTTTAAACCATTTCTGTTGGATTTTTAAACCAGAAATAAATACACCATATTTCAAAATCTTCAATAAATAAAAACATTACAGAATATAATTAACTAGTCAGAAAATAAAAAGAAGCAAATTAACTAAATTATACAGTTAACGGACTAATATTCTAGATTATCATTAAGTTTGTAATGTGACAAGATTAGAAAGGGCGAGAAATAAGTTAAATAAAATAAACTATATATGAAACAAGGTTGAACTCGAGAGATTGTACTTTTAGTTTTTATGTTAACACTTAATGTTATTAACAAAAGCACGTGGGATATTAATGTTGTGAATCTAAAGCTAAATAGTAGAGATAGACTAATAGGGGGTAATTGGAAGATCCTAACAAGATTTATAAAACAAATATTCTTTTACACATTTGAAACAATCCTGTGAATTGTTTTAATCTTCTTTTTGATGCAGATTCAAATTCATACTGTCGATAACAACATGAACGGCATCACACAAGATTAAAAGCAGAAATTTCCACAGAACTGCTTGCTTTTTAAATGTGCAACAATAACTTTAAGAGCCGTTCACATGAAGAACCCCCGGAGCACATTACTAACTTTGCATTTACAAATAGGGCAGCGCTTTGTTGTACTCCAGCATTTAAGCGAGCATTTATAGCAACAGCAAATATGAGCAATGCGGCCATGGACAAATATGCCAGACTTGGGCTCTGATAGGCACATGACACAAACGTCTGAATCAGGGTTCTTCAGCAAATTAGCCTGAATGGTTTTTTCTATCTCTTGTCGGGCAGATATTTCACCTTTCTTTGAACGCACGTTATGCTCGTCATCCGAGTAATGTCTTCTTTTAGGCTCTTCTTCCTCGTCTGACTTGCTGAGAGATGTCAACGCGGGATAGCTCAGAGTCTTGGAGATGTACTCCACTTGGTCGCAATCAAACGTGGAGAACAGCGGCTGGCTGAACGAGTAATTATTAGCTATGGTATCTATACTTAACAACGGTTTGGCAATACAAGTCTCCGTCACTTCGCCGTCTTTACTTAAATGATTTTTTATCACAGTTACATTATCATATGCCGCATTCTTCGCATCCTCCTTAAACTTATCAAACTCTTCACTCTTCACTTTCTTTGCCTCATTTTTATCTACACTATCTAAGTTGTCTGCTTTTCTTTTCCTTTCGTTCACTCCTTCCACACTCTTGCACAACAGAGAACTCTTTGCAAGTTGCAATTGCTGGTCGAGGGAATCATTAGAATTGGCATCTGTGGGAGACAGGCTGTCCGTTGAGGACCCTGCGTGGTCTGACAGAGACCCCAGAGAGCTGGGAGGCTTTGCTTGACCCGGGATCGGCAACGTCAAGTTTTTGAATTCTAACCTGACGGGAGCTGTCACAATGACGTCTCCGTCTAGTGCCTTTACTTGGCTAATGTTACCACTCTTACACCGTTGCTGGTTAGGTCTCCTCTTTGTTCCCTTTTTAGTCTTTGGTCGCTTGCGCTTCGGTCGGGGGGGAAAGATGTCTTTTCTGACCTAGCACACACAAAAGCAACATAAATATCTTACACAGTAAAACATCATCAGCGCTGGAATAAAACATATCAACATGTTGTTGGTTCTACAAAAAATAAGGAAACAGATTTGTAGATTACCCAGTTGACCACAGCAAAAATAACATCAGTGAGCAATGAGCAAACAAACATAAACGCATCACCCCACAGAATAGTCTCAGCCAATTAATGAGCAGTGAAGCAGTGTATTTTGATTTCTAATCTTATTAATTGAAAGGTTTTTTTGCTCATTGCTCTCGCACCGATCTCCAAACTTTTATTAACGACATCCTGATTTAAATTAGAAGATGATAGTCTGAGACCTTATAAGCATTCATAATACCAAGATTTACTTCTGCGAGTTGTTCCAAAAATAGTTGGCGACAATAGTTATAATTCTATGAAAAACAACAGCATTTTCACTCAATTTAAAGTTACCTAAATGATTGTTGCAACAACCAACACTTAGGATGAATAAAAAGAGAGATTTAATGTGAATTTAAACTATGTTTTGATTGAATTTTAGTTATTTTTTTAAAGGAAGTAATGTTTGAAATAAAATGGACTTCACTGTGTAACACACCAAACCCTAAAATACAAAAAAGGACAGGTTTTCTTGTACTCAAATAATGTATTACTTATTACTTTGTAAATGACAGGGCCAATTAAGGCCTTCAGTTGCAAAGATATATTGACATTTATGGCTCATACTTAATGCACGCCCACAAGCAGACACATGTAAGTTTGCACTTACAATGATACACTTGTATACTCAGAAAATAAACCAAACTGCAAATGAACCTTGCAACTCCTGCAGCCTTTCCGTGAAAATGGGGTGGCATTGGAAAAAAATAAACAAGTTCTTACAGCATGGGGGTTAGCTTCATACCAACCTATTAGTCCAGTAAGGTTAAATATGGGAATAATCGAGGTAATTGAAAATCTGTAAGAGAGGATTGATCTGAGATGGCAGTACACAATGGAATATTGTTACCAACTTTGATGTATGGAAGTGAAGCATGGACAGTGAAATGAATAAAGTATGTACGGTGGAAATGAAGCACGATAGGAACAACTTTGAAGGACAGAGTTAGGAATGAATGGATAAAGAAATAATGTTAGCTGAAAGAGGATGTGAAAGTTTAGGTACAAAAGAATGTGATGAGATGATTTGGGCATGTGGAAAGAATAAATGGTGATAAACTGGCATTATGTACCTACAGAGGAAGAGTGAAAGGAAAAAGAGGTAAGGGACGACCGAGAAAATTATGGAGTGATCAGATTTAGGAGATTGTGAAAAAATGGGATATACAAAGTAAGTGTAAAAAAAGAAAATGTAAGAAAAACGTGATGGATATGAATGAATTGAAAGAGGTATGTAAGGATAGGAAAAAATGGAGGCGGCACTGCAGAGGCTCTCGCCATCGCTAGCGGAATGGAGACAGAGTTACAGTTACAGAGTGACACAAACGACAAGCGCATTTGAAGAGAATGAGGTGTTTTATTTACCTTGTAGCACTTTTCACAGTATCTAAAGAGCCTGGCGGTGAGGTGGGCCTGTCCGCACTGAGCGCACTCCCTGTAGCTGGGCTTGGGCTCCAGAGGGGGCTCACAGTCAGTCGTCAGGTCCGCCTGCGAGTCCTCCGAGTCCGCAAACATGAAGTCACCGTCGTTGGACACGGCAGTGATGTCTATTATCTGCGTCGCTATCAGCCCCTGGAAATCAAAATTAAATTTATGTATACAGAGGAAGTGTGAAAGGAAAAAGAGGTAAGGGACGACTGAGAAAAGTATGGAGTGATCAGATTGAGGAGATTGTGAAAGAATGGGATATACAAAGTGAGCGTAAAGAAGAAAATGCATGAAAAAGGTGATGGATATAAATGAATTGAAAGAGGTATGTAAGGATAGAAAGAAATGGAGGCAGCTCTGCAGAGGCTCTGGCCACCCCTAGCGGAATGGCGACAGAGTTACAGTTACAGATGAACATGTAAAAAAACAAAGTAAACAATCAAGAGCAGAAAGATATCACAAAGATTGACAGACGGTTTCCATTATTTCAATAGTCCGGTCGACGCTAAGTAAGTATTGTTTCATCACAGAGAGCTTGGGTTTTATTTTTGGAAAGGGAGTCAAAAAATATTTTCTGTTTTGGTTTATAATTCCCGCTCAAAATCAAAATGGTGGCGTTAGTTCAGATTTTCACAACACTCATTTTTAAGTTGTGTAGGTCTATAAAGCATCAACTGGAAGAGAAAGAGAAGGTTTCCTTACATCATCGCTGCCGCTTGATGAATTGCTGTCCACGAAGGCCACTTCCTCGTCCGAGGAGACCAGCTCGTACTCCAGCATGGCCCCGGTGGCGTCGCTGTCCCACTCAAGGTCACTGGTGTCCCTAGCCAAATCTACAACCACACGCCAACAATGCTGAGCTCCTTACATTGCAACAGTACACATCAATAAACATGCCGATGGAGAGCACGCTTCAACACTTGTAATTTTGTTTTACTACCTACAATCTATAATCTAAGCTGCAAAGATATGTTAATATTTAAGGTGCATATTAAATGCAGGCCCACAGACAGGCACGTGTAGGTTCGCGCCTACACATTCAGCATGTGTGCATACAAATAAAAAAAAACCTCACATGAACATAAACCTTGCAACTCCTGCCGCCTTTCCCTGAAACCGGGGTGGCATTGGCAAAAGTGAACCAATTTTTACAGCACGGGGGGTCAGCCTCATACCAACCTATCAGTCAAGGAACTATAACTGTCGCTATTCCACTAGGGGTGGCCAGTCTCTAGAGGGTTGCTTCCTCTTCCTCCTATTCTTGCATACCTCTTTCAACATCATATCCATCACCTTAATTTAAGCTCCCTCCATGTTGAGATATAATATATATTTTTCTTTCATTTAGTATGGTTTGTTTGATATAGTTAAAAATGTAATGGATTACTTGTATTCCTTGACTTATAGGTCGCTATGAGGCTGACCATCCATATCATAAAAAAACGGTTCACTTTGCCAATGTCACCCTTGTTTCAGGGAAGGTCAGCAAAAGTTGCAGATTACATGTTTACTTTTAGGTTTGGTCTTAACGTGGTAAGTGCACATGCAGTATTTGTAAGGGCAAACTTACTTAGTCTGCTTGTGGGCATGCATTTGATATCAATCATAAATATTAATGCATATTCGCAACTTAGATTATAGTCATTGTTGCCATTTCACTAGGGGTGGCCAGTCTTCATAGGGATTTTTTCATTTCTAACCTTGCATACCTATTTAAATTCAATCATATCTATCACATTTTACACACACTTCTTTGTTTAAAATTTCCTCTATGAATATGAGAAACTTCCTCCTGGTTTCAATCAATTACATTTTATGTTTTTATTTTCAATATTCACTCAGTGCATACATTTTTAATTTTTCTATGATAATAGGGAAGTATCACATATTTTTTTCATTGTATAAAATGGTAGAATACATTTTTTAAAATGCATCTGCGTTTTCAAAAGAAAATTATCTTGCTTAATTTTTAAACTACAGCTCTTTAAAATTAGCGCATTCTCGATTTCCGGAAAAAAGGTCATTTTGTTTATTTAGGTAGAGATGACGCCGATGCATTTTCGGAGTGTAGGTATCGGGGGTATCGACGGGCCCAGTGGCGAATCTTGACGTCATTTTGACGTCAAGATTCGCGAAGTCGAGCGCGCTGCGTTTTGGCGCGACTAAAATTCACCGCATTTTATTTTTTTAAATATCAATGTTATTTTTATTTTTACTACACAAAAAATATATGGTTGTGATCCTTGAAATGTACTCTACAGAACCATATTATTTTCAACCGTTTTCCCTACCACTGCAACTACCCTATTGGAAGGGCTGATCACAGCGCAAGTCAGGACCATGGCAGGTGATCGAAAATGATTGTTCAGAATGCCCCAGAGAGTAAGGAGACCCTAACTGAGGAGACTTGATGGCAGAACAAGCGGTAGATATAAAGGCTCGGAAAAGATTGGAAGAGACATACAATCAGGAGGGGACTGAAAAAGATAAAGAATGGGGACAAGAAATTATTATTACAATTATTCCCTCTTGTCTATCATAGCACACAATAATATTCTCTCCTATCTATAAATTCCACATTCATTCTTTACAAGCAAGACTAAATTCTGTGATTCCGAACCAAAAAAAAGAGGTTGTAAATTTTTTCCCAATGCCTACTTGAATTTCAATAGGCTACTAAAATAAAACAAATTACAAGCATGAGCCGTACTCTATAACATATTTAAAAGTTTCACAAAATTGAGCAGTTATAACAACTTCATTTTTATGTTATAAAAATTCCCAGAACAGTCCCGATACCAAGTTCAAACCAAAGTTACCAAAGGTTTAAACCAAAACCAACGGGCTCTTCTGGCAACTTGATTTTTTTTTTGTCACATTCACCTCATAGTTTTAATTTTTTTTTCTTCATATTTTTTCAAATGTTGGTATTTTTTTTTATCAAATTTGTTTTCTTTGTCATTTTCTTTGATAAGAATAATCTGTTTTTGGTATATTTTTTTATCATCTTTTCAGCATTTTCATATAGATTCTTTCTTTGTGTTTTTATCTGTATCATATATTTTTTTGGTGAATTTGATATTTTTTCAGACTTATTCATTGTTCAATTACAAATGCTTAAATAGAATTATCAGGTTTCTAACACAACTATTAAGTACTAAGAATAACTATGGAATTTCAATATATACAAATGTTTTTACTGATAAGTGCATACACACGATTGAATATTGTTTTTTTTCATAAAAGGTCATTAAAACCAAAACCGTGCTAATTAAACAAGTAGGTATTTTTATATTGCATTTCAATATGTAAAATTGAAAGATGACTGTTCAGACATGTTTGTACATGGCAACAAATGATATCACAGAAACGTGAACAGACAGGATTCAACTATGCTTCAAAGTGCATTGAGTCACAGCCAGTCCAAACACACTATATTATACCTATCAACAAAAATGTTTTTCAACATTTTTCCTGCTAAGTGACAGTTGAGACATTCCACATATGAATGCAGATGTCAACACAAAGCAGGTTTGCCAATACAAAAGATGATGATTGAATGATTGATAATTTAAAAATGGAATGTTTTTAAATGTATGGCAGCAATCAAAGATGGAATATTTTTAAGAGAATGGTAGCAAGTTCAAAAATGGAATATTTCAAGATATGAATGAATGACATCTTGTAAGTTTACATCCAAGCAATTTTACAGCAGATTTTTGCTCACTATTCAATTAATTAATTCATTTAAGCAAGTCCAAACCACAGGCATAAAAAGATAATGCAAATCCATTTTTAATGTTAATGATATGTGTGTATGCAGATAACAGAGGATGAAAACAAAATGGATTGATAAGCCCAATGATAATACTGAGAAATGAAAAATACTGAATACCATTTAGATTTTGACAGAATGTATACATTTACAATTTTGACTGACTTGAGGATCTTCTCGTTAAAAGCACGGTAGACCAAGTATTACACTTTACATATAATCTCAACCATAGCATTTCATGGAAAATGTGCAGAATGTAAAACAGCCTACTGTTAGTGGATAATTCAGTGTCCAAACATTTTTTTTTGGTAAAACGCTATTGTAGAGTTTCACTGAATGTTGTGTATTTGGCGCAAACAAGTTATTTTACCTGATTGCATGGATCATTAAATTTGGAACTGAATAAAATCTTTCAAAATTTGAAAGCTTCTGTCAAAATCATGAATAAATCTTATTTATTAATAAAAAATATTGAAATCCCAATTAGATATTAGAGTTGTATGGAACCAAAGGCAGTTATTTAGTTTTTTTTAGAAATGAAAATATATAATGGAAACAGAAAATGTCACTTTCTGGGTTTCTATATGTTATCATTTTCTTACAAAGCCTTGATTGCCGCCTTTGGTTCTACAGGAACTTTTTACTTCTAGTTAATGGAATCGGAACGATTTTTGCTCCGATGCGTTAAAATATTCCTGGGGGCAAATTCCACATCTCTGTGTAACATTTTATCGAGGCACGTATTTACAAAGAGCTGTGGAGTTTTCCAGCCAGGAAGATTTTTCATATTTTGAAGATCCATGGGTAATTTCAAATTTAGAACATCCGTGCAAAAAACTTTTCCTGTCAAATGAAACCCCAATTTAGCTACTACTACAACAGAAATACACTTTCTAGTAATAAAATATGTAAGTTTCACACAAAAACAGAACCTGATAAATAAGTTATTACAAAAATTGATTAATCCAAAACATAAACACAATGTGGAAGATAAACTGCGGAGAGCGCGGGTGTAATGCAGGTTAGGTGTTAATTTGACAAGTCAACATTTCATCCTCTCATTTGCAGAACCATACCAGTCTCTTTCCCTTGGATGCTGAGGACGCTATCTTCACTGTTTTCATCATCTGAACTTCTAGAAGATTCACTCGCTAGCTTATAAAAGTATTTGGACGCCTTGGATGGAACGAGAGACTCCATTTGCATCCGCCCCACTAGAAGTAAAAAAAAAACTAATGAACGCACAACAATAAACATTTGCGGAATACACTGAGGAGTGAACTGATTTCTACACTGCTTTTATAAGAAATGCACTGGTTATTTACCCATTAATTGAGCGACCCTGCTCTCTTGACAGTTGAACATTTCACGAATATTCTTTACTTTTCTCCTTTCGATTCGAGTCGTAACGTGCTTTCGTTTGGGCTTGTTGATCGTAAAAATTCCACAACCGGAAAATGAATGAACACAGGTTTTCTCTCTCTCCGACTAGCCCTATTTTGTATAGCGCTATCTCATGCACCGCCAACTCACGGGTCACAATCCAAGGTGAGGCAAGCAAGAACGAACAAGAAAATGACTGATGACAACACAGCTGCTGTCAACGAAAAATAATGATTTATCTGATTACAAATTTATTGGACAGTAATGAATGACATAATTATTGGGCTAAAATTCAATAAAACAAAGGTAATTTTGTTTTCATGTTTTTTTGGATTGATTAACCAAGTGTTAGGTAAATTAGGTTAAAAAAAGTAGGTAGGTAAATAAATCTCATTGTATTGGCTAGATAATACTGCGCACTCTTCTTGACGTTTGAATCCCAAAACAAAACATGCAATTCAAAGATGGCGTCGATCTGTCGCTGCGGTCGCCGAGTGTATTTTGACATAAAATAATATTTATTATTTTACACATTGTTTATGGAACATTACAAGAATAAGATTAATTTTAAGGTACATTTTTATACTTTTCGTCATAATTTAACATTTCAATGCTTTAAAATTGTTTGTTGAGCAATATAAAGGCACATCAAATTTTGCTGACATTTCGGAAATTTTTACCATCTGCCATACTTCTTACGCAAAAATAAATTAAACCCCATATTTATTATTTTTAAAGTATATATTTGTAATTTATCCAATAAATATTAACAAGGCTATGGTATAGCTCTTTTTAATTTGTTATTAAATTTTCTTTTAGGCTACAAGATGAATGATTTGCCGGCATTAGGGAAAGGCGCCTTGGCAGGCCTTATTGGAGAATATGGTTCTGATGACAGCAGTTGTGATGAAGAAATGGTAGAAAGCAGAAAACCTGTCAAACAACCGACAGCGCCTGTTCAGCAACCAGGTAATGTTCCACAATATTCTTTTCTGGTTTCAAAAGCAAATTTCTGGCATCACATGCACAAGCGCCCTTGGAGTGACTATATCATGAAACGTCGCTATAAAAAAATCACCAACTCATCAGGATATCAACCACCAGCTCACCTACACCCACAACACTGCAGCACTCCAACAAGTGCCATAGATCGCTAGATTTCCTGAAGTCTGGGGAGTCTGCCGCATTGGATTCATTAAAAAATAAATCAAACACTGGTTCAAGCAACGGTTGAATGGAGAGATGTTTTCCGTGATGACAACTGTGATATCACAGTTTTCATCAAGATCATCTTCATCATCACACTTCACGCTGAAGAAGCCCATTGTAGACATGGGCGAAATGTCCAGAAGCTCCAGCTCCCATAGAGCACGGCAACAGATTCCAGAAAACATCTCTCCAGCATCATCAGCCGGCCGTGTAAGCTTGAAACTCTTATTCAATGGTTAAATGGTTAAGTTTTATAGTCATGGTAGTGAAGAAGTGTTCTGCCACCACTAGGAGTTGTGTACTCACACGCATGTTGTGTTGCAGTGTGGTCCGTGTGTGTGGACCCCGCCACGGGCTGTCCCTACTACTGGGAGCAGCTGAGCAACCAGGTGTGCTGGGAGCCTCCGCAGGGCCTGGAGGCTCTTCTCGCCGCAGCTCAGCCACCACTACCTGGTAAACTATCACATTCCACACCTGTGTGCATCCCGATCACATTGCTTCATCTCATATTTCATTTTCCCCAGTCGGTGGGATATCCAGAGTCATAATAAAAGGAGAGCTTGTATCAAAAAGGTAATGACTTTGGATGAAATGAAAGAAGTATGTAAAAGGACAGGAAGAAATGGCAGCTAACCTGTAATGTGAATTTGTAATGTTGGCGGCTTATTTATTCATACATTCATAATTTTATGTTTTATTTTTTGTATACCTATTGACCTTTTTTCGTTTAGATTTCTTTTTAAGGGTTTGTTGTTTTTGTATACATTAATGTTATTTATTATTTGCATTCCTTGACTTTTAGGTTGGTATGAGGCTGACCACCCATATTGTAAAAAAATGGTTCACTTTGCCAATGTCACCGTTGTTTCAGGGAAGGACAGCAAGAGTTGCAGGGTGTATGTCCATTTGAGATTTGTTTTTTTTTTGTAGGTACACATGCGGTATGTGCAAGCGCGGACTTGTACGTGTGCTTGTGAGAATGCATATAATGTGAATCCCCAATGTTACATATCTTTGCAACTTAGATTAGATACGATTAAATTAGTAGCTCCGTAGCTCAGTTCGTAGAGCGCTTGGGTTTCATGTTAAAGAGCTAGGGCTTAATCCCCACCGAGGGTGTCAGAAATGATTTCCCGTTATTGGTGTTTATTTCAAACCCAAAATAAAATACGGCCAGGCTTACAAAAAATGATAACAAGTCCACTCGGTAGCTGGGAAACCACCTCATTCAAGTGAACGTTAGCTCCTCTACTTGTGAAAATAAATAAGTTCCACTTACCGTGCGACCCTTTCAGGGACAGCACGGTAAAAAATGCACTATATATATAGCTTAGTTGCATTTAGAATTATTAAACAATGTTTTATCGTGCTTTGATAGAATTTCTAGCTCTCAATAGGAAAGCAATGGATAGATTTGATGCACAGCTTTTGATGAACGCTAGAACCTTCCTAAAGTGGTCATCCCTAAGATAATAATGAACTTAGAGTCATCTCCAGTAAGTAGTGGCAGCCACTGCATTCTTTTTTGCTTGAAGCATGTCTGTCAGTGTGAATTTTTCACCAATTAAGGGGCACACTGACATATGTGCCGAGTCCTGGATATCCCCGCAGTCACACAGGGTGTCCTGTCCACGGTCAAGTAGGTTCCACCTTTGAAGGTTTGTTTTGCACCTTACCATACCAGTCTTAGTCTGTTGAGGGCTCTCCAGGTATTGTATGGTAGATGGTTGCATGTAGGGGGAGTCTCGGCTGATTCCATCCAACTACTGCCATCTCCACAGTCTCAGACGTCTCTGTTCTTGGGTGACGGATGAGCTCTTCAAAGGTGGATGCAAAGAACTTTCTGGACTTAAGTCTGGTGGTTGGAAGCACATGCCCATACAAAAAACTTGTTGAAGAATCAACAAGTGTGCAACATAACATAAAACACAAATATAAGCCGATTAAACCATGGATCACACATGGGCTAGTAGTATCAATCCGACATAAAGAAACTCTGTATAAACAAACCCGTCAACAACCGAACAATCTAAAATTGCTCAAATATTTTGAAAAATTTAAAAAAAAGCTTACATATTTAATAAAATCCACAAAAGAAAATTATTACAAACATAAATTAGAACAAACCAAAAATAACCCTAAAAATGTATGGTCTGTTATAAACGATTTTCTTGAAAAAAACAAAAACATGAAAAATGAAATAATAGCCATTAATCATGAAAACGAAACCACGTGCTGTAGAGAAAATCCCTCAAAAGCTGCTAATATTTTCAACAATTTCTTTTCAAGTGTTGGAAAAAATTTAGCTCAGCAAATACCTGGTAAAAGTACTTCTCCCGAATTAAAGTGCAATATAGAAGAGAAACACATGATATATATATTTCAACCCACAACAAGGGAAGAAATAGAGACAGTAATTAGCAATCTGAAAAACGGTACGGCGCCTGGATATGATGCTCTTTCTGCTGAAACTTTAAAACATATTAAAGAACAAATATCGAAACCACTACAACATATAATTAATTTGAGTTTTGAAAGTGGAACGTTTCCTTCAAATTACAAAAAAACAATAATAACACCCATATTTAAGACAGGAAATTGGGAAAAAGTAAACAATTACCGACCCATTTCTGTTATATCTAACATAGCAAAAATTTTTGAAAAATTAGCAAAAATTAGGTTAATTAAATTTATAAAAGCCAACAATATAATACACGATAACCAATTCGGATTCATGGAAAATAGAAGTACTCAAGATGCCATCGCGAAAATAACGAACTTAATTCATAGCTCACTTGACCAATCTTTTAAATGTATCGGAATTTTCATTGATTTAAAAAAAGCATTTGATAGCATCTCTCACGAAAAACTAATTGTAAAACTGAATTCAATTGGGATAAAATTAAAAGCGTTACAATGGATAAAAAGTTACTTATATCAGAGATCTCAAATAGTTAAAATTAATAGTTCTTATAGTCAACCATCAACCGGTGAATTTGGTATCCCACAAGGTACTGTACTGGGTCCATTACTATTCATCTTATACACAAATGATATTTTCACTCTAAAACTCAATGGAAAAATAATATCTTATGCAGATGATACTGCCATTATATTGGAGGGACAAGATTGGCGCTCTATTAATGAACGAGCAAATCTTGACATGAATATACTGAAGGGGTGGTTCGATAGTAATATATTATCACTAAATATTAAAAAAACTCAATTCATTTCTTTCGCAATAAATAAATTTAATTCAGAGCCGCCAATTAAAATCATCATACACAGTCAGAATTGCAATGAAACTAAAAACTGTGAAAACACATGTTCAACACTAACTTCAACAAAAAATATAAAATACCTAGGCATTATTATAGATCAAAATATGAAGTGGAAAAATCACATAATGGAACTGGTCAAACGAATACGAAAATGTATATACATATTCATAAGACTCAGAAACATTCTTAAAATCGAACAATTAAAAATGGTATACTACTCAATTGTACAATCAATGTTACAATATGGCATAATTGGATGGGGGGGATCATATGATAATATTTTAAATTCAGTAAAAATAGCTCAGAGATTAATTATTAAAGTAATTCTAAAAAAGCCACCAACATTTTCAACAGAATCTTTATTCAAAATTTTTAAGGTACCAACTATAGAACAAATTTTCAAACTGTACTCTATTCTGGAAATAATAAAAATTGACAAAGCAAAACAATTTGAAAGAGCTATATCAAGGAGAAGACAAAATTTTATAACAATTCCTAAATTTAAAACAAAACAATTCGAGAATAATTTTATCTGTAGGGGAATAAAATACTATAACATATTGCCAAATGAAATCAAAATAATTAAGGATGTTAAAAAAATTAAGTTTAAAATAAAAAAATATATATATTCATAGTTCTACTTATTGATTGGTTGTTTCTAATTTTTGGTTTTTTTCATTTTTTATATTGTTAATTTATTTTTTGATTTATTCTTGTGTATTACCTATATTTTTTTCCTTTAAGTATTATTTTAAGTTTTTATCTCATTATATTATATAGAATATAATTTAAGAACATAATTTATTTAAGATAGCTGCGATTCCCTCACCAAGCACAAGAGCTTGGCTCTTCAATTGGTGAGGAAATAACAATTAAGTTCTTATTATTATTTAGAAATATTACTTGTTTTAAAATAAAATTTGTATTTATATTTTGTTAATAAATAAAAAAAAAAAAAAAAAAAAAAAAAGTACCTTGGGTCAAATGATAATGAGAAAGATTTACCGGATTGTTATTTTTACTGTGAATTTATGTTACAGGAGATTTTTCAAGTCAGCATACTCCATGGACAAATAGACCCGCGATTGCGGCCAATCGGAATAAACAACCAAACAACGTGCCAGCTGTTGGCAATCGTGGAAGAGTGCCTGTTCAGCCAGCGAAGCTGCGACCACCTACGCCATCCAGTGAGGAAGAAGAAGAGTGCGTATTCACTGCTTATTGCTTTAGATTAAATGTGTCATGTGAAAGAGTGGCCTACAAGGTGTGCCATACGGTATACAAGGCTCTCAACGGCGTGGCTCCTGAATACTTGGCTGAGCTTTTGTCCCAGCAGTTCAGCACAAGCGACCTGGTGCTTAGATCTGCTGTGTCTGGTGGGGCCAGACTCAACGAACCCATCAGATTTTGTGCGACACGCTTTGGCGACCGAGGGTTCCGCAATGGCGCACCCTTGGTGTGGAATAAACTGCCCGTGGAGGTCAGGACGGCGAGTACTGAAGCATCATTTAAGAAAAAATTAAAGACTTACATGTTCAGTCAGTCATTTAGGGACTAAAAACTATGTGTGAGTGGGTGAACTTAAAGTTTTGTGTGAGTGAGTGAGGAATAAAGACAAACCAAACAATAAAAGGGCCCTTGAGGTGTGCTACACACGAAAACGGCGCTTTTTAAAAAACAAATTATCCAAATATATATATATATTAACAAAATTTATTTAAGGAAAGTGATTCACTGAATGTGTTAACTGTACTATTAAAACTTTTATTTTATGTTTACAGGAAAATAGAGCTGATAACTTCGTACCACAATTCAGATTCAGGGACAGATGATGAGAGCGATGTCAAAGGAAGCACCGTGGTGCGAGTTTATCCCAGAATGGCAAACAATTCAAAATCCAAGGACATTGCTGTTGATAAGTCAGCAAAGAAAGCTAAAATTCCACCCGGAAAAAGTGAACCTTTAACATATGGACCAGAATTGCCCAATGATATTGTGATTCCATCAAATACTCCTCCAAAAGAGTCTGAAATTATTATAGGACCGACTTTACCTCCTGAATTGGAGAATTGTGTTGCGGTGGGTCCAAGTTTGCCTGATGATTTGAAGGTTTGTCCTGATATAGTGAAAGACAATGAAAAATCTGTTGAAATAGAGGCGAAACAAACAGATAGTGTGGAATCTCCCCCTGAAGTTTTAGTAAGTATAAATCTGATATTTTACTGTGTTGGAAACCATGCTAAATATGTGTCATATTATACAACCCAAGGCGGCAATCAAAGTATTTTTTTTGCATAAATGAGATAAATATGTGGAAACACAGAAAATTGTTTCAATTCTGGAAAAAATCCTTAAATGAGGTCATTATATTTAAAAACATTAAAAAAGTTATGACATTTAGTTACCTGGTTGCTAGGGCAAAGGATAAATAATGATTTGTTATTTTTTACTAATGACTAAATATGGATGTGTGATGTTTGCCCACAAAGGGAAATTCTAATTCTAAACATCTGTGCAAAAACATTCCAACCTCATTGCCCTCTTTAATTCTACATGTACAGTGGGTTGCCATATTAATAGGGACACTTGTGAAAAACGTATTTATCTCACTTTGGTATTCAGAAAACATATATTTTGATTATAAATTGTCATGTTTTTGTTATTTAATGACAAAAACACTTTATTGGGAACATTTTGACACCGTATTTCTTGTTAATTGTCATTTATTTTGATAGCTATATCATATTTAAACATTTTTGATGAAAAAATCGATATTTTGTGACATTGCCTTAAGCTGCGTTAATGGCTTATATGAGTCGTGGCATGCTCTCAATGCAATTTTTGTGCACTGGATTTTATCTCAGGGGTATGATACCCTACCTGAGTGAGGGTTTTGATGAGCTGCTGCTTGGTTGTGATCACCTCCTGGGCAATCTCCCTTTTCGTGAGCTCCCACAGGGTTTCGATTGGGTTTATATCAGGGAATCCCCTGGCCAAGGTAAAACCTGCAGGATTTTTTCAGCCAGAAATGCAGTGACACTACTGGTTTTATGGTATAATGCGGAAGTATGCATAAATATGTACTCTTGACCATCAGGGGACCATTCTCCGACCTCAGGTAGCAGTCAATTTTTCAGTATTTGTCTGTACTGATCCTGCTTCATGTTCCATTGCTTGATGTGGAAGTGACCCATCCACTTGGAAGCGATGATTGACCACAACCATGATACTGGTAATCTGTTTGATTGTCTTCAAAGGGCACTCCTTATGGAATTTCTCTCCCAGGTGCGTTCGAATGGATGATGAATTTTTAACCAAAATTTGAAAAATGGCTTCATCAGAGAAGCACATCTATAAAAGAGATAATCACGCGATAGGATTTTTTTATGGGTTTAAGCCCATAAAAATATCAATCACCTAACTTCTGACTGCAATCGTAGTCATGTGGTGACGTGCTTTGACCCATTGCTATCCCTTTTTCTTCATGGCTACCAAAAGGTGAGTTTTCGCAGCTCGACCATGAGCAATAAGTCTCTTCTCAGCCAGCCTCCTCTGGACTGTCTTCTAAGATATTTCACGATTTTCTTCCTTGATCATCAAGGTGAGACGAGAAACACTTTTTTTTCGATTTTGGAGACAGTTGTCTCTGATTTGTTGGTCAGTACGACGTGTGGTGACTCGTTTTTTGCTACTTTTTCCAATCTCATGCAAGATTTTGATGGTTTTTTTCTAAATTATGTTTTAAAAACACTTAAAAACACCTAAAATGTCTTTTATTTCGCCTTAAAAATGTTCGGTGTAAAAAAAAAAAATTCTTCCTCATATTTTCAGTATGTACGGGTCTTAAGACCCGTACATACTGAAAAAACACTATTTTTTTACTCAACCTTGTAGAACTTTTAATTTTTCATTGGTAATGATCAAAAAACTAAAATAATCTAATGCAACATTAATATTTACTTATGTTTTCGTATAAAAAAGCTGCTAAAATTCACTAAATTAATTGTAATGGATGTTTACTTATGACGCTCTCGATCGCTCGTTTTCACAAAAATGATGACCGCATGGGATCAACCTTACATTTTTTAAAGGTGTGATACTTTGCATGTGTTACTACGTTTTAAATGACTCAGTAGTGCTACCAGTAGTAAAAATAAAAACAATTTGGCCATCACATGACCGTTATTTAGAAGTAATAGCAATGTAAACACAAAAAACACGAAATATATGAAGTGTCCCTATTAATATGGCAACCCACTGTATTTAGCATGATAGGAAGACCACTCTGAATTTGTCAATGATGAGAAACAACACCTGAGTTAGTAAAGGAAATCTTTGTAATTTCTTTTACATGATGGTTAAGTTTTCAAGCTGAGACAAAATGATGACACGCTAGTTAGAGTCTCTGCTTTATTCTAATAATGTATTGAGATTCACTAGCATCTGATTCTGATTTAATGTTTTTTAAAATTATTGTTTTACAGTATACTTTGTGTTGATAGTAATTTTTGTTATTGTTGCAGGAAGACATCAAAATTGTAGGAGACGAATCGCAGAAGGAATCTGTAAAGGAGGAAAGTGTTAAATTAGACGAGAATACGGAAGATAATGATAATAAAAGTAGTGAAGTTGAGGAGAGTGACAATCTGGACGAGTTAATGTTGGCCCAGGCTAAACTATTGAAGAAACTCGGGGACTTAGTTCCAAGTGAGATAGAATTTCTCGTCGGTTCTCCAAAAACTAAATCTCAGGGTAACTCTAGAAGCAATTCCCTTCCAGGAACTCCTCCTATCAAAGCGGTTAATGGAGAGAAGAAGCCAGCTGCTTTAGATATGGATGTAGACGACTTGATAGCTCAAATAGAAAAGGAACAACCAATAGATCAACCTGGTATGGCTTCAGATGCTTTATCTGTTGATACGACTTCAATGGATGAGTCCAATACAGAGAAATCTGTCTTGGAAGATCATTTAGACACCAAGTCGCAGGTGGTTTTTAAACCTCTTTTTCCCAGTGCGAAGACGATTGGTGAATCAATGGAACCACTGGTTAAAGAGAGTGAAATAAAAGCGTTTATAAGTAAAGAAGTCAATGTGGTTGAAGATAATATACAATCGGAGGTGAATACTAAAATAGAAGATGTTAAAGTAGTGAATAAGTATGAAATCAACATGGCTGAAATAGGCATGGAAAGTTCTGCGTTTAAAAGGAAGAGACGGATAGCGTTGGATGTGTTGCCAGCTAAGAAAATCACTAAAAGTGTGGGCTCAGATGTGAGTGATGTGGCGACAAATAGAGATATCAGTTACACCACTAAATATGCACAAAATTTTGAAACTAACGGTGGCAGAATGGGGCTTGGTTTCACTCCGGAAGATTTCTCCTTTGAGTCGGAATTCTTGGATAAAAAGTCATCATACGATGATGAAAAGAAAAGCTTTTCGAATTTTAAAAAGGGCGGCATCATGTTTCAAAAGGGTGAGACGTTGAACCCGGTGGTGGTTGAGGAGAGTGAGAATAAGGTGAAGAAGAATGAAGAAGTGATAGCGGAGAAAGAACTGATAGAGGCCA
Source organism: Agapetus fuscipes (assembly GCA_951799405.1). Classification (NCBI taxonomy): domain Eukaryota; kingdom Metazoa; phylum Arthropoda; class Insecta; order Trichoptera; family Glossosomatidae; genus Agapetus; species Agapetus fuscipes. The sequence goes on from OX637342.1 coordinate 8,185,302, forward strand.
AACTCAAGTTTCTGACACAATCGTTGCCCCCTGTTCCTCCAATGCAACAACTGCTTATAGAACTACAGGTATGATGTATGTTTTTAAACATTTCAGGATGTGTGCCAAATAGTTATTTTTCATGTATATTCATTAATGGGTGTGCAGAATTTTTAAATGAAGCACAGGTGAAAAGTAGGTTTTATTTAAGATATATTTATCATACGACATCATTTGCATGATCCAGAAGTTTTGACCACTTTGATTAATCACTTTTCTATGCAATGCTTCCCTCTCTAGTGTTTATCTCCTACGCGCTCCTCCGCATCTCATCTTTTCCATATAGCACCATGAAAAACTAACTACCACTAAATTCATTCATTCATATAAGCTGTCAAACTTGCAATAAATGTACTCCTGACTTTGATAAAATTTCAAAGCTGAAAACCATTCATTACATTTTGTAACTAACTTTCCCCACCATTTTTAATATTTACTATTACTTTCCACTTATTCTCTTTTTTTTTTGCATTCTTGTTCTTTTAGCCAATTATGATTGGAAAATTCACTGGTATTGTAAACTGTTCATTTTCCTTCTTTATGTGGGAGGCGGGGGCAGGAGCTCCCCCGCCCGCCCTGTCCTGGCTGGGCACGGCGGGCCAGGCGCTGTCATTATGTAATGTAATGGTTGTGTTGTGTGTTGCAGACACTGTGGGGTCTGTGGGAGGCGGGGGCAGGAGCTCCCCCGCCCGCCCTGTCCTCCTGGCTGAGCACGGCGGGCCAGGCGCTGGCCAGGCTGGAGGCGCGCGCCGCCCCCGCCCCCTGGACCTGCCGCTTCACAAGGTACACACACCACCACACAACTTATCCCGTTCCAACACTGCACTACCTGAGCAGGTAGCCACACAATCAGATCAAACAAACCTCGCAGATTGTGAATTACTATAGTGTTATCCCACGATGGGAAGCAAACACACTTTTTGCATCATCAGGTGGTTTATCAATGTAATTATAATAAAGTAATAATGGACTTTAGCACATTTAAATTGGGGTGAAAGAATGCAATGTCATTCGGCCGAGTTTCTAAGGAAGAGACAAATATTTTGTTATTGGTGTACAAAGTGTGACCTTAGCTCCACGTGTTGCCTTTGTTCCATGTGAGTGTGACATTTGATCGCTGAGAAAAAATATATAAAATTAAATTTGTACTGGGTTTGATTCTTATAAATGAATTCTTCTCAAAACGATTGTTGATTGTAAGTTATTCATATTCAATTCACATCACAAAATGAAACACCTTTTTTCATTGAATGATACACACAAATCTTTCTAGTTGTACCTATTCATGAAGCTTCATTACCATCTTGCTTTTGTCAATAAATCTTTTGGTGTTGGGCTACAAAGAAAAATGTCTCTGAGGTCCTTCGGTGCGAATGTTTATGTAAATTCATACCAACCACCTAATGATATGAAGGATGTGTTTGCAATGCCCATAGTGAAATTAAATTATAAGGATCGTAATCTGAAATCAAGTTGTTATACTTCTAAAAGATGCCATAAATAAATATAGCTAAAGTCGCAGTAAGTCACAGTAAAACAGTAAATTATTCAACATTAATAATGGGGTTCTACAAAATAAGATATGCAATATGAATTCTGCTTCTATAAATACAATAGAAGGCAGTGTTTCAATAAAATGTTTAGAATTTGTAAATAAGATATTACAGCTTGAAAATTATACCAAAAATTAAGCATTTTACAATAGATTTTATGAAAGTAAATTCAAAACTTATGCCTTCCTTGTTTTTTAATAATATTGTATAGTCCAGAGGTTCCTAATCTTTTTCAGTTTGCGGCTCCCTAAAATTTTTTCCCTGGATTTTTTCTACGCGCCCCTAACAGATCAGTTTTTTCTATATTGAAATTATGGACAGGAGAGACGGGGGGAAGGGTGGTAATAACGCTTACAGTTTAACTATCGCCTCCCAATCACCCCAAATTTTGTCAGCATACACAATCAATGCGAAAATTAGGGAATTGGAAACCATTTCCTTAAAAGGAAAAATTGCAAAATATTTTAATTGAATATTTCGCAGCACCTTTATGGCGGCTGCGTGGCGCCCCATAGAGCTGCGACCTATAGTTTGGGAATCACTGGTTTAGCCAGTCCATGGTCTTTTTCTCACTTAAATCAATAATATTTTTCTAGTCATAATGAGATGTGTATATTTTGTCCTATAATACAGTTTTGTTGTAACAAAATTTATATTTAACCATCGGAGAGACATTTATCATTTTTCAGCTTATATACTAATAACATGTGATGTATTCTGTGATATATTTAAGAAATAAATTATTTATTAGAAACTGATGTGTATGTGTGCATTTTTATTATTTTAAATTCAACGGAGCAAACTTTTCTGAAGTATTCAATCAAAACCATCTTTCTTATTTTTCTATCATTTGAAAAGTAGTATTTAAAAGTATATTCACTTGTTAGTTCGAGACCAATAAACTTGTTGATGTTGAAAAAATCATAGAAATATTTTTGTTAGCATTTATAAGATGTGTGAAGAAATTCTACGGAGGTGTTTGGTTGGTGAGACTTATCGTGAACATCGGACGTATTCGGATGGACCTCTTCAATCTTCAAGGTATCTTCTCCTCGGTAAGTCTTTGAATTGAAGACCTTTGTCTTGTTACCATTTTTCTGATTTTGACTATGACCTTTTATGAATGATTTATACACTTTGATCTTCTGTCGCAGGTTGGGTCGCTGGAAATAAATTGGAGATGATGTTGACTTGAATCTGCAATGAATAGAATCCGCTATTAAATCAAATTGTACTTTGTAAGAATTAGATTGAGTGAAATATATTTTACACTTGTAAAATCATTACAATCTTATAAATTGGTAAATGAGAGTTTTTTTTTCATAAAAAAATAATTGGAATCTTATTTAGTGTAATTTAAAGGCATTTCTAGATTATAAAGTCTTTTGCTTATTAGTCTTTGACTTCTAATTTTATTGAGAGAAAATAAATAAAAAAGTAAGTGAATAATAAACACTTTACTCTCTCTTTTTTTTTTTTTTCATTTAAGCCTAGGAGTGTCTATCAACAGCACTGATTAATGAAAACGGAGATTGTAGAATTTGTTGCTTTTATCCAGTTTTCATATGGAAGAAAGGTTATTTTTCATTTGTATTATCTTGCAAAAACCACATCTGAGTCAGCACAAATGTCATAGACAAACAAATTGTAAGTAAGGTTCCCTTAAAAATGCCAACAGTTTCAGATTCAGACAGGGTGGCAGGTTGTTATATCAACCTCTAAATAGATTCTGCAATCCAGAAAGCATATTATGATATTGGTTCCTAAGGATCCTAGTTAAATCAAAATGACATTTCTTACTGAGAAAAAAAAATCAATTTCAATTCTGCTTTCTTTCTCTAATGGAATATTTTATTGTACTTCCATAAACATCCAAGGTATTCAGTACGATTCCGCTTCACATCTCCAATTTCCCGCTTCAAATACTAGCTCACACTGAACCCCTCACCCTTGTCACGCTCTGATCTTGCTGTGTGTGTTGTGTGTTATGCGCAGTGAGGCCGGATGTTACGTATACGAGGAGCCGACGACTGGCCGGCAGCAGTTCCACTACCCCGGAGACCAGCTGGAGGAGGGAGCTCCGGTGGTAGAGGGCCCTGCTGACATGGACATCTGCAACACGCCGCCCCCTCTGCCGCCCCCTGAGAGCCCCCCACCTCCCCCACCACCACCTCTTCCCCCGCCACCTGTGGAGGAGGCCCACGCTAACACCTATCAAAGGTTACTGTTACAATATTTCTAGATATTATTTTTCAGTTGTGTGCCCCGTTTCTGAGGATTGTGGAGGACTGGGATTCGTTGAAAGCTATTTTTGATTGAACATTTTTCTCTCCATATATTTCAATACTATGGTAGGTATATTGAAAATAAGTTGCTCAAATTGTTGCATGTGACATACTAGACAGCTAGTGTCTACCAGGCTGACCACCCAAACAGCTGGTCTTCTGCATCACAAGAGGGAATTTTGGAATTCTCTCTTGTGAGTCCGGAACAGATCTTAGATCTTCTATAAGAAGAAGAAGAAGAATTAATTTCAATGGATAATGCACACAGCTTAAAGTATCAAGCTGCACTTATAGTGCTATTTCTTGCCGCGTAATGTCCTAAAGGTTTGCTTGTGACTTCTGAAACCTATTTATTTTCACTGATAAGGAGACCGGCTTAACACCAACTAATGCAAAGTGTGGGGGTATCCTTCATAAATTTATTTATTTTATTTAACATAATTTATTTTAGTAATTAAACAATTTCACATTGTTTTCAGGTCTGACATGCAGCCCCTTCCGCCGGGAACAGAGTGCCTCTCCCCCTCCCCCCTCCCCCCTCCCGCTGCGCCCCCGCTGCCACCGCTCGCCCCCCGCATATCACACCCCGCTCTTACCCCTGCCCCTTACAGCTATCCTGCGGGCATGCCTCTGCCTCCGCCACCTCCACAGATATCCAAGCAGGAGCCTGCAGCAACGCCAGCGGTGAGTGAGATAATTTCTATCTATTTTATGAATGTTTTTTGACTTCCGCCAACCATAATCCGTAGTCTAGTGGTTAATATCTCTGACTCGTAAATAGAAGGAAGGCGTAGCACAAAAAAATATACCATTTATATTTTCATATATGCTCTTCGCTGGATGAATAATTCATATACCTTTACCAAAGACTGGTCACTAATGGTCGATCCAGCCTTACAGCAACTGAGTCTTGCTTGAGAATTGACGCATTCTACAGCGACGATCAAGCTCACAGAGGGCTCTTGAGGAGTGATATACACAAAAACAGCGCTCACCAAATAAATCATCCTATAATTATTATAATCATTATGATCTTGACAGACCTGGGTGGGCCTTGGCTGAATCTAAGATTCTCCTCCACTCTCGCCTATCCATCTCCTTTGTTTCCAACTTTGTATGTCTGCTTTGGCTGCATCTGCGTTGACACCGTCCATCCGTCTGTCGCATTTCTGGCCTTCCTGGTCTCCTTCCACTTTGAAGTGATGAGAGTGTTAGGTGCTTAATGGGGTTTGTCTCGTCTATTCTAATTATGTGCTTAGCCCACTGCAGGCGCCCTATTTTGATGGAGCTGATCACATCAGGCTCTTTGTAGATGTCATATATGATATAACTCCTTTGGAACGACGACGCCATCCATTGTTATCTCTCACCGCACCGTAGATGTATATGACAATCTTCCTTTCAAATGTTGCTATCGAGGTCTCAGTCTTTTTTGTCATAACCTAGGTTTCGGAAGCATATGTCAATACTGGATTCATAATGTCGGTGTTATGGCCGAGGGGGCCAAGTGGGCTGATCTTTCTCGCGTATTTGGAATAGAATAACGTTGGTTCGATCCCCGCTTGGGTCATTTGACCATAACTTTGACCCTGGTTCAACATAGGGGCCGTCCATAAATTACGTCATCGATTTTGGACGATTTTGGACGCCCCCCCCTTACAATCATCCTATAGTCATTATCTAATGACCCCCCCCCCCCCTCTTGCTGTAATAATGGATGAGCTTAATAATTAATAATGTTCCTTGACTTATAGGTTGGTATGAGGCTGACCACCCATACTGTAAAAAATGGTTCACTTTGCCAATGTCACCACTGTTTCAGGGAAGGTCGGCAAAAGTTGTGGGGCTTATGTTCATTTGAGGTTTGGATTTTATTTGTAAGTACGCATTCAGCATTTGTAAGCGCGAACTACACGTGTTGGTTTGTGGGCATACATCTGAGAGCTTTAAATGAATATATCCTTGCAACTTAGATTATAGATTATAGATAGATAGATTATATTACTTACATAATATTTTGTATAAATTGGTATTTACAAGAACGTCGTCACTTTTGGTACTCGTACATCATTTGCCATCATCCGCAGATCAGACTCCCCCCCCTTAATGCGAATGACGTAATATATGGACAGCCCCATATGTTATTGGGTAATTATTAATTAATAATTCATTAAAATAAACAATAATGAATTATTAATTGATTATATTAATACCTGTTTCTGGCCAGGCAGGAATAGGTTGGTGAATTGCATTCCTCTTCACAAATCTATTTAAAAAAAATGTATTTAAAATGTATATACAGAAGTGTACAGTAGCATCTTTGTCTTCCACCAAAGACACTTAAGTGCACCGTACTGCATTTAGCATTTCTGCCAAATGTATGGGCTGACAGTGCTGTGAACTACATAAAAACCCTGACTATAGGGAATCCATTTTTATTTACTATGGGTGACGTTAAACAGCCAGGAGATATTTTGAATGTTCAGAGTCCATTGATTGTCTAAAATCTAAATCTAAATCTAAGCTGCAAAGATATGTATCATTTGAGATTCATATTAAATGCATTCCCACAAGCAGACATGCATAATTTCGCGCTTACACATGCTGCATGTGGACCTACAATATAAAACCCCAATCTCAAATGAACATAAGCCCTGCAACTCTTGCCGACCTTCCCTGAAGCAGGGGTGACATTGGCAAAGTGAACCATTTTTTACAGTACGGGTGGTCACCCGCATACCAACCCATCAGTCAAGGAGTATATGAGTTTATGTATGCGTATTTTTATCTATGATTGTGTGTCTGTGTCTTTTTACTTACTTGTATGTGTGTGTCTAGACGTAAGTATTTGGATGGTTGTACCTACTCGTGTTCACTCAAAGCTTCTGCTCGAGACGATTCTGGCATGGCCTGGTGTATGCTGGAATAGCCTTAAGTCACCTATAAATATGGATTGCAGTGCTTTGCAGGGATGAGCACACAAGCTATTAAGCGAGAAGTACAAAAATTTAAACTGTGAACAAAATATGAGCAAATTCCTAAAATAAATTGTAATGTATTAGAGTAGATTAATAATGTACTTTGTACTAGGTATAGATAGTCATTATTGCCCTCACTAGGATTCAATCTGGTATTGTCACTTGTCAGCTGTGTTGACCAGACCTGTATCGCGAGCTTCTGCGAAAATACATCCATTGGAACAGATCAGACATCTTTATATCTACATCCCAATATCTCCGATTATCCCAGCACCCCACAGAAGACATCACAAAAATAAATGTAATCGAAGTTTTAAGCAAAGATTAACAGTATATATTTTTGGCAATCTTTCAGAACCCTCAGTCATCTTGCAGTGCAGGTGTGTCAGACAGCATGGTCAGCATCCTGGACTCTTTCTATTCCGATATTGCGGCCTTGGAAGATGTGCCGCCTCCCCCTGCACCCCCCAGCACCACTCCACCACCTCCTCCCACAGTCAAACCAGCAAGCACCGTGACACAGCCAACAGTTGCAGCGGTCAAGCCTGAGAAGAAGAAGAAAACCAAGGTAGCGTGGAGTTTGAAGATAATCAACCAGTCCTGTAACCATAGCTGTAAATTTGCCGCCATCGAGCGTTTGCAGAGTTGTTAGGTTTAAGTTGGAATAATATTTACAATTCTAATAACTACACAGTTAAAAAAATTACTTGAATATTAGACAAACTGTTATTAGAGAACTTGCATTATTCTCGACGTTTCGTTAGCGACGTAGCTAATGTCTTCAGATGACATGCTCTCTGCACGGCGACTGAGGATGATGCACAACGAATGATGATGGTTTGCAGAGTTGCCTGTGCTTCTTTCTATCAATTCATTCATATCGTTCACCTTTTTTATACCAAAGACAAAAAATGGTTTGGTTGCTAGGTTGCTAGCGAAAAGACGGTTGGTTGCTAAAAACCGTAATCAAGTGTGACAAGTGTGATTTTTGCCCGCTAAGAAAACAAAAAGGAAAATTCAAACTTTCGGAATTTTGTATACTTATTTATTTGTTGTTTTATTTTGCAGACAAAAGCATTATCGAGTGCCAGCCTCAAGAACAAATCCGTCTCTAGTTTGGTAGCCAAATGGAAGAAAGTGCAAGAAACATTAAACGACGATTAATTATCATCCAATTATATACAATGTTATAATCAAACATATTTAGGGTAACGAGCTGTGTATAGACAACTAAAAACCTATAAATATCTGACAAAACATATTATATTTAAGACCTATGCTTTTATATTTCTTACGTACTTTGTCAAATTATACCTAGATGTAAGATTAATAATTTATTATTTATAAGATGTATTTATTTATATGCCTAGCGTTTGGAATTATTCTAAGATGGACTTTTCTTAGGATGAAACTTTTTTGAGTTATCTTTTGGTGTTGAAACCATTTTGCAATTAAAAATATAACCCTTTCGAAATGTGTTTTATTTAAAGAAAAAAGAATAAAAGCAAGACGGCAATCGAGGATTTATTTGTGGAAAATATATGGAAATGATGCGTAAATTATGTGTTTTCGCATTTGTTATGTTTTCACATTTCAGTTGTATACAGTAAGACTGCAAAGCTGTCGGGAGACCAGAAGCAGACTGCAAGCCCGACATGTCTTTGCTAAAATGGGTTAAGTACTGTTGTGCCGAGATTTGAACCTTGAACTCTGGAAATGCATGGTGAGGAGCTATGTCTTCCTAATTGCTCTATATGGTATGGAGGGATGGACGCTCACACAGTCACTTGAGAGACGAATTGAAGTGTGTCTGCTGAAAAATGCTTCGGATCTCCTGGCGTGATTGGGTCACCAATGAAGAAGTCCTCCGACATACCACAAAGAAACTTCTACCAACCATTAAGCAAAGAAAGCTGATGTACTTCGGTCATGTTATAAGAAATGAGAAATACTGTCTTCTTCATCTTATCACACACAATATTATTCCACTGATCATTCAGTTGATATTATGGCTGAGGGGTCAAGTCGCTGTTCGACTAGCGTATTTAGAACAGAAGAACGCTGGTTTGAATCACGTCTGACCCATTTGACCATAACTTCGACCCTGCCTTTATAACTTCAACAGATGCCATTGCATGCACACAAGCTTCTGCTGAAGACAACTGGCCAGGCAAAATAGGTTGCTGAATTGCATTTTTTCTTCACAAATCTATAAAAACATGCATCTTATAACTCTGGGACAGACATTGTGGCTGAAAAACCTGCGACAATGGTTCAACAAAAGCACCAAGTTCCCGTTTCGAGCCGCAGCATCCAAGGTTAAAATAGTTAAGGTGATCGCCGATTTTCGATAGAAGTGGTACCAAAAGAAGAAGAAGAAAGTTTGAGGTGGGTTGGACACTTTCACAGAATACCAGGCGCACGGATTCACAAAAGAATGATGATTAGCTACCCAGGAGCAAGATGAAGAGAGGGAAGACCCAGACTGAGATGGAGGGATGAAGTGGGGAAGGATGCGGCTCAGAATCTACAAGTTGTGAACTGGAGGACAGTGTTTGAGGACAGGCGGAGTTGAAGGCAGAGGTTGAAGGAGCTAAGGCTCGAGTTGGACTGTAGCACCATTGAAGAAGAAGAGTGTTTCCATTCATTTATCTCATTTTCAGAATAAATCCTAGATTGTAAAAAATAAGAGTTGCAGGGTGTATGCCCATTGCCCATTTGAGATGTGGTTTTTATGTTGTAGGTTCACATGCGGCATGTGCAAGCGCGAACTTGTATGTGTCTGTTTGTGAAAATGCATGTAATGTGAATCTCCAATGTAACATATCTTTGCAACTTAGATTAGATTAGATTGTCGCCTTTGGTTCTACACAATTCAGTCATATGGTATGAGTATTGGACAGAAGGAGAAAACAACAGACAACACTGGCAGCGGTTGATCAAGGAGGCCAATTTCCCTCCTGATTTGTATTCTGTATTTGTTTTGATGTTTACACATTATTATTTTTGATTTAAAAAATGTACCTTGTTGTATAATATGTTTCTTGACTTATAGGTTGGTATGTGGCTGATCACCCATGCTGTAGAAAATGGTTCACTTTGCCAATGTCACCCCTGTTTCAGGAAAGGTCGGAAAAAGTTGCAGGGCTTATGCTCATTTGAGATTGGGTTTTTATTTTGTAAGTCCACATGCGGCGCGAACTCATACATGTCTGCTTGTGGGATTACATTTAATATGAATCTTAAATGTAATATATCTTTGCAACTTAGATTAGATTAATTGTGCCAGCGATGACGATGAAGAAATTAAATGGTATTGTTATGTTCGTAATATCAGTGCCTCAGTAGAGGCGGTGTTATAGCTTCCATACATTTGAGCTTCAAACCATGATTGCTAAATGTATTTTAACTAAAACGCTCACTAGAGGCACATACTTTCCATACATTTTTATATAAATTACTGGGGTTGAGTTTGAACGTAAAGGTTTGTACTTGCTGTATATCCTGTGATTGTATTGTCTTATTGCGTATTTATTTAGGCAATATTCCTGTGATTATTTGTTAGAGTTGTCCCCAGGCGCTGCAGGGTGTCTGGATAATTAAGGGAGTATCTGATACGGGATCTACTCGTACCTGTTATTGGGGATGGTGGATTCCCACTTACACCTCCCATCTATCTCGCCATACAACCCTCTTCTACAAATTACAATATTATTCAGGAATCCCTCGCCAACCGAAAGTTATAACAAAACGCAACTAAGCTACATATAAAGTGTAACTTCTTGCTGCGTTCTTCCGAAGGGGTCGCATGTGGCAAGTGAAACCTATTTATTTTTACAGGTTAGGGGGCCGGCCTTACGTCAACCACTTCAATTGATGTAGGCGTTTCCCAGCTCCCGAGAGGCTGGTACCTATTCTTTTTTGTGAAGGCTGACTGAGGCCTAAAGGCTTTAGTAACCCATAGAAAAATGTTTGTCTTTTCCCTAGCAACCCGTCGGGTGACATCATAGAGAACATCACAATTTAGTTCCACGGAGAGCATCACAATTTAGTTTCACGGAGAACATCACAATTAGGTAGTTAACATCACAATTAGTTCCACAGAGAGCATCACTATTTTGTGCTTTATGGATTTTATTTCACTTCATTTCATCTCAAGCAATAAGAAGTTGCTGTAAGGCTGGATGGACCATTGTGCTACTTAAATCGAATATCAGCTTTACTGAACCATTATGGCTATTTATGCTCAAGATGCTGTGCATCTAAATATTTGATACTTTCGTCAAACAATCTCTTGCAATTTTGCACAACATAATTGAAACGTAAAGGAAGACTCAACTTTTGATAATATATAATTCTTACCCCAATAGCTGCCATAAGCAAATACGAGTATGTATATACTCGTAGCATAGAAATCCGCGGTTGGCCACAGCTTCCTTGTTTTCACCGCTACCTTTGTACGTACTAGATACACCCTGTTAAATAAATACATAGGTACTCATTCTCATCCCTATATTGCATATCTTCCTACACAACATCACTCGAAATTCAACATTCTTGCGTGTCATTTTTGAATGAAGGTTATTGAGCCTCTTCCACACGATTGTGTAGGCGTAACCTAAAAGACCTGACATAATCTACCACACTTGATTGTCAAACATTGTTTTTGATTGAACATTTTTGCGTGTTACTCGTATTTCGATAGTATATGACCAAATGAACTATTCCATTGGAAGTCCATATGGGAGGAACAATGTGTAAAAAGACTTTGAACTGATCTCTTTGGTACATACACCTGATGATACACCAATACCCTTAGTACGAATTGCAAAACTTGAGAAAAGTAAAGTTTACGGAAAATATTAAAGAGTGATTTCCCCCAAAATCTGCCGTTTTTGTTTCTTACACTCTATGGTCTAAAACGGCAGATTTTGGGGAAAATCACTCTTTAATACTTTCCGTAAACTTTACTTTTCTCAAGTTTTGCAACTCGTACCTACTAAGGGTACTGAAGGTCCCACGGTTCAGGGTTCAATCTCCCGAGAGGAGTGGACGACATTAAACAGGGTCCGCAGTGCTAATTTTCTTAGCAAGACCCAACTGTTGCGAGGCCTTTGCAACACCTTTGTGTGATGAATATTTTTCAACCCAGCGAAGAGCACATAATATGAGAAAATTTAATTGACTAAAAAATTGACTTAAATAATAATTTATTCGATTTAAGATAATGATAATTCATAAGAAGACCTTCCGTTTAAGAGTCCGTAGTGTTTACTTCTAGACTATGGAATTTCATGATCGTTCTCGAATATTAAACATCAGTTTATGTGTAAAAATGTCACGCAAGAGAGATGGTGTATGGTTCTATTATGACTAGAAATCATCGGGGGTGTTACATCTCCGTACATATTATAATATTATAACCGAGGAATATTATATTATGCATGCAGTATAAAGCATAAACTCAACAGAAGCGTTTTTCCAAAAAATGAATGGATTGTAAACAGCGCCTGAAGTGAGCGTTTTAGTTTTCATACATTGTTTGTAAACTCTGTGGTTGAGTTGTAACGTAATGTTGTAAACTTGGGGTGCACTGTGCAGATCCTTCAGACGAAAGAGGGTTCAGATGAATCGTCATAAACGAGCTCCCCGAACACGGCCTAACCCCCGTATTCACGATCAAAACTGATTTAAGTGCCTTACTCAAGCGCTACACTTACTCAAGGGTCGACATTCTGGAGCGTTTTGTATCACAAAGAACACTCAAGCAGTAATCAGCGTAGTGCCCAACCCCCAGGAGACGTACAGGTTTGTCATTGGCTCTCGAAAAAACCCAGCTCTGTAATTGGTCAGTACCTTCCGACCGATATTCGGCGTACTTCACTTTTATCATTGCCGCCTCTTTCAAATTTCAATGTCATATCAGCTTTGCATAAAACTTGACAACAAATAAGTACGTATAACGCAATTACTAATTTAAGTAAACCTTAAGTACGAATTTGTTTGTTTACAATTTCTATTAGTTTTTAAAAATACATTTATGTAATCTCCAATGTAAAGTGTTTTGATCGATTTCAGCGCCAAAAAGATGTTGTTTTCTCCAGCGGAAAAGGAGCTGCTGGTGGCTCTGATTAAAGAAAAACCTGTAATAGAAGATAAAATAACAGATCGAAGAAATCGTTGGCTTTGCAACCCTCAATGAGCAACGGCAAAACTGTATACAGAACGACGCATTTTTTCAATCAAAAACGTCTTCTAAATTCTTCCTCTTCGTAATACGTAAATGGGTCTTTACAGTCTCTGATATATTTTCTTGGGACACTATTTTTGAACAAAACAATGTTATTATTCTCGTTGAAGTCAACTGTATCGAAAGAATTCATTATTTTATGTAAATAATTCACAACCAAACAAAAAATGTGCTGATGAAATGCGGCGGAATATTTTGACAGTTCATCTGTCATTGCAGTATGGTCCTAGACCATACCGGAGAACAAACCCAATTCTGATGGTCAAGCAATGTAAATGAACTCGTCAAAACAATGTTAATACACTCGTAAAAATAATGTTTATAGTAAGAATTAATTTTTTCATGTAAATTCACAATCAAACAAAAAATGTGATAACAATGAAATATGACGGAATATTTTGACAGCGCTTAAGCGTTGGTTAATATACGTGTCGACCTTACTTACCTGAGTGCTAGTTTTTGGAGCGCTTAAGCGCTAATTTTACCTTAAGTATTGTTCTTGAAATGAATTTCCCCAATCTAAGCGCTGGTTTGCCCTTAAGGAAGTGCCAGTTTTGATCGTGAATACGGGGGTTACTATCTATATTGTTACAGCATATATAATATTTCGGGCGCTCTACTCTGAAAATTCTATGTCGTGAAGACATTCTCTGGTCTCATACGTCTAATTAGTATTGAGAGTCCCCAATTCTCCGTCCAATTGGCAATTGATAAGAGGACCACTCCTCTATTATGTATCAGAAGTCTGCTGTTCAGGAGCCCCCATTTGACTGGTCCGTAGTCTAGTGATTAACGCTTCGGACTCGTGATTAGAAGATAGCGGGTTCGAATTCCGGCAGATAAAAATATTTAATTTGTCATCCAACCGAATATCAACTGGTTCTTGCTTGAGAATTGGCGCTTTCTGCAGCGACGATCTCACAGGAAATAAAATAAGAAACGCAAGGGTGAGAAAATAACTAACAATGGAATCAAAATGACGCCAATCCCCCAAATTCCTACACCAAAATATACGTTTTTTTTATTTTCCCTTTTTTATTCTTGAGAATTTGACAACTATGACCCTTTCAGTACCCGTTATGAACCATACAACTACGATGATTATTCTGGCAGATGTAGTGTGAAAAGATTAAAGACGTGCGGTATACTAATTCCACTTTATATTTCTTCAACCCTCATCGTATGTAAATCCACACCTACATAAATTTAGTTTGATTCTAAATATGGAGCCTAGGTATGTAGATAGTCTTCGAAGATACAATCAATGGAAATAACAAGTACCTATGCATTCAATGTTTTAGAAACGAAAGTCTAAGAATACAAATGAAAAACCACTCACAGTGAGTGAACATATTTATCAATTAACAAGAAAGGGAAGTTTGTTTTTTCTTACTTATGCAAAACTCATTCATTTACGTAACTGCGCTATTATGGAATGAGTTACCGGTATATGTGTTACTGTCCCAATTTAATCTTGGCTTACTCAAAACCAATATCGATCACCATCTTCTCTCAGTGTCTCAAAAAAAAACCCAACACATTTGGTTGCTATCCTCTTGGGCTGCATATAAAAGGAGAGATCCACGAGCCGCGTCAAATCTAGGAAGTACGAAGTTTTTGGGCGACTTCTTGTTCGTCTTCCCAAGACTTTTACTTCAAAGATGTTGATAAGAAATGTGCTATGTCTAATCTAGTGTCCTATTAGTTTGGTTTTCCTCTTCAAAATGTGACGTATACCTAAGCTCTTTTTTTCTTCTAATTCCTGCAATACCTTTTCGCTGGACTTCCTTTCGACCCGTCATGTTTTGGTTATGGACATTTAAAGTTCAAATCCACAACTAAAATATTTTTGTTGTTCCGTTCGTAATGTCTGGATGGTCCAAGTTTCGCAGCCATACAACAAAATGCTCCAAATTAAAGCCTTATTTATAATTACAGTTTACTGGATATTATATCCTATCAAAATCAATAAGTTTTTACTTTCTCAACGTAAACTTCCACGGTGGTAGCATGTGGTTTATTTAAAATATTCTTCATGCACACACTGTGTAATTGCGTGCTTCGTCTACCCTTCGGTTCAATTAGAAGAAGAAAAAGAAGACGGCAAGCCACCCCCTTTGTGTGGCGGTACAAATAATTCAAGGTAGAAGTCCAGGGGGCGGGGAGGCGAGGGTAGATATCTAAAGGGGCGGGGGAGGGAGCGTCTACCCCACACACCCCAAAAACAACCGACGCTTTAGTCGCGTTCTGGACGCCGGAACGAGAGAACGCTTCGCGCAAGGTCGTCGTTCATCCCTTTAAAAGTCGACGCGAAACCAAAATTACGAAAAGCTTTTTTGAAAGTTTGATCTTTCAAATGTTGTGCAATATTTAAAGTAAATAAGTGTATTATAATAAAGATAATTTTATTTATTAAAGCTAAGAATACGTAATTTTAATGCGTTGAAATAATAATTCTTTGTTTTGAAGTGAAAAAATACAACAATACTAAAGTACAATATATGGATCAGATGGTAATGAAGTTTGTTGAAGGTAAAATATTTTTTGACTATCACCTATATATTTTTGAGTGAGAATGTATATTTTTACGTAGACCACTTAATAATAATAATGACGTATTTAAAATATATTTCTGTGCCTCCTGTGAAAAGTGATACAACTCAAAAATCATCATTTTACAGGAGAGCAAAAACAAGATTTAAAAAATTCTAATTCATGAACTAAGTGGGCTAGGTTACACATAAGTACCTTATTTTGTAGATAAAAACATTCACTTTCACTGTGCATTCTAATTTTTATGGTTACTATTATAGTTTACAAATAATTTATTAAACTCTGTCAGTTGTACCTTTTTTTTGCCTGTACTTGTATCATTTATTACGTGATAAATGATACAAGTCGAGTTATATTATATTGCACCTATAAGTTGTCTTTGAGTAAAGTGATACACAAAAAGCTTAATATTTTTTAAATTTAATAACTCATAAGATAATGGTCCAGGCAGAATGTTGCTCAAACTAATTATAAAAATACTACCCCAAAGACACAATTGTTGTACTTAAAATAGTAGTATTTTCATAATTTACCTGAATCGTATAACTTGGCTAAAATTCCAGTCAAAAATTGGTGAAAAGTGATATAAGTCGAGATGTATCAATATTCACGATAGATTTGTAAAAAACAATGTGTGGATCAATTACTAAAAGGGATACAACTCGACTTATATCACTTTTCACGTTTTTTTGCCTAAATCCTGCCAGTTATATTTCCTAAACTATAGCAGATAGAAGAATATGAGTAAGACCAAAAAATCGCTAATTTTTTTCTGATTATTTCTATGTAAAAATCTCAAAAAGGGTATAACTCGAGTTGTATCACTTTTCACAGGAGGCACAGATTTACACCTTTGTAATTTTTTAAGCAGGTACTAAATAGCTATGGGAATAAGGTTTTTTGTATTTAATAAAAGAAAAATATGGTTAGAATATCCTGTATAGGTACATTGTCCTGTTTTAATTTTGAAATGATTTAAGTAAACATTTATTGAAGAATATAGGTATTATTTCATATTTTTAATTTATGGAAGTATACATACTAACTAACGTTTCTTGAAAACTAAAATATTTTTCAGTTTTCATACCTTATATTAATTGGATTCATTGCATTAGTTTTTCTTTATTTAATAAACTTTCATACTACATTGAAACTATATTCATTTGATTACTAAATATTTTTTAATTATGTAAGTACGATTATTCACGTTACGGCAGAAATGATGCGATTTTGAATACATATACTGTTATGTTTTGATTGAAAGGTATCTTCAGGATACTTACCTCCGGCTAGCTCTCATCAGCATCACTCTTAGGGCGTGGGGTTCTTTCTTTGGTATTGCTTACTTATATCTTGGGAAGGTTGTATAATTAAAAGATAAAGTTAACATGAACAAATAAGGGTTTATTTAATCTACTAATATGGGGAAAAAGGGGAATTTAGGGATTGGCACGACCTGCAGGTTGTCCCTAGAACACTCCCTATTCTGTTGCCTGGTGTTCCGAACGGAAGGCCTGGGCCAGCGCCCCAGGCTAGCGGCGGCTCACAAGGCGGACGCCTCCACACGTGGGAGCCCCTGGGTGGGCGCTCCTATGCCTCTGGTCCACAAGGCGGGTGCCTTGCTGGCAGGAAATCCAAGTAGATGGGGGGGGAGGGAGCTCCATTGTAGTGCCCCCTCTTGCACCGCTTGGTGCTTGGTCGCTGACGTCTTAGTCGGTTGACATCTTGCCGGGAACTAACGAACGACGGCCTGATTAGTTCACACAGTGCAGTTCGGCCGCTTCCGTGACCGTTCGGCTCCGTTCGGCCCACAAACACACACTGCACACTTCGGGATTGTTTTTTTATATGTTATTTAAAATAACATAACAATACATTTTGTAATATAATTTTTTTGGACCAGACTGAACAATTTTTTGTTTTTCACCTTTAAATATCTCATCATCATCATCAGTCTTGGGAAGAATCTGGCCTCCTTCATTAACCGCTGACAGCGCTGTCCATCTATCACTTCCATTCTCCAGTCACTCACGACAATCCACCATTTCTCCATCAACCTTCCTCTGGGCTTTTCCAATGCGCTGCGCCCTTCAGGGTCTGTCATAGTAGCAAAAGAGTATTTTCTTAAAAGAATCGCTTAATTCAACAGATTTATTTTACCACTAATTTTCTGGTATGAGGTTGACTACCATACTGTAAATGTTGTACACTCTTACGTATGTCGTTGTTGTTTAAGGGCAAGCCAGAATGAGTTGCAGAGTTTATGCTCAATTGCGGATTACAGATTATTTAGTAGGTACACGTGCAGCATATATAATGGCGAACCTATACGTGCCTGCTTAAATGTTGTAGATCTCTTCTTCTTAGTTCTCTTAATTTAGAGCATTAGAATTGTGATGCGCAAATTTCTTCAAATGGGCTCATGGATCTTAAGATAAGAACGTCCAGCTATCTTTCAACCATTTAAAAGGACTTCTAGCTGCGCGTTGTCCTATTGGCATCTCATTAGCTCCGATGTGTGCCAGTCCTTCATGACTCATTCTGGAGACACGATTCTTCAAAATTGTCTCCTGGATCTGCTCCATCTCACTCTGTCTTCTATTTCTCCAGCTTTTCGTATGCGCTCATTGCAGATGCTATCTCGCAATGTTTTACCCATGATCATTCTAAGGCCATATATATCGGATATCCTGAGTAGTCCTTTGGTTCTTCTTGTAACAGCTCTAGCTTCTACACCGTAGGTCATAATAGCCTTACACATAAATAATACGCGGATGATTGATGATTGAGCGCTGTTTTCGTATGAATCACACCACAAGAGCCCTTTGCGAGTATGGTTGTCACTACAACGCGCCAATTTTCAATCAACACCTATTTTATGTACGGCTAGATTAGCTAGATAAACCTTTGGTCTGTTTTTTAAAGTTAAATGAATTTTTCAACCCAGCGAAGAGCGTCTATGATTTTTTTAATGCTCTGCCGGGAATCTATTTCACGACCTTCGGAATGCGAGTCCGTAGCCTCAACCACTAAACTAAAGGCCGGTCATGTTTTATTAAGTCCTATCTTATTTTTAATACAACATGCAATTTTTAGGTACTACCTAGTAAAAAATACTACAACCTTACATCAATTTTGAACTGTTTTTCATAGATTATTCAGTTAACAAATTAACGAATTATAAAATACAATAAAAAGTACTTTTCAAAGTAAATTTGTCAAGACTTGTCCACTTCTAAGTGTTGAAGACTAACGAAGAAAAATACTTTTCATTTACCTAATCTTCAATATTAAAAAAAAACTAAACATTGTTGTAAGTGACATTGAAAATATACCTAGTGTATGTAAAGAAGTGAAAGTATTTTTTTTTTGGCTAAATTGACAGAATAGCAGTTCACATATGGAGCAGTTGTTATAAGTGGATCGATGGATGACTATATGAAACCTGCCAACAACAAACGAGGTAAGAGCCTAATACAATTCTTACTACTTGTTCAGTATTATACTTTATATGATTTGTGTATTAACACTGTGAAATTGGATTGGATCTTCAATAATAACTGTTTCAGAGGCGCGTGCATTGTACAGAGGCAAATGCAACGCAACTAAGCTACACATTTTTTGCAACTTCTTGCAGCGTTCTCCCCGAAGGTGTCGCATGTATCGTTGTTATGGCCGAAGGGGCTGATATTTCTAGCGTGTTTGGAATAGAACAACGTTGGTTCGATCCCCGCTTGGGTCATTTGACCCTGGTTCAACAGATGTTATTGGGTAATTATTAATTAATAATTCATTTAAATAAACAATAATGAATTATTAATTGATTATATTAACAGGTACCTGTTTCTGGCCAGGCAGAATAGGTTGGTGAAATGCATTCCTCTTCACAAATCGATTAAAAAAAATGAAGCGAGGGGGACCTATTCATTTTCACAGATAAGGGGGCAGGCCTTACGCCAACCACTTCAGTTGAAGTGGGGGTTTACCAGCTCCCGAGGGGTCAGTACTCATTTCTAGTGAAGGCTGAGTAAGCCTTGCCGGTATTTTATTTTGGGGTTGAAGTAAACACTGAAATGGGAAATCATTTCCGACACCCTCCGTGGGATTCGAACCCGAATCTCTTCATGGAATGCAAGCACTCTACCAACTTAGCTATCGACCGGACTATCTATGCGAGTCTATGGGAATCTATGCGAGAAAAAAATAATTGTCAATCAATTTACAATGCTGTTCTCGTTGATAACAATCCACAAAATTATAAAAATTGATGTGTAGGTACACACTACACACCTCTTCCGCTTGCCAACATCTGAAATAAATTTTACGCGTGATCAAACAATGCTGCAAATTGACAATCTTTCTTTTCTTTCAACAAGGTAGTAACAGCTGAGAATATGTAATTCGATTTCGCTCTTTGATGGACGAAATGTCAATGTTACTTTTATTTTAAATTTCAGACGGATTCACTCAATAAGTACGTACATATCGATACCTTAAAGGTAAACTTTAGATTTTCAATAGACGTACGCCTCACTTTGACGCTACACTTATAATGAATCTCTTACTGAAATTTGCAACTTTGATTATTTTTCTATTGTAAAACTTGCAACTTTGGATATCTTAGTTTTACCTAATATGAACTGTATAGAACCAAACGTTTTTTTTCCAAAATGAGATAAATATATGGAGGCATAGGAAATCGTTTTCTATGCGTTTCTATGCATGTATATTATTCAAAATCAGTTCCTAGATTTTCGCTTTTGATTCTTTACGACTCGTATATTAGATCGCCACCTCGATTAAGTTCATTATTATCGCCCACCTCCCCACTGACCGCATTGATTGATTGTATTACTCGGCTATGAATTATATTAGGTGGGTTTCTAAATAGCCATTATCGTCAAAGGGCTTTTGTGTAGAGTTGCCAAGAATACTCGCTATTTTTCGGTATTCGGCATTCCACGCCATTTTTTTTGTTACTCGTCGAATAACGAATACGCGATGGCTGTATTATTCGACATTCGGCGAATACTTGTCTAAAATAAACTATTGATGAAAAAAGTGAATATACGAGTAATTAAACTTTTCCCGCTGAATGCAAACTGCTTGGTTTAGCTTGATTTTTATTGAAATTTACGATCCAGCACCGGATAAATAAACCACAGAAAAACTGGACAAAAATCGTTTGCTGTGAAAACGCACCAAAAAATAAATGATTGGTACGTTCAAAACTACTCTACTATAAGCGTTATATTAAGATTTGATAACAAAACAATATTTTTATATTATTGTTAATGTTTTTACACCCTGCATCCCTTCCTCATTTGACTTGAAAACTCTTACATTATTATAACAGTTAAGAAGTCAACATAAATATTAAGACAATTTATTTAGAGAGCGCTGTTTTTGTGTGAATCACCTTTTTTATGTCGAATTATAATGCCGAATTATTCGATATTCGCCATAGGGAATGTTCAAAAGTCGACTATTCGCTATAACCACTGTTTGCCACATCTCTATGTGCTTTTGTACAACCTCAAGCCTAGCACGTATCCAATATGATATCAGTACCCCAAGTATAAAACATTACGTTAAACTCCTCTCAATCGCGGAAATAGCAAAATGTATGTATGATACAGCAGCAACTCTAGTGAGTGATTTAGTTTTCATACATTTTTTTTCTATTTTGACGATCGAAAGGAGTTTACGTAATTTTTTATATCTGGGGATACAGTGTAAGACTTTACGTGTAAACTCTTTAAAAATACATGAAAACTAAAACAGCGCCTCTGATAGGCGTTTGAGTTTCCATACAGTTTTGGTAAAACGCTGCGGTACAGTTTTATGATAATGCTTTCAGATGGAATGATATCCAATGAAATCAATCAAGGGTTTTTTTTTCTGTTGACAACTGAGATTGATCTCAGAATTTGGGAATTAATCAAGCTAGTTCCTCGGCTTAGAAAATGGTATGTGGCTGACCGCTCTTACTGTTGAATTTCATGAAAATTTTCCCCCCTGCTTCAGGAAAAGTGAACATAAAGCCGGCAAATCTTGCCAGAGTGGCAACGTTTATGTTTATTTGAGATTCATGTTTTTATTTTGTAAACAATTGTAAGCGATGGCTATGGGCATGCACTAAATATTGATTTTATATGCATACATGTATTAAAAACTTAGATTATTTTAAAGATAGACAATTTGATTTTCTGTAGTCATGTTGTGTAATTATTTCATTTTCTCAAAGGTTGGTATAAATCTGACTGTAAAAATTGACTCACTCTGGAA
This sequence comes from Agapetus fuscipes, assembly GCA_951799405.1. Lineage (NCBI taxonomy): Eukaryota > Metazoa > Arthropoda > Insecta > Trichoptera > Glossosomatidae > Agapetus > Agapetus fuscipes. The sequence goes on from OX637342.1 coordinate 8,207,248, forward strand.
ATGTCACCCTATTTTGTGGAAAGACGGTAGGAGTTGCTGCGGATATGTTCATTTGAAAATCGGGTCTTATATTTTCAGTATATCGACGGTTAAAAGGAAGTAGGAAAAGCGAAGTTTTGTTAAACAATGAGCCATGAATGCTATCCTACTTTAAATTTTCCGCTCTTTTTATAATGCGCTCACTCATATGGCTCTACGATGACTTTTTGGACTTTTATGCCCAAGCAATAAACTGCGTTTTCGAAGTATGGTTTTGGTGTAACCAACGGAATTTTTGGCCTTTTTTGTCTTATAGGCGCTTGTGACATGAAAAATCGTAAAACAACGTAATACCAAATTAATATAAATGCCAATAAATACCTTTATTTTTTAAATTTTAGAGCAGTTTTGATTTTAAAAATATGATAAAAAATAAAAAAGCTATGTCCATTTATCTGCGATCTTAAACTTTAAACTGCTCTCCTGAACAATTTAGTTTTTGTCGCTTATGCCCCTACTGCCTTTTAATCGTCGATATTCATATACAGTGCGAACATGTGTCTGCTTGTGGGCATGCATTTGTCATAATCTTGACTGTTAATATATTTTGCAGCTTAGATTACGTGTTGATGAAAACGAGTTTGGGTGAAATTTCGTAAAGGCAATGCTGGATCTGAATCTATTTTTAACAGATAACAATCTAATGAAACTATTCTAGAAAATGTCGTAGTGGGTTTTTTTATCCAGCTCGGATTTAGGAAATGAAACTCGGAAGATAAAGAGCGGGAAACGAAGGAGCTGAGAGAAGAAATGGAGTCATCAAGAGAGGTAGACGAGTGAGAGGGTGGGAAGTGAGAGAGGAAATATTTGATCGCATTTAAACGGCGGGAAAAATGATGAAGATATTTTATTTACTCTTTCTAACTTATTCATTTATTTGATTATTTAATTTGGTATGCCATATTTTATAAAGATTCATTTCGTACATTTAGCAGGACTTCATATTTTATGAAACCATTTAATATCTATTTTGTATTGTGTTAATATAATATTGTACTATTTTTTAAATGTAGATGGAACTTGTTGCTAGGATGGTCGAGGGTTAAGGCGCTATCTATAATCCATAATCTAAGTTGCAAGGATATATTCATTCAAAGCTCTCAGATGTATGCCCACAAACAAACACGCGTAGTTCGCGCTTACAAATGCTGATTGTGTACTTACAAATAAAATCCAAACCTCAAATGAACATAAGCCCTGCAACTCTTGCCGACATTCCCTGAAACAGGGGTGACATTGGCAAAGTGAACCATTTTTTACAGTATGGGTGGTCAGCCTCATACCAACCTATAAGTCAAGGAATACGAGTAATAAATAACATTTAAGTATAAAAAAAACAACAAAATCTTAAAAATAAATCTATACAAAAAAAATCAAAAATTTCCTATGCAAAAAATGTAGCAAACTAATAAACCAACATTACAAATCAGCATTGCAGATTAGCCGCCACTTCTTCCTGTCCTTGCATACTTCTTTAATTTCATCCAGAGTCATAACCTTTTTCATACAAGCTCTCCTTTTATTATGACTCTGGATATCCCATTCACTCGCTATTTCGAAAATTTGGTCCATCCATACCTTTCTCGGTCTTCCTCTTCCACGACATCCATCAATGCTTGCAGCATACACTTTCTTCGCCAGTCTTTCCTCATTCATTCTCTCTAAATGTCCAAACCATCTAAGTATACTTCTTTTAATCTTTACTTTCACACTTTCTCTTACACCACATTCCTCTCTAACAAAATCATTCCTCACCCTATTACTCCGTCTTTTTCCAATCATACTTCTTAAGTAGTCCATTTCCACTGTATGGACTTTACTAATCTCACTTTCACTCACCGTCCAGGCTTCACTTCCATACATCAGAGTGGGCACTAGTATACCACCGTGCACCGCGAGTCAAACATTTTTTGAAAGATTCTGGTTCTTGGCGATGCTAGCGGTAGCACCCAGTACGCTGGTGCCCGAATTTGCGTTATTGACAATAGCGCAGGTATAGGTAAGCGTGGAAAGGGAAGACCTAGGAAAGAATGGATTGATCAGATAAGTGAAATTGCGAATGAATGGAATTTACAGAGTGGAAACAAGAGAAGAGCGTGTATGAAAAGAGTGATGAAACTAGATGAGATGATAAAAGTATGCAAGGACAGAGTCAAGTGGAGGCACTTGCGTGGAGGTACCGGCCACCCCTAGAGGAATGTCAGCAGGATACAAGACAAGACAAGGCAGGTTTGAAACCCACCTGCACCGTGTCCTATCGAAAATAACTTCGACCCTGGTTCAACAGGTGTCACTGGGTAATTATTTATGGATAATCTATTGAAAATATTAAATAATGAATTATTAATTGATATTGTTAATACCTGTTTCTGGCCAGGAAAAATAGGTTGTTGAATTGCATAACTCTATTTAAAAAATAAAAATTAAATATAAACTTAGTTGTATGTACATTGCAACTTCTTATCGCGTTGTTCCCGATAATATTCCCGATTTACGATAAAGGTAATGGCCATGAATAATTTGAAAGAGGTATGCAATGATAAGTGGAGGCGTCTCTGGCCACCTATAGTGGGATGGTGACATAGTAACAGTTACAGTTACAACCGGTGTACATTAGAAAAATATAAAACATTATTGTTACGTACATTTTTCTTTATATATTGTAATGTTCCCCCCCCCCCCTACCGAAGAAGGGAGGGAGGAACGAAGAGGAGACTCGAAAGAGAAGACACGAAAGAGAAAGCGCGAAAGAGGGATTTTTCCTCCTAAGTTAAAAGTGGAGCGATCGAAGGCGCAGGAGAATACCCTGGAGTCACCAGGATTCAAGTGCAACAAACCTTCTCTGAAGGAATAGCACTAGGCTGCTTCGATTCTTTTCCAACCTCAGTTTCAGTTGCTGGAAGAGCAATCTACCCCAACCGAGGTAGTAATTATTTTTGGCCAATTATTATGTGATCGTCTAGCTAAGGTTAGGACTCCTCGTCGTGTGGAAGATAATGAAACGGAACGTTGTGTGATTTTTTGTTTTACCGTTTCAAAATCTACTTTAGTGGCAAACCCAAGTACTTTTTGGGAGGTGTACCCCTCATACATTTCTACCTTTTTATAAGATTATAACGAGTATTGATTTTGCGTTTACGCGATCAAAGATGAGGTAGTATGAACTACAATTATTTTTAAGGCGACGAGATTTAAGCGTTATTAATTACGGAACGGTCTTAATGTGTGCGAGTTTAATTAATTGGAATATAAGGTAGTCGAAATTATTTTCAGATAGAAAACATAAATGACATAAAAATTGCGAGATGAAAGGCAGTTAGGTTTTAGTTTGTTAGTGAAAGTAATTACATGCAAGGCGATCTCTTCTTTGTTGTAATTCTTACCTTTGCGCGTCCACCTGTAAATTAATAGGTTCATGGCTTTTACAGCATCTTTCTGTGACCACCGGTCATCTGAAAAGCACTGCAAAATGGACCTTTATTAGTTATTTCAAGGAAAGGATTCGGATACACGCGGCGTGAATCTAAGATTTCGACACCCTCGTCGATTAAGTGACTCTAATTAATCATGGCAAATGGCCCCAACGGCCTTGTGAGTACCTCCTCCAATTCCCCCTGTACTCTACCCAACTTCTCCGTATGGTAATCTTTTGCTGCAAAAAACCACGGGACAGGAAGGTTAGTCTGGATTGTGTGTGTTCAGCTACAAGTTACAGCAATAATGTTGGCTCCAAGCAAACTCCAAGTATATGTGATCAGAGATCATGGAACATTAATCCAGCTGAGTGAGCCCAAATCGTTTCAGGAACTTTCGTTGCGATCAGAAGGTCAGGAACATATCCGGTTGTATTTGGCCAGAGGCCTGCTGCCAATTTTCAGGAACTTTGTTGTGATCAGGAACATATTATGACCAAGGTCACTCAGCGGTTTTCATATTCAACTGCATTAGGTACATCTGCGTTATTCTTTGTGTATCTCGATATGAGATTGCAGGCATTTCAGCTTCAGCACATACTGCAGAGTTGTTTGTTTATAATTTATTTGTGAAATTTGTATTTTACTAGCTTGGCCAACCCCTAGTATGATGGATGTGTAGTGGTGTGTTTGGAATACATTTTCACCTTCAGATGGTTTACTTTCAGGCCTTACTTATAGGTAATTCATGCAGCATGCAAATTCTTCATAATCATTCTTTCATTCTCACCACCTCAAGGAGAGCAGCATTCCGTAATGTGTAAGAGCGATTAGGTAATTCTGCATTGAATGTTATAGGTTTTCAGGAATTTTCCTGAAACTAGGGTCTTCCCGTGACTGTGAATGATTCAACACCAGACCCACATGTATAAACTACAACAAAAGGTCCCATCACCTTGAAACCTTGCGAGATATATTACTTGCTGGGACAACCGGTGCAGCCGTTATCCACAGATAGGAATCTCAGGAAGGACCGTTCGGTAAGGAGGCCACGAGGACAGCTGGTCACGGAAGACAATATATCTCGATTTCAAGTAAACCATACATTTCTTAATTCAATATAACATTGCAGAATTCCGGCAAGAGAGAGAATCTAATTGGATGCAAAGTGTCAATAGTGGTGTATGTGTGTGTGTGTTGCGTTAGTACATAAATGATAGCGACAGTAAATAATTACTTTGTCGAAGATAAGAAGAAAACCTCCCTCCGCTTAGTTAAGTCAATGAATCTCTGAAATAAGCTTAGATTAACAATTATGCATCGATAAGAAAATAAGCACGAAAATCTTTCCCCCGCACAGGTAAGTCGATGAATCCCTGAAAGTAAATATTTATAACCAAGTACACAGCGATAAGAAACTCTGAAAGAAAACACCAACATAAAAATGAAATAAAGTAATATGTTCAATGAAATTTAGTTTTAGTTTAGTAGATTTTTAGTTAATCTGTTAGTATAATCAAAGAAAACTCAGCCCAGGAAAACAGCTCAGGAACAACTCTGTTTTAAACGTAAATAGTCGCTTTAATTTTAAATAATGAAATGCCGGATCCCAATAAGAAATAAAACCACTGCACTTCTCACTCCACAATAATAATGCCAAATTAAATCAAAAGAATTTCCGCGCTTAATATTTACAAAAGTTATTTTATTAAATTTCAAGTTCAATAGATGCGTATTCAAAGTTTTGTTGATTAATGTCCCTTTATTTATAAAATATTTTTATTATTTAGAAAATCGAAATGAATATATTATTAAGCTTTGAAACAAAAGACACCCGTCGACCGCAAGCTGAAATCGAACTCCCGAATTTAATTTAATATTAAAGAACCGAAGTATATATTTTTAGATTTTTGAAGAGTAAGAAAAGAAAAACACATCTGTATCGATCGCCAGTCAAAATCCGAGTCCCGAGTTTATTAAAAATTTAGAAAACGAAATTAATTATTTTTAGTGTTTTGAAAACGAAAAACACATCTGTATCGATCGCCAGTCAAAATCCGAGTCCCGAGTTTATTCAAAAATTAGAAAATCAAATTAATTATTTTTAGTGTTTAGAAAACGAAAAACACACTGTATCGACCGCAGTTCAAGATCGAAGTCCCCCATCCCTTGCAACGTCAGGGGTGCATCTCACCCCTCCCCTCCCCTTGAGATACTTCCTCTCTACCCCAAGATCTCAAAGTCAAAGTGATATAATTATTGGTTGAAAAACAGAGAACTCTACAATATCCACACCCCTAAAATATCCCTGCCCTTATCTTGAGAAATTCTTGAAGTGGAAGTGATGATTGTGGAATTTTTTAGACATTTTTCAATTTCATTTTAAAGGGGGTGCTGTACGCGAAACGACATTTAAATTTCAGGTTTATTACGATTGTAGCTTAGGTGCACAATACATATTGTACATTAGTTAAAAATCACGCAAGAAAATATTGAAAAAATAAATGCCCGAAATTGAAAATGATCAGATTATATAAGAAATATCCAAAAATGAAGTATAAATATTAGGATGTTCCTTAACTTATAGGTTGGTATGCGGCTGACCACCCATACTGTAAAAAATTGTTCACTTTGCCAATGTCACCCCTGTTTCAGGGAAGTACGGTAAGAGTTGCAGGGCTTATGTTCATTTGAGATTGGGTTTTTATATTGTAGGTCCACATGCGGCATGTGTTAGCGCGAAATTATACATGTCTGCTTGTGGGAATGCATTTAATATAAATCTTAAATGATATATATCTTTGCAGCTTAGATTAGATTAGATTAGATTAGCGCGCACTTTTTTGAGAGCAGTTTACAAGCTTGAACATGTCTTTTAAAAAAAAAGATTTGTGAAAAGGAATGCAATTCACCAACCTATTTTTTCTGGCCAGAAACAGGTATTAATATCATCAATTAATAATTCATAATTGTTTATTTTAATGAATTATGAATTAATAATTACTCAATTACATCTGTTTAACCATGGTCAAAGTTATGGTCAAATGACCCAAGCGGCGATCGAACCAACGTTATTCTATTCCAAATACGCTAGAAAGATCAGTCCACTTGGTCCCCTCGGCCATAACCCCGATGTCGCTATATAAAGCGCTAATTCTCAAGCAAGATTAAATTTCTGTTAAACTAGATGTACTTTTGGTGATCGGTCTTTGGTAAAGGCAAATGATTTTTTCAATTCCGAGAAGATTGTTTTTTTATGCGCCGCCGGGAATCAAATCTACGACCTTCCTATTGCGATTCCGTAGCGTTAACCACTATAGGTACTACGCACCGGTTGGCCCTTCCTTGTTTGATTTAAATATTAAATCGTCGAAAAGTAGATGCATATGAGAGAATATTACACCAAATAAGATTGTATTGGAAAATTGAGGTATATGTGAAGAAAACCCTTTTATGTGTTCGTTTTGGATTAGCCAGTGGCAATTGTAGGGTGTGAAGATAAGAGAGGAAGATTTGTATTGAATTCCGTTTCCATTTCAGCCACCAGGAAGTCTCCGTAATAGGAGAGAGATAACAAGAGGAAAAGAAAGGAGAAAGAATGTAAGCTCTGAGTGCTTCCCGGTCCGTAGTTATTGGAGTATTTTCCTATAACAAACCAACGGGAAGAAATTGATTTTGTTGTGAAAACTATCACTTTGAAAAAATGTGAAGAAAGTTAATATTTTTCTCAGGGTATGTGATATCTTCGGTACAAAAATTAAGCTAAGTTAATCACTAAAAAAATAAAAACTGACCGGTCACCAAAAAAATTGACCGGTCCGTAGCTCAGTGGTAACACTGCGGACTCTGAATGGGAAGGTTGTGGGTTCGAATCCCGGCGGAGCACAAAAAATATACCATTTATATTTTTAAATTTGCTCTTCGCTGGGTTGAAAAATTCATAAATCTTTACCAATGACCGGTCACCAAAGGTCCATCCCGTCTTACAGCAACTGGGTCTTGCTTGAATATTGGCGCTTTATATGGACGACCAAGCTCGTACACCTCTGCGACACTACAAGTGTCATAGACCCCTAGAGTCTCTAGAATCTAGGGAGTCTCCCGCACAGGATTTCTTAAAAAAAAAACTACTGCAGTATTTTACTAGAAATCTCGAACGAAAATACAAATAAAAAGCGTTTTTTTGCAATGAAAATGACCCACTTTCTCAAATCCACTTTTGACTTATCCCAGTAGTTTTCAAAGCCTCTCAAACTTGTTGAACTAAGTTGTAGTTAATTATAATCCACTCGGTATTGATTGTGCTCCCGGCGTACATTATTCTTGCTTCACATAACTCGTCTCTCTCTGAATAAGCCGCTAGTAACTCTTTGATTAGCCAGAATTGGTGTTTCAGAGTTCTGACCATGGAGAGAGAAGTTTGAGAACTTTTAAGATACTGCTTTAAGGGGAAACGGTACCGAAGAAATTGCATAAAAAAAATGGAATAGTTTTTATCCTATAAATCTTGATCCTTCTTGAAACACTTTTAATCAGGTCTAAACATTGAAAAACGTCATGAAAAATGTGATCTCACTCGGCCGGGTGTTTAAATGTAAAGACAAACAAATATTTTGTTATTGGTTACTAAAAACTCTTATCACATTCACATAGATCTGCGACATTAGCTAAGTAAAAAAAAATACATCAAAGATATGTCAAATTTTGTGTCGAGTCCATTATCATAAATCTTAAATGTTAACATATCTTTGCAACTTAGATTATAAATATTAAAGCCCGGGTGTTTCAAACTTAGATTAGCGACCACTTAGCGACATTATACTGAATGATAATTAGGCAAACTTATGAGTTACTCTTTCTCCGTTCCGCGCTAGAGTGGCCAGAGCCTCTGCTGAGTTGCCTCCATTTCGTACTCTTTCTTGTCATATTCCTCAAGTGCTATATTTTCACCATTAATATCCTATTAATTTCGTTGTCACTCGTAGTCCATGCTTCACTTCCAAACATCAAAGTCACATAAGCATTTCCACCATACAAATAAACACGCAATAAACATTTCCACGGTACAAATACCTTAATCTTTCGCTGTTCCTCTCAGTAGGTACATGCTTCACTTCCATACATCAAGTCACATTTAAGCATTATCACCACACAAATAAACAATGAACATTTCCACCGTGCATACCTTACTCATTTCGCTGTCTTTCGTAGTAGGTACATGCTTCACTTCCATACATCAAGTCGCATATAAGCTACAGTTGAAATTAGGTGATGCTGAACTGATCATTTTACTTTAAACGAAATTAAAAAAAAAAAAAAAAAAAAAAAAAAAAAAAAAAAAAAAAAAAATATATATATTGAAAATACCAGTATTTTCAACGTTAGCATGTATGACTTTCTTCTAGAAAAAAACTACCCACACGATTGACATAAGTGAGTCCTTTTCACTCACTCTAGAGTCACATATTTGCTAACGTTGAAAATACCGGGCCCTAGTCCTCCTATCATGTTTTATGCAGCTACGGGGTCCAAATCTAGTGAATGTCGTTCCCCCTTGAGCGAGACCTCTGGTCTCTCAGCTAGAGCGAGTGGTCCTCTGCCAGATGATTAGTGAGGTCCAGATTACAGAGCGGAGTAGACGGAAACAATTTCATTATTTTAATGGCGCGCATTCCCTGTTATCCTGGACTTCTATCTGAGAAATCTTACACAGTCATACTTGTAGACGATTATCTATGAAATCTATGAATTTCCACAGGTATGATAATACTCTACAGGTATGATAAATATACATTGACTTATAGGTTGGTATGAGGCTGACCACCCATACTGTAAAAAATGGTTCACTTTGCCAATGTCACCCCTGTTTCGGGGAAGTATGGTTTTACCATACTTGGCTTATGTTCATTTGAGGTTTGGATTTTAATTTGTAAGTACACTTGCAAGTACAAGTGTTTATAAGCGCGAACTTACACGTGTCTGTTTGCGAGCATGCATTTAATATGTTATTTTTGTAAAAAATCAGTAGAAAAAACAATGTTTTAATTCACCTTTATTTATTTTTTTAGTCAATCGTTTTCGCCTAATAAGAAAATCTTCAGAAACATAATTGTTACAAATATTTTTTACTTATACATTCATTTAAAAAAAATGAATTTTAAATGTTAATATACCTTTCCATCTTAGATTATAGATTATAGAAAGAGCACAATGTAGTCGTATAGGGCCAATGTCAGCAATCTAACATTAAAAGAAAAGAGATGTAATACGCACGGTTGCTCCTGTTTATATAATACCAATCCCTTGGAAATAGGAAGTCATTTCTGAAGTCAAAGTTGTATACGACGTCATCGGGAAGCGTGCCCCTTGACACGCTTTTTGTGGGTATACATTTATTATGCATCTTAAACGTTAATCTATCTATGCTTTTTAGTTTATAGATAGATCAACGAACATACATAAATACCACCTTTTTTCAGTTTGACTGATTGTATTGTCTCTGACCTTTGAGCGATTAAAATTTTGGTTGGGCAAGTCTGGACGAACGCATGTACTAAATAAGTTACTCCTCTTTATTAAATTTCCTTTCCAAGTACTCAGTTGTGTACACGAAACATAAAACTTCAGGAATTCGACCCAGTTGTAGTCGCGACCTCAAGCTCTCCTCATGTCGGTGGTAATGTTGCTTTTATTTGACTCGGGGGTCTGCCGTTTGGGGGTTTGCGAGTCGGGGGTCCGTCATGGTTCATTTATTTAATTACACGCCTTCTTCCTTGAACCCTTTGGAGAATAAACATTTAACTGGCGCAAGTTTTAAGGTTTTTAGATTAAGTACGGTTGGCAGTTTAAGAAAAGCCCACAATGGTTATTTCAACACGTAATAGAAATCGTCATTTTTGATTTCAACTTTGCAAAGCATATTTTTCTAATATAAGAATTGTTTGTGAATTTAAATTTTTTGTAATTTTTTTAAAACAGATTTTGTTAAAGAGCCAGCTGTTGACAGTCGTTCTTATTACGGTCTCACTTAAATAAAATGTGTATTATCTGTAAACAATGATCTTTTATGCAAAACTTTATCAATTCTCAACTAATTATTTGTTGATATTTCATTAAAAAAACCACCGACAACATAATTTTTTCCTCCAACGTAATTTTTGTCTACTTCTTAATTCGTTGTTTAGTTGTTGAAAAGACAGAAGGACAATAACTCCGCGATTTTATTACTGGATACATTTAGACTAACTTACAAAATTTCTCCATTTTTTATTCCCCATGTTGCTTAGCAGGTCACCTTGACGTAGACAACTACTTAATTAAAATACTTTCGATTGAGATCAAAAAAGTTCTTCGTTTTTTCATTCTCATCTCAAAAAATAGCAATGTAGAAAAGTACAAAAATGAGTTATCCGAATACCTCGCAGTGTCCGTCGCTCCTAACAGGATTTCCTTACACAAGTGTCCCAGTGTCTTTGCCTCAGCTCCTCCCGACACTTCTGGCTATCTCACCCGAAACTTTGGCCACAAATCGCCGACTTGGCAGAACATTTCATTTAACTTGGATACACCCCGAGGTGGTGGGGCTGCCGGCATACGGACATACGTATTACCCACTGCGTGTACGTGCAAAGAGATTAGCGAAGGGATGGCGAATTCCTGGAATCCGCAATTTGAGAAATTTCTCTGGAAATTGATACCGCATCTTCGGGGTAATAGTGTGCCAACTATGCGATTGACTTATTTGATCTCTTGCTTCTGTGAGCAGTTACTTGGTTATTATTATTGGAGTGTTTCGCTTTACGGAATGCATAATCTTATTTCGATCAAGTTACGACTGACGGCTTTCAGAAAAATGGATCTGCAAAGAGCAAATATGACTCTTGATGATGATGATGATGAGTTGATGATTTCTTTATAGCGCCGTTTCGTGATGTAGTCACTCCAAGGGCGCTAATAATTATTGAAATCGATTTTAAACTGCAATCGTTCAGGTTTTTTAATTCTACATTTTGATTCTATGATTTTTAGTTGAAGGAAGTCACTAAAAGTTACAGCGTTTGCCGGATGGGTTGCTGACTACCTGTTAATCCACGGGGACTTTTTATAATTCATTTCAACTCTCCAGAAAAGCCAGGCGAGGATTCCCCTATCCGCCACCTTGGGGACTTACACGCTCCTATGACAGAATTGACTGATTGAGTAGCTATAGTAAATGGAACCTATATATTTTCACATGAAGGAGGGCCAGCCATACGTTAGCTCATGAACATCTACAAATTGGGTGTGATACGTTGCCTCAAAATAATTGGTTCTTATCTCGTGTGAAGATCAGGGATAGAGAAAATCAGGGAAACATAAATTAATGCATTGAACCATCAGACTGATCCATAGTCTAGTGGTTAATGCTTCGGACTCGTGACTGGAAGGAAGGGGGCTCGATTCTCGGCGGACCACAATGAAAGTCATTTTCGAGTAAGTTAGATACTATACTCTTACACTAGGTTAACCAAATCATAACCCTTTACCAAAAAGTGCAGTCGCCAAAGGCGAATCCAGCCTTACAGCAAATGGGTGTTGCTTGGAAATTGAAGATTTCTACAGCGATGAACAAGCTCGCAAAGAGCTCTTCAGACAAAATAATTTATCCGAATATTTTATCTGTTTATCAGGTTCCAACCTAAATCTCCTATAAGACCTCGAAAGCTTTATCAACTGAGTTATAGATCAGATTCATGTAATCCATAAAATGTTGAATACCGGAAAATGCGTTGATCTTTTTTTGAATACCAAAGAAAAAAGTTAGTCTTAGTTAAGCCCTACCAAGTATTAGACTTATCCAACTAGACTCTAGGATGTACTAGCCCTCCCTCTCTTGCTCGTCTGAGAGGAATGCCTGGTGAATCCGAAAGTTGTCCAGCAATTCATCACGCCCTCGTGCGATATACTCGCACTTGCCAAACTGTCAGATTCTTCAGAAGAATGATTCGCGAAATAACAGATTGTGAATATTTACGAGTGCCGAAAAGTTTTTTTTTATGTTTTGACTTCTTATAGGTCAAGTTAAAAGACGTAAATTATTGTTAAGGATGGAAGGAAAAATTGTCAACTATTCATGTTTAAATAAAGTTTTACTTTCATGGTCGGGGTTGGATGAAAAAATACTTTGGTTTTTCGGAATGAACCCTTTTCATGACAATTTTTAATAGTTTGTATATCAAATGTATAGAGTACATTTGACAGTCTGGTCAGCTGTTTACGCTCGGCCATGTTTTACAGCTTTCCATTTACCTATATGCTCATTAGATATGTCAAGGCTACTGAGCGTTGGATGACAAATTAATTTGTTTTTACGGTTTGGATCTATAATCCAGTATCTAAGTTGCAAAGATGTATTTCATTTGAGATTCATATTTAATGCATTCTCATAAGCAGACATGTATAAGTTTGCACTTAGGCATGCCGCATGTGAACCTACAACATTAAAACCCAATCTCAAATGAACATCCCGAAATGAAAGTCCTGCAACTCTTTTGCAGACCTTCCGTGAAACACGGGTGACATTGTCAAAGTGTTTTTTTTACAGTATGGGTGGTTAGGCTCATCCAATCCTATAAGTCAAGTAACTGAAAAAAGAAAAAAAGATCTGTTTTGAAAATATTTTATAATTGGTATGGATAACATTTCGCTGCCTCAGTTCTTGTTTATCGTATACGCCATTGAGAAAATTTTACATGAGCAATGTTTGCATGTGTACTGGACCAATGTGTCTTATGAAAACAAGAAATTTATTTAAAAAATATATAAAAGAACTCTCACATTATCGAGTTTAACGATTTTTCTTAGCTCAGATTGTGTAGAATTCGATTCGTAAGACAACTGCATGAAAAAGTCATATTTGACAAGATTGGCGTATACGATAAACAAGAACTGAGGGAGCGATTTGATAGGCTAATTAGCTGTTTACGCGCGGCGATGTTTTATAGCTTTCTATCTATCTATATGTTCGGTAGATATGTCAAGACTGCTAGGACAGGGGAATCTACTAGTATGTTGATTTTGTTTCAATTCCAAATTATGTTTTTTACTTACATGATGTTAACACGACAAAGCGTTGCAATTTTTTAATCGCTCCCACAACCGTGTCTGTCTGCCACTTTAACTGTATCGCACGGACCATGGACCTCAGAGGGTTCCACATGGCTGCCACTGTTAGGATGGGAGGTCACTGGTCAGAGTCCAGAACGGAGACAATGGGAGCCTTTTATTCCTTTTTCTGCGGACCAGTGCGCCCATTCACGGAGTAATATCTGGTTTTGGCGGACGAAAGATAATATGTAGTTTGTTAGGGAGTGTGAAGCATTGTTTTTGTGCATCGAATGGCACTTTACCCACCTCCACCCACCAAGTTCATACAACTCATGCGGAGTCGCTTCACTTGGTGATACTTCACTTGCAATGTTTTTTTGGCGGGGGAAGGCCTTCCCGTTGAAGTTAATCAGCTAAAGTTACTCTACTCAAGAAAGGAAAAAGAGAATCCTCAAATCAGGGGCTAACGCATGACTCTAAGAAGTCCCACCCTCCCCAGAACGTCGAGGTTACTGAAGCTAATGTGCCTGACGGGAGCCCTTCATCGACGTGTATCGAACGAGTTGCCATCCGCGCTGAGCGCAGTAAGGTCAAATAAGTCCGTTTTATGCATTATATAATTTCTAATCTAAATTGAAAGATATATCGACATTAAAGGCAACCCCCGTATTCACGATCAAAACTGGCACTTCCTTAAGGGCAAGCTAGCGCTTAGATTGGGGAAATTCATTTCAAGAACAATACTTAAGGTAAAATTAGCGCTTAAGCGCTCCAAAAACTAGCACTCAGGTAAGTAAGGTCGACACGTATATTAACCAACGCTTAAGCGCTGTCAAAATATTCCGTCATATTTCATTGTTATCACATTTTTTGTTTGATTGTGAATTTACATGAAAAAATGAATTCTTTCTATAAACATGATTTTTACGAGTGTATTAACATTGTTTTGACGAGTTCATTTACATTGCTTGACCATCAGAATTGGGTTTGTTCTCCGGTATGGTCTAGGACCATACTGCAATGACAGATGAACTGTCAAAATATTCCGCCGCATTTCATCAGCACATTTTTTGTTTGGTTGTGAATTATTTACATAAAATAATGAATTCTTTCGATACAGTTGACTTCAACGAGAATAATTACATTGTTTTGTTCAAAAATAGTGTCCCAAGAAAATATATCAGAGACTGTAAAGACCCATTTACGTATTACGAAGAGGAAGAATTTAGAAGACGTTTTTGATTAAAAAAATGCGTCGTTCTGTATACAGTTTTGCCGTTGCTCATTGAGGGTTGCAAAGCCAACGATTTCTTCGATCTGTTATTTTATCTTCTATTACAGGTTTTTCTTTAATCAGAGCCACCAGCAGCTCCTTTTCCGCTGGAGAAAACAACATCTTTTTGGCGCTGAAATCGATCAAAACACTTTACATTGGATATTACATAAATGTATTTTTAAAAACTAATAGAAATTGTACACAAACAAATTCGTACGTACGGTTTACTTAAATTAGTAATTGCGTTATACGTACTTATTTGTTGTCAAGTTTTATGCAAAGCTGATATGACATTGAAATTTGAAAGAGGCGGCAATGATAAGAGTGAAGTACGCCGAATATCGGTCGGAAGGTACTGACCAATTACAGAGCTGGGTTTTTTCGAGAGCCAATGACAAACCCGTGCGTCTCCTGGGGGTTGGGCACTACGTTGATTACTGCTTGAGTGTTCTTTGTGAAACAAAACGCTCCAGAATGTCGACCCTTGAGTAAGTGTAGCGCTTGAGTAAGGCACTTAAATCAGTTTTGATCGTGAATACGGGGGTTATACTCAATGCACGCCAACAGGCAGACACGTGTAAGTTCACGCTTAAACATGCTGCATGTGCACTTAGATGAAAAAAAAAAAAAAACAAATCTATAATAATCTATAATCTAAGTTGCAAGGATATATTCATTTAAAGCTCTCAGATGTATGCCCACAAACAAACACGTGAAGATTGCGCTTACAAATGCTAATTGTGTACTTACAAATAAAATCCAAACCTCAAATTTACATAAGCCCTACAACTTTTGCCGACCTTCCCTGAAACAGGGGTTACATTAGCAAAGTGAAGCATTTTTTACAGTATGAAATAAAATATAGAACAAAACCTTAAAAATAAATCTATACAAAAAAAGTAAAAAAAATCCTATGCAAAAAATGTAGCAAATTTATAAACCAACATTAAAAATCAACATTGCAGATTAGCCGCTACTTCTTCCTGTCCTTGCATACGTCTTTCATTTTATCCAGAGTCATAACCTTTTTCATACAAGTCCTCCTTTTATTATGACTCTGGATATCCTCACATGAAAATAAACCTTGCAACTCCTGCCGCCCTTCCCTGAACGGGGTGGCATTGGTAAACACAAGGTGGATCCTTTTCTGGGGCCTATCCAACGCCTTCCTCCTCCAGTCCCCTACTCCTACCGCAGTTTAACACTTTTCCATCCAGCCACCTTAATCTGGGTCTTCCCACTGTCCTGCACCCCTTTGGGTCCGTCATCACAACCATCTTTTCCAGTCTCCAATCATCCATTTTCTGGATGTGACCCAGCCAATGCAGACAACGGGTTTTTTAAAGAAAGCTTCAAGAAAAGCTTCAAAGAAAGGAGGCAGGAGTTAGAAGGCTTATCTTAATGCTATTTCTTATATTTTCTTTCGATCAATGTTTATTTTCTTTCAATGTAATTTTCTTCTCTGTTTATATTTTGGCTAGTCACGTATTGCACCCTCCGCGTGATTGGGCTGGAACAAAGATTTATTATGATTATTATTAATGACCGGACCACATCAACGTTTTGGTACATGTTGAAAATGATCTTCAGAGCCTTGATCCTCTTTGCCATATGCTCCCGTCGCGTCGTTTAAACGCAAACGCAACACAATGAAGTTCTTGCCGCGTTATCTTTAAAAGGTTTCGCATGTGGCGAGTGGAACCTATTTATTTTTACAGGTACTAGGGCCGGCCTCACGCCAACCCCTTCAGTTGAAGTGGGAGTTTCCCAGTTCCCGAGGGAGCCGGTACTCATGGTAGTCCTGTCGGTATTTTATTTTGGGGTATAAACACCAAAACGGGAAATCATTTCTGACAACCTCGGTGGGATTCGAACTCGAGCTCACGGCATGGAATACAAGCTCTTTACCAACTGAGCTATCAACCGGACAGTTTATTGGGCCGTTAACACGGTGGAGAATTTCCCTTTCAAAGATGTTGAGAGAGCTTTAGTCATGCTTGGTCAGTGTCTATTTTTCAGAGCCATATTATTCCTTTACCACCCATACTGTACAAAATGGTTCACTTTGCCAATGTCACCCATGTTTCAGGGAAGGTCGGCAAGAGTTGCAGGGCTTATGTTCATTTTAGGTTTGGATTTTAATTTGTAAGCAAGAACTTACACGTGTCTGTTTGTGGGCATGCATTCGACATGAGTTTTGAATGTTCATATATCTTTGCAACTTAGATAATTATAGATAGATATACGTACAAAACATGTTACTTTTCATTCTTTAATTTATCCTTTAAAAGAGGTTTCATGTAACGGTGAGTATAAAGCTATTTAAACAATCAGTGTGTGGGTATTTTGTGAAAGGCTAGAGTAACGTATACAACAAAGATGAAAGTTGCTTTTTATGGAGGCAATTTAAAATAAGAGCAACATGTCTCGAGTTTGCTTTTCTTTGAGAAGCAGGTAAATGAAAAACAAAAATAAATAGACAAAGTTACATTAATAAATAAATAAGAATATATATATTTATACATAAGGGCGGGTAAATATTTTCTTTTGTCAAAAATAATGAAGACAAAATAAAATGGTGGATGTTGTAGGCATTTTGGAATGTCGAAAATATGTCGCTGTCATTTGGAAATAATTCTCGCAATTTCCGAGCTGGAAAATGTCAATTTCAGGTTAAAAGTAAAAATGTTGTGCTACCTTATATTTTTTCATTACATCAACACAATGGACTCGGCACAAAATTAGAAATTAAGGGTTTTTCTTGGCAGGCAAACGTAACAGAACTATGTCCTTAGCAATCAGTAACGAAATTTTAATAAGCCTTTATCATGGTGAGCCGGCAATGTAATGTTATAACTTATTTTGCTTAAACGCACAAATCTCTGTTCAGACTGTTTACAGCGTTTAACCCCCCCTTACAGTACCCAGATCTTGCTTGAGAAATTGGCTCTGACTTGTGACAATCAAGCTCAAAAAGGGCCTTTAGGTGGAACTCTTCCAAAAATGTTACAAACTGACTAATAAAAACCAACCCATAAAAAAACAAATGACTTCTTTGATTAACGTTGTTTCCACGTTGTTTCTGTGTGAATCCCACCTCAAGAGCCCCCTGCGAGAATATTCGTCGCTAGATAGCGTCAATTTTGCAAACAAAACTCATGTGCTGTAAGGCTGGATGAACCCTATGACCGGTCTAGCCGGGTAGAACGTATTTGAAAAATTAAATGTCATTTTTTGTGCTCCGCCGGGAATCGAACTCACGACTTCCGTTTACGAGTCCATAGCGTTAATCACTAGACTACGGATAGTTCAATGCTTTGTATGATTAAATCTATGTAATTTGAATTTATTTTGCAACCACAACGTTATTATAATATAGGAAATGTATTTTTAGTACTTAATTTAATTCTAATTAAAATATTAATATTTGCATAAATTTTAGCTGAACATATTCTCCACACATTTAAAATAAATTCCTAATTAAGCAAAACTACACCAACAAGGCTTACAAAATGAATGGTTCACTTGAATAAGTCACTAAGTACAGTTTGGTTCCATATGCAAGGTATTTTATGTAACTTAAGCACGGCCTGAGGTTCCTACTGGTTTAAATACACCAAGATGGATTTAGTAAATTAAAAAAGGCACTACCTACATAAAAACAAAATACCACGCAAATAAAGGGCAGTTTGTATTAAAATGTATGGCGGAAATTAGAGCGTCATATTATGAGCTGCAAAAAATCGGTTCTATGTGGATTTTTGCATAAAAATCAGTTAAACAATTTTAGCTTTCTCATATACGTTCTCCGCTTTTTCTCAGTTCAACCATTATGGTATTTAGTGCCTTTCTAGTATCAACCATTAAAATATTTTGGTCCGTTTTCATAATCTAATTAACAGTCGGAAAATTTGAATAATAAATTCGGCAAAAGCAATTATAATGAAATTTTCAATGTTTCTTTAGGTTTAGCTTGTGGATCCGCATTTCTGTGGAATTTGGGTCAATTGGAGTAAAGCTACACCTTGAAATTCAGTGATTCATAACCGTTGGTCAGTGAGAGCCTCGCAACTGGATGAGAAGTCTCGACTCTTTTAAGCGATCGTATCTGTAAATAGCAAGTGATAAAACATGGTCGTACGTGAAAAGCTGACCGGGCTGAAATAGTATAGTGAAAATTTGATCAGTTGTTCCTGCGCGGCCATTTTTATCGCTTTCTATCTACCTATATGATTGCCAGATATGTTAGACCTTTTAACCCTGTACCACAAAATCATAATAGTGATGATATTACTAATCTAATCTAATCTAAGCTGCAAGGATATACATCATTTAAGATTTATATTAAATGCATTCCCACAAGCAGACATGTATAATTTCGCGCATGTGGACCTACATTATAGAAACCCAATCTCAAATGAACATAAGCCCTGCAACTCTTGCCGTCCTTCCCTGAAACAGGGGTGACATTGGCAAAGTGAACCATTTTTAACAGTATGGGTGGTCAGCCGCATACCAACCTATAAGTCAAGGAAAGTATATTACGATGCTTTATTTATATTAGAATGATTTATTTGGTGAGCGCTGTTTTTGTGTCTATCACACCTCAAGAGCTCTCTGCGAGCTTGGTAGCACTGTAGAAAGCGCCAATTCTCAAGCAAGACCCAGTTGCTGTAAGGCTGGATGGACCTTTAGTGACCGGTCTTTGGTAAAGATATATGAATTTTTCACCGAGCGAAGAGCATATTTGAAAATATAAAAGGTATTACTTATGTGCTCCGACGAGATTCGAACCCACAACCAGCCACTCAACGAGTTAGAAGTGTTAACCACTTTACTATGGACCGGTCATGTGTATATCATACTTCAAGAGCCCTCTGCGTGCTTGGCTGTCGCTATCGAAGGCGTCAATTTCTCAATCAACATCCAGTCATTATAGGGAAGAATGTATTTTTTAGAAACGAGTTTTTTGATTATTTATTCAAGCCAGCGAAGAGCGTACTTGAAAATAAAATTATAATATTTTACTGAACATGTTTCTGTGCTCTGTTTAGCGCAGAGATGTGCATTTTGCCAGACAGAATTTTATTTTGTTTTCAGACGTAGGTTTGTAATTAAACTGGATCTTGGGAAAAAAGGTTACGAAGCACTGGAAGCTTATCTCAAAGGAAAATGAAATTTTTGACCCTTTACTCTTGAAGAATAGATCTGTATAATTTATATTATGGTCATTTGCTAATTTGAGTTAAATATGATGAAAGTTTTGCAGAAATTTCCACGGCTGAAGTAGTTTTGATTGAGTTATTACATTTTAGCGAGTAAAGCTTTATTCACAAAAATAATTGTCGGCAATATTTTACGTTTAGAATCTAATCTAAGCTAATAATAAGTTGCAAAGATATGTAACATTGGGGATTCACATTATATGCATTTTCACAAGCAGACACGTACAATTACGCGCTTGCACATGTGAACCTACAATTGAAAACCCAGATCTCAAATGGATATACACCCTGCAACTCTTACCGACCTTCCCTGATAAAGGAGTGACATTGGCAAAGTGAACCATTTTCTACAGCATAGGTGGTCATCCCTAGGTATATCAACCTATTAATCAAGGAACATTCAACATACACAACAAATTACATTTTAGAATCAAGGTAAAAAGTCTTAAACTTATTGAATCCGATCGATAGCTTAGTTGGCAGAATGCTGGCGTTCCAAGATGGACGACTAGGGTTCGATCTCCACCGAGGGTGTCAGAAATGATTTCTCGTTTTTGTGTTTATTTCAAACCCTAAATAAAAAAATTCCGACAAGCCTTACTCAATCTTCACAAGAATAGAGAAACAACAAAAGCAGAGTTTTCCAATCAGAAGCTTGGAAAGCTCTACTTCAAGTGAAGTGTAGGGTGTAAGGCCGATCCCCTCGTATAAGAAAATAAATAGGTTCTACACGCCCTATTCGACACCTTCAATGATAAATTACTACCGGGTTGTAGTATTTTTTTATACATCGTACTCATGGTAAACATTGAATTAGTAAAACAAAGTCTTCAAAAGGAATGTAGGAGGGAAAGACCGAGGGAAGAATGGGTTGATCAAATACGCGGGATTTTAAATGACTGGAACATATAGAGTGCGAATAAAATGTGCAAGGATAAATGAAAAGGACACACATCTGCAGAGGTACTGGCCACCCCCAGCGGAATTGCGGCTGAATACAAGTACAAGGTCAGCTTAATTTTTTGCTGCTGCAACCCATGATATTTTGACAACATTAATATGTCCACGCTTCCCAAAGTTTAAACTAATTTCGATATACGACCATGGCAAACAACCAACACTCTGTGTAACTGATATCCTGGTGTAACCCCATCCTCGCCCTCTCTCTGTTTTTGTTCAGCTTATCGCCAAACGAGTTTTTTTTGTTTATCCTGGGTCAATTTAACTCTATGATATTCAGACGTTTTCTTTTTAAATTATCACCTAAATCTGTTCTGATCTTTTTATATTCTTTTATCGGTTTATGAAATTTATTCCTTGACTGATAAGTGATAGGTTGGTATGAGGCTGACCACCCATACTGTAAAAAATGGTTCACTTTGCCAATGTCACCTCTGTTTCAGGGAAGGTCGGCAAGAGTTGCAGGGCTTATGTCCATTTGAGATTGGGTTTTTTATACTGTAGGTCCACATGCGGCATGTGTGAGCGCGAAATTATGCGTGTCTGCTTGTGGGAATGCATTTATATGAATCTCAAATGATACATATCTTTGCAGCTTAGATTTAGATTTTTAGATGAAAACAGGGCGACAACATTTTTTTGAGGATGGAAGGACACGATACTGTATAAAAAGGTTTTCGTTAGTTTTAGATTAGAATTACAATTTGTGATGTAAAAAATTGTTTCACTTTGCCAATGTCATCCCTGTTCCAACGAAGGTCGGCAAAAGTTGCAGGGTTTATGTTCTTTTGAGGTTTGTATTTTAATTTGTAAGTACACATTCAGCATTTGTAAGCGCGAACTTACACGTGTTTGTTTGTGGACATGCATTTGATATGAGATTTGAATGTTAATATATCCTTCCAACTTACATTATAGATATAGACCTACAACTTTTCTAACTGCCAAGTGACATCGTATTTATTCACAATATTTCAGATATCGTCGCTTTATTTTCTCAACCTCATATCTCAAAAAATCAATGTTTTTTGTTACTTCTTTCTATTTGTTTTTCGATATTACTTACATAACTACTACACACTCGTACAAGGTAACTGCATAACCTATACATCAACAACTTCACTTTATACCAATATACGAGTATGTAGTAGTTATGTAATATCGAAAACAAAATAGATAGAAGTATTTTTTTTTTTTAATTTTTTGAGATACGAGGTTGAGAAAGTAAGGCGACGATATTCCGAGTCCATTGTAAGCGTTTATTGAGACTAATGCTGAGTATCGTAGGGTTAAACAAGTAGCAGTGATCGCCATCATGTAGGTGTTTTGTTTCACTTACTGGTTCACTGTTGCTAACAAAACAATCAACTTGAATGCTGGTGTGAAGCCTTTTACACTGAATGGGGTATACTGTGTAGACTTTTACTAAATCTCAATCTAAATCTAAGCTGCAAAGATATGTATCATTTCAGATTCATATTAAATGCATTCCCACAAGCAGACATGCATAATTTCGCGCTTACACATGCTGCATGTGGACCTACAATATAAAAAACCCAATCTCAAATGAACATAAGCCCTGCAACTCTTGCCGACCTTCCCTGAAGCAGGCAAGGTACAAATGCACAAAATTCACATTTAAGTTTTAAGTGGGTTGCAAACTGCCAAAACTATCCTTTCAACATCTTCTTCTTTTAGTGAAGCTTCGATGGAATATCGCAGATTATTATGGTTATTTTTTTTACTCTTTATGATTGTTTAGTTGACAAGTCTTTACAACAATCGCGTTCAGAAAAATTCCCCTTCAAGTAATGTACAAGAAAAGTAAAAAGACAGCAAAATTGTGACATCCCACGGCTGGGTTGCTGGGAAAAGGCAAATAAATGTAGGTTTATTGGATGATAAGTAATGTAACCATGTGGTATTTGACTCAACTAAAAGTATTTTAGAATTTTGGATGATTTTATTAAAAATTACAGACCTTTTGATTATCATAGAGCTTCTTAAAGACCTTTTTGTCAGTATTTTTTTACCGTTTTCAGAGTGAAAATAATGTTTCGGAAATCTCAATTTTTACAAATAATTTAGTATTGAAATTTAGGTTGAAAAGTGAAAATTTACAATTGAAGATTTGCAGTTAAAATGAGTAAAACATCTAATCAATCAACATAAATAATTAACGCTTCCAAGTTTCATATTAAAGAGGCAGAAGTGTACGTCTGCCATGCCAAGTAAATATAACTCTTTTCGAAAATTCCTGTCGATCGAAAATATATGAAAACTAAATCACTCACTAGGAGTGTTATTGCATCTTGAATACATTTCTCTATTTACGCAATCGAGGGGAATTTACGCAGTGTTTTATACCTGAAGTACAGATAAACTCTTGAAATATTTACCGCCTTTTCGAGTTGTTGGTGGCGGAAGGCGCCATTTCTCATCTGAAGATGCCTAAAGAGTGGAAGGATGAAGGGTACTCATTCTCATACTCATAGGGCTTCCAAAATCAGTACAAAAACTCCCGTATTTACACATCCTTCTAATACTTACATAGTATAATAATCGTTTAAAATACATAGTTTTGGTTCACTTTTCTATTTATTTATTTATTTGGCGCCATGTTTGTGTTCATATTATACCAACTACATTTTATTGAAAAGTAAATTTAAATTGGGAAATATTTTTAAAGCGAGGCAACATCAAATTTTATTGCTTAGTTCTGGTAAGGACCTCGGTTAAATATTTCTCGAAAGTTGGTAAAAATGTGATGGAATTTGAACAGGAAATATGATTCACATCAGCTGACTTACGTATATGCAATCAATTGTTTGATTTGAAAGGGAGAAATCACACTTAATTTTGATTTTCGTCTGATTGGAGTTTGGTGCAACAGGCCCTTTTTCTTTAGGTACTTAATTTGAAATTGGAATGTGTTCTTGATATTCAAATATGATAAATTTTACGATTCAGTTCAACTAGAGCGTGGCATTGCTTTAGTTTCCATACATTTTAGGTTAAGCCCTACGGTTGAGTTAAAACGTAGAATTGTACACTTGGGCTACATGATTCAAGCTAGGTATTTTTGATTATATAAGAGGCGTTAACCATTAGACTAGGATAGGTTACATTAGGATCAGGAGAGGTTAACCTTTAGTCTGTGAGCGGTCTTGGCACATTATTCGGAGCCGTGTAAAAGTAATAATGGTTTATTGGTTTGCAGACCAACGGCTCGTGAAATCAAGTGGCAACTACTGAAATTAATTCTCATACAGAGATCCCACTCGGGTCAGACGAGCTCTTCTCCCCTCTCTCTCTATTCCTTATATTCTCTCTCCCTCCGTGGTTGCTCTCGTCCTATGGGATGAGCACATTCACACTGCGACCCAATGCTCAGTAGCTTCCTATTATTACTCTATAATCTAAGCTGCAAAGATATGTTAAACTTTCAGGCTCATATTAAATGCATGCTCACAGACTGGCATTTATATCTATAGGTTCGCGCCTACACATTCTGCATGTGTGCATCCAAAATACAAAACCTCACATGAACATAAACATTGCAACTCCTCCTACCTTTCCCTAAAACCGGGGTTGCATTGGCAAAAGTGAAGTCTAATGCCCAGTATTTTCAACGTTAGCTTATATGACTTTAAACTGATAAATAAAACTTCCCACACGATTGACATAAGTGCGTCCTTTTCATTCAGTATAAAGTCGCTGTGCTATTGTTAAAAAAACACAAGCTAAGTCGCTTTTAACACTTGACGCATGCTGACGTTGTCCGGGTTGTGTTTATTTAAAAAAAATATTAAAGTAGTCTTTTGCATTTGGATCAACCACTGCCACATGCCTTTTATTACTAATCCACATATTTCTTATAACTTAATACTTCCTTATAACTTAATGCTTACCATTTGCCACTGAATATTTGCCACTTATTACTTACAATTTTTCACTTAATAATTGCCACTAAATACTCCCCACTTGCCACTCCCGACTTACCGAACGACTCCTCCTATGGGATAATGGTGCAGGATTAACATTTTCATCTCCCCCGGCGTGTAGGAGGCTCTTCCTGCATAATAAATTCCGCCGAGGCGTCAACTGCAAGCGGAATTCGCAAATTTCAGCAACTTGAGCGGCAAAAAGCCCTGCAGGCAACTATGAGCCACTGAGAATTACTCATTATCACAAAAAGGATAATATAGTGATATTCCCCAACTGATAAGTTAGTATGAGACTGACCATCCATAATCTAAGTAGAAAATACATAATTATAATAATAATATACTTGAAATAGTTCCTTGACTTATAGGTTGGTATGCGGCTGACCACCCATACTGTAAAAAAAATGGTTCACTTTGCCAATGTCACCCCTGTCTCAGGGAAGGACGGCAAGAGTTGCAGGGCTTATGTTCATTTGAGATGGGTTCTTATAATGTAGGTCCACATGCAGCATGTGTTAGCGCGAAATTATACATGTCTGCTTGTGAGAATGCACTTAATATAAATCTTAAATGATATATATCCTTGCAGCTTAGATCAGATTAGATAGGATGATTTATTTGGTGAGCGCTGTTTTTGTGTGTAGCACACCTCAAGCGCCCTCTGCGTACTTGGACGTTGCTGTAGAAAGCACCAATTCTTAAGCAAGCTGCTGTAAAGCTGGACGGACCTTGAGTGACTGGTCTCTGGTAAAATATAAATTTTTCACCCAGCGAAGAGCATATTTGAATATATGAATGGTATATTATTTGAACTCCGCCGGGATTCGAACCCACAACCTTCCATTTACGACTCAAAAGTGTTAACCACTAGACTACGGACGGGTCAATATATTTACGTGTTAGTTTGTAATTACACATGCTGCATGGTACTTACAAAATAACCTGAACCTCGAAAGAACATAAACCCTAAAAATCCTGTCACCTTTCCCTGAAACTGGGATGGCATTGGAAAAGTACTATTACATATGTTACTCTTACTTCAGAGAAATGCAGCAGCAGTTGCAAATGTTCATTTGAAATTTGGTTTATTTTGTAAATACACACGCAGCATGTGTAACCGCAAACTTACCGCGTCTGCTTGTGGATGTGCATTAAATTGCAACTTAAATTATAGATTTTACACTTACTAGAGGCGCTGATGAATCTTCCATACATTTTTTTGTTTATATGATGGTTGAGTATTTTATACTCGGGTACTGTTCCCAAGCCTCAGTGTCAATTTGCATGAGAAAATTGCCAGCTACGAAGCGCGGTCTCTGCTCGGTTTTTCTCTAAAGTTTCAGCATCGGAACGAAGTGTTTTGTAGGTAAATTAATAGTTAAGTAAATTACTTAGCTCTGGGAAACTGCATACAAAGTGAATAGGGCGCTCTTTTGTTTTTAATGTGAAAACTGTGGCAAGAAATACATACTTACATTATTTTTAAAAGGAGCTAAGTTAATTATTTATTTGTTCATTTTAAACAGTTTTTTTTCACTGAAAGGGTAGCATTAGACCTATCTGTAGACTGTATTCTAGTTGGTTAACGCTACGGACTTTCAATTAGAAAGTCGTGAGTTCCATAATCCATAATCTATGTTGCAAATATACATTAAATGCATACACACAAGCAGACACGTCGAGCTTACAAATTCTGTACGTGTACTTATAAATTAAAATCTAAGCTTCAAATAAAAATAAGCTCTGCAACTTTTGCGCCGACCTTCCCTGTAACAGGGGTGATATTGGCAGGGTTAATATTTTGTTCAGTATAGCTGGTCAGCCTCATACTAATCTATAAATCAAGGTTCGTGGGAATAATCAGTGTTTTTTTTTGTAATTTTCAATATTGAAAAATATATGCCGTTGGCAGTTTTTCTAAATGCAGTATTTTTGCAGTTTTTTTCAATCTACAGTCTACACACACTGTCTTTATCTCCAGCAATGTGCCCAGTTCATTCTATGAATTCTACATCCTTTTTGACATTTTTTTTACTTCATACATATGAGTATACAAATATTATATACCTAGTACCATAACCAAACCTTGGCTTATTGTTATATCAAAAATTGAATAAGTTCTCAGATTGAATTTCGAATAAAATTAAATCTAAATTCATAAAAAAATGCTGAGTAATTTTTTGAAAAACAAAATGAAAGATTTAAAACGAAATTGTAACAAAATATGATTTTTGATTGCACACACTTTTCTCCCTCTGATTTTTTAAAGAAGAATTCGAAGTCGTGTAGTACCAAGTGCGGCAATCCATGTTTTTTTTCCAAAAGATGAACGTTGGGAAAAGAAGGAAATCGTTTTCTCATAATTTGTGTATTTTTATAACATTATCGATAAAAAGTCCTAGATTGCCGCCTTTGATTCTATGCGACTCCATTTGTTCCCTCCAAGGGGAAAGACATTTTCTTGTGATTGTATTTTTTGTGCAGATAGGATTATCCCCCAATGCAATATGCAATTTATTTTATTCATTTTTGCAATGCATGTTGCAAGGATATATATTGATATCTGAGATTCACTCTCCATGCGTTTATAAAAAACTTTTTTATCTTGAAATTTTATCATAACTCGAACCAGCAGTTTCTTTAATTCCATATTTTTATTTGTATTCTTCCTTTACTTGGACCAAACTTAGTGTAAAAGATGGTTCACTTTGCCAACATGTGATCAACCTTCACGTGTTGCTTGCTAGCGTGCATTAAATATAAATCTTTAATTCCAATAAGTCTTTCCAATATAATACGTAGATTAAAGATTATAGTTTGAGGAATATACTTTAATTAGAAATCCTTTGGCTTATAGGTTGGTATGAGACTGATGACCACCCATGCTGTAAAAAATGGTTCACTTTGCCAATGTCATCACTGTTTGAGGGAAGGTCGACAAAAGTTACAGGGCTTAGATTTAAATTTGTAAGTACACATGCAGCATTTGTAAGCGCGAACTTATACGTGTCGGTTTGTGAGCATGCATTTTAAATGTTAAGAAAGCTTTGCAACTTAGATTGTGGATAGTCGTTCAATGTTTCTCTGGCCTCGTAGTCAACTTCTGCAGGAGGCTTTCTGGCTTAAAGGACAATAAAGGACGTTATTTTTTTTAATACTAGTGTTAGAAAATTGTCTAAGGTCACCGCTTTTATAATTAAGAAGAGGTTTTCTTTGTCTGGTAAACGGCAGACACGCAAAAACCTCTTTGATCTGTCATTAGCAAAATTACTATCAAACAAAAAGTTTTCACAAATTGATAAAGTCTGAGTGAACAACACAAACATTTCTGTATCGAGAGATTTTTTTAATTAACAGAAAAATTGTCGGCAAACAAGGCAAAAGAAAAATGACAAATTTGTGGGGAAAGGTAATGGAGTGATGGTAAACGTGAGGGATTTGTTTTAACAAAAAAATATACTTGAGTAGAATATAATCAAAGATTGCAATTTGTTTGAGTTTTTATTGGAAGTAAGATTAATACATGAAAGTAGAAATGGAAGCTGTCCATCACTGAAACAGGGTTGACATTTGCAAAGTGTACCATGTTTTTTAGTATGAGTGGTCAGCCTCATATCATTGGCTATTACTCTATTAATCATTAAACAAAAATAATATATTCATAAAATTAAAAAAATCCAACAATAAATGAACAAAATATGAAATACACTGTTACAATTAAAATTAACATTTCAGATTTAAAACCTTAGCCGCCAACATTACAGATCAACCGTCATATTTTTTGTCTTTGTATTTTTCTTACATTTTATCCAGCGTCATTTTAATATTTTTGCACACTCATACAAGATATTACCTATATTATTTTGCTATTTTAGGAATTCGTTCAATCCATTCTTTTCTTCTTCCTTTACCACGAAATACATTCATTTTTAGAACGTGGACGCTACTCGTTAGTGTTTCATAATTCATTCTCTTTGTACTAAGAAAAATACTGCAGAAAAAAATTCAAGTACCTTATCGGCTAATCAACATGTGTAGGTACAGTAATGACAGATAAAACCGTCTAATCTTGTAATTTTTATTTAATTTTATTTTCACAGGACAACAAACAGCGTTATAGAAGAAATATAAAGATAACAATTATAATAAAAATATGGCCAATTATATGTTGCCACGGATATTATTTTTTTTAGAAATATATTTCTTGAAGTGTAAGATCTCTCCACTTATTTTTTTTTTCGGTAAAACTTTTTCCAGACGAATATCATTTATTTAGAAAAGTTGCGCCGACTCATATTTTAGATTAGGCGCCCATACAAAAGTCCATTGTCTTTCGCGGGTTTTTTTGCGCGCGCTTTTTCTGAAACCCTTTCAGTGGGGGTTAATTTTTTACACCGACATAATACCCAGTTTTATTTTTATAATCTCTTTATCTAGTGAAAAATTAATTTAATTTATTTCAGAGTAAAATCCTTTTTTCATGTGACGTTTTTGTGGGTGCTTTAAAATAATTTTAATGTATTTTGAAATTACTTTTAAATTCCCTTATCTATAATTTAAGGCTTTTCTTGAAACAGGGGTGACATTAGCAAAGCAAAGTGAAATGTGTTTTACAGTATCGCCAGCCTCATAACAATCTTTAAGTCAAGAAATAAAAATCAAGACAATTCATGAAAAGAATTATGAAACGAAAAATAACAATCAAATTGAACTTTTAAATTTAAATATCTTTGCCGTCAACATTGCAGATCAACCATATTTTTTTCTGTTATTGTTTACTTCCTTCATGTTATCTGGGGTCATAATATTTTTCGTGCAAGTTCTCCTTTGAATATGGCTCTCAATATCCCATTTATTTTGACACACCATAATGGTCTCTCGACTCTTCTTTAGCGCCAGAAGTCTATGATTAGCGAGCGAACAAGTCTCTAATAAGTGTATAAAAATGTGTGTCCCATCTAAAATAAATTTAATCCAGCTCACAAGCCTTGAAGGCTCAGGGCCTCCCGCACCACAAACTCGCAGGACTCTCTATCTTGTGCCGCTTCCCTCCATGGTCCCCTCACTCTCAGAACTTCCACGTCAGCTTCGAAATTGTCTGCCCACCGTATTATTATGATGTGACTTGAAGTTATTTTAATTAAATTGTGATTTAAATGTAGTTCACAAGATTTATTGTTCACAATGTAGGTTACAATGTACTGTTCACTCTTCACTCTCTGCTTACAGGTCTTCGCGTTACAATGACCTAAGCGACTCTGTGTCTCCCATGGAATATTTGCTTGTATAGGTATATATGTATGTACGCCATAGACGATTCTTGCATGCTCGAGAACATTGTAGATACTTCCATAATGGCTTATACTAGGGAATTGTACCATACTATACCAGAGACATCGCACACACCAATTAGCGTGCCTAGGCACACAAACTCATACGTTCGGAACAGTATTTTGGGAATAATAAATACTAAATCATAAACAATCACTTCTTTTCTTAAAGATTTAGAGTCAGAATAATGTATATTTTTGAAAGAACAAAGGAGTAAGCGTGCCAGACGAATACCTTACGCTATGCTTAGTTTTACAGATGTGATTGTCGCTCCCATGACAACTCAGTATCGCGTGCAGTTCTAGAGCACGGTAATAAATCCCCTGCATTTTCCAGACAAGAAAAGTTCATGGGCGAAGTAAGTAAGGCTTGGGGGAGTGAGGACGTATATCAAAGGCTGGTAAAGAAGTATGATAGGACTTATAGCAAATTGCTCTATTAGAACAATCGAAAACAGAGTTGAAAGAACTGTGGGTTTGTTGGAAAAAACAACGTAAGAAATGATTATAAGCGTGAAGATGATTTGTCAGACACTTACGTACCTACTCTTGGATTTTATTCGATCCGATCAGTAGCTCAGTTGGTAGAGCGCTTGAGTTCCATGCCAAAGGGCTAAGGTTCTATCTGCACTAAGGATGTGAGAAATGATTTCCTGTTTTGATATTTATTTCAAACCTCAAATAAAATAACTGGTAAGGTTTACTCAGCCTTCATAAGAAAGGGAGCTAGCCCCTTTTGGAGTAGAGAATTCCTTGTCTTATAGGTTGGTATGAGGCTGACCACCCATACTGTAAAAAATGGTTCACTTTGCCAATGTCACCCCTGTTTCAGGGAAGGTCGGCAAGAGTTGTAGGGCTTATGTTCATTTGAGATTGGGTTTTTATATTGTAGGTCCACATGCGGCATGTGTTAACGCGAATTTACACATGTCTGCTTGTGGGAAAGCGTTTAATATGAATCTTAAATGATAAATTTTGCAGCTTAGATTAAGATTTAGAAGCCCCCACTGTCAGATGGTCCACTTAACTGTGAAAATAAATATGTTCCACACGCCACATGCAACACATTCGGGGACAACGCGGTAAAAAGTTGCACTATATGTGTAGCAGTTAACTTAGTGCCGTTTGCGTTTTTGTGTGGCAAAAAAACGATTTTTGTGTGGTAAAATAGATTTATAGATTTTGTACTCTATGGTCCGTGTAGGGTAATAAAAAAAAAGTTGTAGAGATCTCAGAAGGTTTGGGATTATTGAATGGACTGGATTTTTCCCAGCAAATTATAGAAGAAATAAGATGTCAATATACACATACCTACTATATAGTAAGAAATCAATTTTCGATAGACGTTGCGTGTTCAATTATATTTATTTTTAATGGCTGCATTGAACTTGACAATATTTCAACGTTGTATTTTTCCAGATACCTACCAATGTGATTTATTTATTTCAATAGAAAACATTTTGTTCATACACTGGTAACACTGAAATAATGTGACAAGAAGGTTTTCGCGGGAAACAAAGAACTGTCGCCATTTTCTTTTCATGTGTTGCCATCGTAAAAAATAAACAACCGACGCTGACGTATTACATTCGACGTGGCTTTGTTATTTTGTCGTAGGGTTTTTTTATTGTCACATTATTTAAAAAAAGAACACGGAACAAGTACATGTCACGCTAGGCAACATGAAAATAAATAAAATTCTTGGATTTAAAAATAAATACCTACATATCTATGTACATGAATCATCATATAGGTATTTTTACATTTACGAGTCAGCTCGTATTATGATAAAGGCAAAAAAGTGACGTTACTCGGACTGGTTGATAAGGAGAAAACGAGATAATGTTTTTGATATCAGTCGCCAAAAACCTAGATACGTAGGCTACACAGATCTGTCCTGAAAAAAGTGTGTGATTTAGCTGCGCGATAGAGGGTAGGTTCGCTTCGACAGGCCAACATTATGACGCCTTTTTAAACGTTAATTTCATAGGCACAAGTACACTGGATGCATCTATCTTGTAACGCTGTAACTCTGTCGCCATTCCGCTAGGGGTGGCCATAGCCTCTGCAGAGTTGCCTCCATTTTTTCCTATCCTGACATACCTCTTTCAATTCCTTCATATCCATCACCTTTTTCATGCATTTTCTTCTTTTACGCTCACTTTGTATGTATATCCCATTCTTTCACAATCTCCTCAATCTGATCACTCCATACTTTTCTCGGTCGTCCCTTCCCTCTTTTTCCTTTCACACTTTCTTTGTATTGCCATGTATAATCTATAATCTAAGCTGCAAATATATGTTAACATTTAAGGCTCATATTAAATGCATTCCCACAAACAGACACGCATAATTTCGCGCTCACACATGCCGCATGTGGACCTACAATATAAAAAAAACCCAATCTCAAATGAACATAAGCCCTGCAACTCTTGCCGACCTTCCCTGAAACAAGGGTGACATTGGCAAAGTGAACCATTTTTTACAGTATGGGTGGTCAACCTCATACCTACCTATCAGTCAAGGAATGTTTAATGCTTAAAAAAATAGCGTTTAAATACAACCTTTTCATAAATGCCATCAATATACTTTTCAAATATTTTTTTATCGGTAGATTGGTACCTACATAAAAGTACTGTTCGATTATCTGTAACGATTGATTTTAAAAACATCCTTGTCCACCAATTGACAACGCACATTTTGAATTTATAACTTTTTTCTTGGCAGGTAAGCTTGTAAGGGTCTACGGTCCGTAGCAACCAATGATACAATATTTTTATGCCTTTTCCCCAGCAACCTAGCCGGGTGACGACACAATTTCATCCATGTCGATTCACATGTGGACCTCATAATTTTTTGTTTGTTTATACAAATGAATACTTTTTATTTTCACTGATTGTAGCCTGCATAAGCGCCATCGGACTTTATCCGTTTATCTTTAGTGGCCGACTGAAGTAGAATTTTAGAAACAACACAAGGATTAAAATTCTAGGCAGGGAAAAGCTTTCGTTAGCTTACAATGAGTAAATATACTATTAAAGGAAAGTTTTTCCTCCTCTATAATTTCATTTAGTTAGATTTGATTTTTCCAGACCGCTAATTGGCTTGCATGTTTGCGACTCCCTAGAGCGCAATCGATCTCCATTATACATCACAGTCAGACAACTAAAATGAAGAAATAATATTGTTCTGTTTATAGTCATATGCTGAACTTTGTTTATAAACATCACATGGGAATTATTTGATTCCTGTAGAATAAAGGTAGTAATCTATTTTTTTCCAAAGATGTGGCATGTGTAATCGTGAACATACGCGTTTCTACTTGTGGGAGGTACTTTTTTATGTCAAAATTATTTTGATCATCCAATAAATAAAAAACTCAAATTCAAAAACATTTCATTTCCGGTAACACCTTTTGTCATTTTATTCCTCCAAAATTAATAGCATTTTTTTTTTGTAGGGTTTGTGTATTCACACAGTGAAAATTCATTTTATTTAAATTTTTTTTTTTTTTTTTTTTCAAAAACGTAGTTTTAATTTCAAAATAATATTTTCTACCTCAAGTACTTTCGACCTTCAATATTCAGGTCATAAACTACGTTTTTGAATTTTAATTTTTTATTTTAATAGCATTTTGTTCAAATCTATTCCTAAAAATTGTATATAAATCTTAAATCATCACAAACATATTTACAATTAATTCTTAAACATTCCTTCTACTAAAAGATGAATCCACGGCTGTAACATCCTTCAGGGTGAGATGCCAAAAAAAAGAAGCAATTTTTTATTTAGAAGTAAAAAGTAGCGACATGATGGGGAATCGAACCTGTACCACGTCCTACTGAAGTATGGAGATCTAGTGTCTTGACTAACACAGTAAATTGAAATGCTAAGACTTTGAAAAGATATAAGTATTTATATATTTAAAAGTGGCATGTTATATTGGCTTTTATCGAATATCGATAAAATTTCAATTAATGCAGACAAGATGCGCTGAACAACAGTTTTTAAAATAATTTTCTCGTGGTTTATCCATTATTTTTTCTACTTTTATTTTATCAAAATATGAATAAAAAACACCTCTAGTGGAGTAATATTTCAAAAGCTGAATAAATCAAAGTGACTGGAAAATAAAGGCTTGTCTGATTTATATTTTTAGCCACCATTACCAACTAATTTGATGTGAAACAAAAAATATATGCTAGAAAATTGTTCAAATATCAAAAGTATTTTGGCGAAGTGCTAACTCTAGGAAAAATGAGAATATTGAGTCGGTGTTATAGCCGCGGGGATCAAGACAGGTTATTTGGAACCGGATAACGCTGGTTCGAATCCCGCGACGATAACTTCGACCCTGGTTCAACAGATGCCGTTGCATGCACACAAGCTTCTGCTTTCGCATGAAGACAACTGGTCAGGTAAAATAGATTGGTGGATTGCATTCCTTTCCACAAATCTATTTAAAAATAAAATAAAAATAAAATTGACCCCTAAAGACGTGGATAGATATGATTGGTTTCTCGACGTTCGCTAGCCTTTTAGTCAGCTTCTTCAGGAGTCTTTCTTTCTGAGTGGCCAAGAAAGGAAAAGTAAAAAATTAATAGATTTTAATGAAAACACAGAAATATTGAAATTGAACAGCGAGGAAAGTTATCAATTCATTTTCTTTTGTCTCAATGCGCACGCTTGGCAAATATCAAGTTAAAATAAATATTTAAAAAAAAAACAAAAAATTTCAGTAGAATTAAACAATGTTTTTTTTTCGTATAATTTTTTTTAGGTGGAACTGTACAAAGTTTCCGCTGAAACATTTTATAAATTGTAAAATACATTTCTAGTGCAATAGATGTATACTTTTGGTTTATCGCTTCTTCTTGATATTATAAAGGCGTTTAAATTTAGATTTAGATCTCGCATTGTGCCGCTGCGGGTCTTCAATCTTCATACACCTGCGATTAGCGCCGCGATAGGGTTGGGCAGAATTTGTCTCCAGTAATCTGTGCCAGCCTGATAGCGGGAACTCTAGGGATGGGGTGGAAAGTGTAGAGGCAGCTAAAGCCATTCAGCGCTTACAGGCTGTTCTGACGAGGACAGTGTGCAATACGCAACGCAAAAATGCAACTAAGCTACACACATGAGACCGGTCCGCGTGTTCCCATTCCCCGACCTAAAAGGAATGTTTACTCAGACAAGCACACGGAAAAAATTTAATTCATCAAGTAGTTTCAGTTTTTCCATATTTACTCAAAAACTATTGACATTATAAAAAAACGGTTTCGATACTACACTAGACAATGTATAGTTCTATAAATAGAATGAAAAAAAATATTTCCAAAACATAGCACACACGAGAAAGTAGCTACAGAAGTGAAAAAAACGTATTTTTTTTAAATATTTTTTTGTGGTCGCAATTTTTAAGTTATATATTTTGTTTAAACTTTATAATTAAGATAAAAAATTAATAAACATGCTTGATTTTTTTCATTACTGTCACTTTTTTGCTAAGACCATAAAGTGTAAGAAACAATAACGGCAGATTTAGGGTATGATACTTCCGTGTGCATTTCTGAGTGAACATTCCTTTTAGGTCGTGGAATGGGAACACGCGACCGGTCCGTAGTCTAGTGGCCAACACTTAAATGGAAGGTTGTGGGTTCGAATCCCGGCGGAGCACAATAAATATATAATTTACATTTTCAAATATGCTCTTCGCTGGGTGAAAAATTAATTTACCTTTACCAAAGACCGGTCACTAAAGGTCCATCCAGCCTTACAGCAAATGGGTTTTGCTTGAGAATCAGCGCAGAGGGCTCACTAAATAAATCATCCTAATATTATTATTATATAGTGTATATCATGGAGATTGGAGAGTCATTATATATACCACCTTGCTGGACATCTCCAGAACATTCGATTCAACACTTAATTATTAATCTTGAACGAGTACAAATTATTATCATGTACCTAAGTGTCTATTTATTTCTAGAGAGACTTATTAGAGACTGCGGTCTAAGATGCTTTATCAGATAGTTATGTACTGGAAGATTCCAAGTCCGGTCTGTGGCTCAGTTGGTAGAGCGCTTGAGTTCCATGCTAAAGGGCTAGGGTTCATATTCGTAACCATATTTACGTGGAATTTTCTTTCAAGCCCCGATTACTTTCTCAGCTAACTGTTTGTAGTTCACTGCCCTGTTCTGAATCCGTTGTTGTCATTCCAAGTGATTAGTATCTGAGGAGACAATGGCAGTCAGCTGTTGGTGCGGGGAGGTGTTATGGTATAATTGTAGCAGGCAGCAGCCGGGTAATTGTTCAAAGATGTGAGTAATTGGCGGTATTAAAGGAAGAAGGGAAGTTAAAGATGCTGCCATAACTCTTTACGTGTTTGGTTTGGTATTTTAAAATAAAAAAATGAAACTATAATGATTATTATACGTCAAAATAAAGACTAAAATAACGTGTATGTTATTAGTAACTAGATTTTTTTGATGTGAAATAAATTTATCAAAGTAAGGAGAAAAAGTAGCATAAATGTCGAAGTACATAGACTTTTTGGATGTGAAATAAACGTAACAAAGCAAGTAGCAAAAATAGCAATAATCATTTTAAAGTAGTTAGACATTTTTCATGTGAAATAAATTGCAAAAAACA
Organism: Agapetus fuscipes; assembly: GCA_951799405.1. Classification (NCBI taxonomy): domain Eukaryota; kingdom Metazoa; phylum Arthropoda; class Insecta; order Trichoptera; family Glossosomatidae; genus Agapetus; species Agapetus fuscipes. The sequence goes on from OX637342.1 coordinate 8,244,172, forward strand.
AAAGTAGCGTATATTTTTAACTAGCTGCATAAATTATTCGTTATAAGCTAAACGTTGCAGTTGCAGCAAAGTTATGATCTAGAGCCAGTACAACCTTATGTAGCTAGACAGGCCCGGATTAAGCCCTCTAGGGGTCCTGGTGCGAAGAAAAGCTTGGCCCCTCTTCATCAACCTTCTACCTGAAATTCACCCTCACCCTCTAAAAAAGTATTTTGGAGCCCCGAAAAGTTCCCTGTGAAAAACTGTTATTTTGAACTATCGGTGTCTTTGTCTATAAAACGTGGCCTTGAGTCTATCTATAATATCTATAATCTAAGTTGCAAGGATATATGCATTCAAAGCTCTCAGATGTATGCCCACAAACAAACACGTGTAGTTCGCGCTTACAAATGCTGATTGTGTACTTACAAATAAAATCCAAACCTCAAATGAACGTAAGCCCTGCAACTCTTGCCGACATTCCCTGAAACAGGGGTGACATTGGCCTTGAGTCAAAAGTGATGAAAATTAGTCCACGTGTTACTTTAGAGTATTTTTTCAAAGTCTTAGGTTCGGTCGTATCAATCGAACCGCCCTTAATCTGGGCCTGTGGCTAGACTTCATGGTGCTAACAGCTAAACGGAGGCAGAGTTAAGCTATCAAAGCATTACTTTTTGATTTATTGACTAAGGATGCAATTCTCAAATGCAAAGCTAAGTTTGAAAACTCCGACTTTAATGCTTGTGCAAAGAAAAGAGCAAAATAAGTGTATTTTTAAGGATGTTAACCATCAGATGTGTAGGATGTCTTAGTGGTGTAAAGAGGCAAAAGTAGCACAAACCTTGAATACCTTATCAAACTAACTAAATGTTGTTGCAAAGTAAGGCACAAAATTAGCTTTAATATTTAGGGAGCTATTGACGTAAATAATGAAATGAGAGGAAGTAAGGAGCAAAAACATAATAAATTTCAAATACTTAATGACACGATTAAATTAACTGAACGTTTTTGCATAACTATAATCTAAGTTGCAAGGATATATTCATTTAAAGCTCTCAGATGTATGCCCACAAACCAACACGTGTAGTTCGTGCTTACAAATGCTGAATGTGTACTCACAAATAAACTCCAAACCTCAAATGAACATAAGCCCCACAACTTTTGCCGACCTTCCCTGACATAGGGGTGACATTGGCAAAGTGAACCATTTTTTACAGTACAGGAGAAAAAATAGCCTAAATATTTAGGTAGCTACACTTCTTGTAATTAATTATATGAAAGAAAGTAAGGAGCAAGAGCAGCATAAATTTTTAAGTAGCTCACTTGGTAAGACTGTTCAGCTGCCTCCTCAGACAACCACTATCATAACTACTTTCCCGCCATTTCGCCGGCAGGTAGCTTAATAGAATTATGCTTGTAGCTGCTGGTCGGGGCGTGCACTTAGCACAATGCATAATACATGCATCTTAGTGCTTGCTCGTCGTATCTCCAACAGAGGTAATTTCACACGAGCAATGAGCATTTGAGAAGAATGACAGGAAAATCTCTGAAGGATAAAGTAAGGAATTAATGGGTAAAAAAGAATGTAATTTGAAAGAGGATGTGAAAGTAAAGGTATAAAAGAATTTGATGAGATGGTTTGGGCATGTGGAAATAATGAATGATGATAGACTGACAAAGTATATATACAGAGGAATTAGTGTGAGAGGAAAAAGAGGTAAGGGACGAGCGAGAAAAGTATTAAGGGATCAGATTGAGGAGATTGTGAAAGAATGGGTATACAAAGTGAATGTAAAAGAAGGCAATGTATCATAAATGTGATGGATATGAATGAATTTAAAGAGGTATGTAAGGATAGGAAGAAATGGACGCAGCTCTGCAGAGGCTCTTACCACCCCTAGCGGAACGGCGACAGAGTTACAGTTTACAGTAATGTTTGTATGTGTACTGGACCTATGTGTTTTATGAATGCTGGAAATTGATTTCGTAAATAACAAAAGCAACTCACAAAATGTGACTTTTAGGATAATTTCATTTAAAGGTCATCTTAAAATGAAATGGTAGATAAGCCAAACAAGCACTGAGGGGACGATACGATATCTACCCTTTGATACCTACCTCTCCACACTCCCCCCAAACATGGTGTGTGTTCTAAACTCACGCCACAATACCGACATGAAAATGGCAATGCAATACGCATGTGCTTCTGCAATTTTCTGGGGGAACACAAACGATTTACAAAATTAGTTAATTTATAAAATTAGGTCCGCACGTGAATTGGCATAGACAATATTGTGTTGGCACCCGGTCGGGATGCTAGGGAAAAGGCACACAAATATTTTGTTATTAGTTGGGTAAGGAGGGAACGGAACATTTTTGATTTTGGATTTTTTTCTACTTAGCAACCAATAAAAAAATATAAGTATGCATTTCCCTTATAATGCTTATTTCCAAACATCAAAAATATCTACCTATTTTATTTTGTGGATCTTTTGAAAAGTTGTTCTGTGCACGGTTAGCTTTTCGTCGGTGTGCCAGACGTCATTTTCTTCATGGAAGGGTGGCAGAACCTGTGTACCTAAATACTAAGCCATTGCGTGAACAAAAAAACATATGAAACAAATAGCAGCGCCTCTCGTGAGTGTTTGAGTTTTTACTCATATTTTCTATAAACGCGATGTTTGAGTATTCACGCAATGTTTTATACTTGGGTTACAGATATACAAATGCATAAGCACAATATCGATTTTAACTTGAGTATTTTATTCAAAGTTTTGCCGCCCTTCCTCGTAAACGTTTTATGCATCTGTGGAGCTCATTTAAAATTATATGAAAGTAAGAAAGAATACACCAAGTATATATACTCAACTATCGCGTTAACAAAATAATTGTATGAAAATTAAAATAATCACTAGAGGGGCTGTTGTACTTTCCATACTAAAGGTCTGTTTTATATTGAGGGTATAGCAAGATCTTATGAAGATTTATTAGAAAATGCAAGTTATTTATGAAGGAAATTAAAATAAATATGATTTATGAATGATGGATTAGGAACTTATTTTATTGTTCAACGTAAGTGTATTATATTTTGAAAATTAATCCTTTTAAAATACTGGATTCTTTTCTTTGGAAAAGAGAAAAGTGCTTGAAAATATTTCAGTGAATTCATCAATTTAAAAAAGGCCATCTGCTGAAAAGAAAGAAAGTTTAATTTTCTTAATTAAATTTACTTTCGTTTTTGAATAATATAATTATTTTCTTAATTATTGTTGCATTAGTAGGTAGGTAGGTACTTATTCCAAAACGTCGGAAACAATACCTACAGATAATACATTTAGAAAAAAATAACCAAGAAACAAATATGAAATAAACAGTTTTATTAAATTAAATAATTGTTACGTAAATGATAGCTAAATATACGGGAATAAAAATACTCTCTGAAAATAAAATTTTAAATTTCAAGCATTCTGTTTGCCGAAAATAGCGCTCTAAGTTTATATACTTACTTTTGGCCGCACTGCCCAACGGTAGCGTGGCCGAGCGGTCTAAGGCGCTGGTTTAAGGCACCAGTCTCTTCGGAGGCGTGGGTTCGAATCCCACCGCTGCCAAGCTTTTTGCATTTTTTATTTTTAAATATTGAATTAAATTTTCATTTCTTTTTTTATTTCTATGTAGAATTTCTGCGAATTTAAAATTTTCATTGAAGTACAAGGGGAATTTTAAAATATTTTATCTCCATTATATTTTACGTTTTAAAGTCGTTTTATTTTCAATAATCTTCACTATGTTTGTTGACCGTTCGTAGTTTAATGATTATCTCTTCAGACTCGCAATCGGAAGGTTCAGTGTTTGATTCCGATCGGATCTCAAAAATATAAACGTTTTTTTTTCAAATCTGGTTATCTTTCTCTAATCTAGTTGCAAAAATATATTGTCATTTCATATTCAATGTATGCCTACTGTGAGGGTTTTTCCAATAGTCCTGCTGATTGACACAATTAATAATTAACCGCCACTTTAATATGTTTACTTTTATTTCTTTCACAATGTATACACAATTAACCACAGCACAATAATATTCTTTATTCTTAATTACACAGGCTTGTGGCTATCCCGCCAGGCAAGCTTCTCCTCCCTTTCTGCCTTCCTTTGTTTTCCTTTTCATTCAAATTCAAATCTCATGTTCCATTTTACCTAACAAACAAATCCATCTCGTTACAATACACCTCCTTCCTCTCATAAAAAAAAAACATTCCCAATTTTTTTTTTTTTCTTCTTTTACAATGAGTAAATAATGTATCATAATGCTCAGCCGGCGCCACATATTTTGTTTTATTTTAAGGATAAATTTCAAAAATATGAAAATAAAAAAAAAACCTGTTTCTGATACATTATTCAGTCATTAATACCTTTTTTTAACAATACCAATTATTTTCATACTAAAATTAATTTTATTTATTTTTTTTAACACAAATTTCATATTCAATATTATAAACAAATAAGTATTTGTTTTTTTTTTTTTTAACTTTTTTTTTTTTTTTTTTAATTCTTAATTCAACAATTCAAATAATCAAATAACAATACATAATAAACATTCACCAGTTAATTAATCAATTCATTAAATAACTTTTTTTTTTAAACATGTATCACATCTTTCCCAATATTTAAATTTATTTCAAATTTATTTTTCATTAATAAATTTATCAGTCCATCAATTTTTTTAAAACTTTACTTTCATATGTAATACTTTGTTTAATTTATGTTTCATACCTTCATTCATGCAATATTTCATAATTCATTCTTTCACTGATCACTTTTATATCAACTTTCACCGTATCATTCATCACCTCAAATTTTTCATACACATGAAAATATGTTTTTTTTTTTTTTTTTTAATCTAATTTGATTATGTCCTTGATGTGATATTTATTTATAACATTTGTGTCTATATCTTTTAATACATAGACTATCTTGCTAACTTTCTTTTCTATTCTGGCTTTGACAAATTTTGGAGCCAACTTTGTACAGAAGTATTTCCCTGCATTTGATTGTATGAAATTTTTACGCCATACAATATCCCCTTGATCATAGACACGATTTGATCTACCTTTATTATAATAATTTGCATTTTTATTATATGCATCCCATAAATTTTCTGTTACAATTTTGTATAATGTGTTTAATTCCTTCATTTTATCTTTATGCATATCTCTATATTTATCTAAATCTTCCTTTGATTCTATTTCATCATTTACTATTTCACCATGAATTTCACCATTTAGTACAATCTCCCTACCTCTTGCTAATACATTAGGTGTGTATCCTGTTGCTAAATTGACTGTATTATTTATTATGCTTTGTACTGAATCTAAGAAAGTATCCCATTTTCTTTGTTCATTTTCAACAAAAATAGCTAATGTGTATCCTATTGTTCTATTATATGTCTCTACATTATTGCACATGGGAGTATATAAAGTTGTATAAAATATTTTCTGTACTCCATATGAGTACATAAAATCTTTAAATGCATTAGACTTTAAATTCTTTCCATTATCTGTTATTATCGTTTGCGGTACTCCTTCTGTTAAAAATATTTTATTTTCTATTAATTTTACTATTTCTTCTGTAGTAGCTCTTCTTAAAGGAAATAACCAACAATATTTGGTAAAAACATCTATTATTGATAATATATGTATATAGCCCGTACTTGATTTTGGTAATGGTCCTATCAAATCAATACTCAACATTTTTAACGGTCTATCCACTCTTTTTCTATTTTCCATTTTTCCTGCTGGAGGTAAATTATTCGGCTTATACATTTTACATTTTTGACATTTATTTATAAAACTTTTTATATCTGCATACATATTTTTCCAATAGTAACATCTTGATATGTATTTATAAGTTTTAAAAATACCTACATGTCCATTAGTTCCTTATCATGCATTCTTTTATTTAATAAATTATTTTTTGATTTTACCTTTAAAATATAAACAGATGCATTATCATGACCTTGTACCATATTTAAAATTTCTAACTTAAGATTCCTTTGAAAGTCATATTTTTCAAATTGTTGTAAGAATTTGGTTTTAAAAATTTTCCAATCAAATTCACAGTTAATTGCTCTGTACCAAGTCAACGGAAAATCTGTTAAAAATATAGGCATACACTCTACCAAATAATCTAATTTTAATTTGTAGACTTTGGCTAATTCTTCTAATCTTATTATAAATTCATTTGGTTCACTTTCACCATTAAAAGATATTTTTAATTTGAGAGGATCAAAATTTATGGACTCCATTGTGTTACTTTCTAAATCCTTTTTATTATTTATTTTTTTAGATTTCGTCATTTGCTGTATATTTTCAATTTATGCAATTAAAAAAAATCAATTATGATGCAAATTATAATGCAATTAAAAATCATTTCATTGAAAAAATTTTTTTCATACAAATTAAATATAACACCATCTATATATATTTATCTAAACTGATTTGAAACAAACTGGTTCATATCCATTCTTCATTCTCCCGCGACGTTCGATTTTTGAATTTCCATTCTTCTGAACGTAATGTAGGTAGTTTGAATTCTCTCACCTTCAATATTTTCAAACAGCGTTTCAAATCTTGTAATTTCTTGTTGTTAATTGTATAAGTCGATGTCTTCACTAGCTTTTAAACGTGTTGATGCTTTCACAACCATAAATCTGTCCAATTTTAATTATTTCATATTGTTTTGAATGTCATTTATTGGAATCGAATGTCATTTGTTTTTGTTTGAGAAAATTTTCTTATAGGAATTTCATTTACAGATTTTTCTTTTACGTTGGGCGCCAAAATGTGAGGGTTTTTCCAATAGTCCTGCTGATTGACACAATTAATAATTAACCGCCACTTTAATATGTTTACTTTTATTTCTTTCACAATGTATACACAATTAACCACAGCACAATAATATTCTTTATTCTTAATTACACAGGCTTGTGGCTATCCCGCCAGGCAAGCTTCTCCTCCCTTTCTGCCTTCCTTTGTTTTCCTTTTCATTCAAATTCAAATCTCATGTTCCATTTTACCTAACAAACAAATCCATCTCGTTACACTACAAACAGGCGCATATAAGTTCCCGCTTACACATATTAACATACACTTTGCAACTCCTGCCTCCTTTCCCTGAAACCGGGGTGGCATTGGTAAAAGTGTTTTTACAGTAAGGTAGGTCAGCCTCATACTAACCTATAAGTCAAGGAATACAAAAAATTAGGAAAGTGAATAATAAAACAACATTAAAATAAAATAAATAAAAAGCCTTCATGCTTTCCTTTATACTTTTACTTCAATAAACTATAAATGCGACTTTGCGTCTACACTGGCAAAAAAATGCTTACAATGTATTTTTTGTATATATCTTGCAACTTAGATTATGTAATAAAAATCGGGTGATTTAAAAAAATAATGTAGGTATTTAGCGTCGGGTGGTTATCACCAAATTAAATCTTCCATATTTTTTTGTTGACGTACACACTGAAATATGGTTGAGCTTGGTGTCACGTTTATATTATTTTGTTTATTCTTCAGCCATAAAAACAAATTAAAAAGCATGACGTTTTCCGAAAATGGCCGACCTCCGCAAACGGAGATTTATTCGTTTTTAGAGGCCGGTAATTTCTAATTTATAAAACGCGGGCGCAGCCATGTTTTAAAGATTATTTTTAAATGTTTTGCCCGGAAATTTTTGACACGGGTCGAGAAAATTAAATAGTAATATTGGACTCAGCTCAAATATGTATAATGTTTTTCTCGGCGGGTAAACGTTACACTTATATGTATCTACGTTCTTGAGCAACCAATAACATAATTTAAGCGTGTTTTTCCGTAGTAAACCAGCCGTGTGTCCTCACAATTTTGTTGTCCATGGAATTTGTTATTTTTATTGTCGGTGTGTAAACGTCACACTTTTATGGGACTATGGGACGTAGCAACCAATAAAAAAACTTGATTGGACTATTTTATTATTAGGAAGATTCTATTGGTGAGCGCTGTTTTGGCATGAATCACACCTCAAGAGCCCTCTCTGTATAAAGCGCCAATTCTCAAGCAAGACATTGTTGTTTTAAGGCTGAACGGACCTATAGTGACCGGTCTGTAACTTCAAATCACGACTTCGAAGCCATAACCACTAGATTACGAACCGGTTATTTTCCTTAGAAACCCGGACGTGTGTCGTCAGAATTTAGCTGGATCTTTTGCCCAGTCCATTTCTCAAAATAATTGTAAAACAATTCAAACGTCTTTGCGTTAATAAAATTACACTTCACTTTGATTGCTTCCCGCCTTTTTGAAAATGGATATTTTCAACCGCGATGTAGGTGAGAGTATAAAAGTCCATTTATCCTATTCCAGGCCATTTTCCCGACACCAAATGAAACTTTCTTCGGCCAGATGTGGCCCGAATTATTGTTAGGCCATAAATTAGGCCAGTTTTGTCAAGTTGCCCATTTCAGTACCCCAAGAAAGTACGTTAAACGCAGTCATAGCGTTTTGCCAAAAAATCTATGGAAACTAAAACACTCAGTAAAACGCTGTTCTGGCTTAAATACATTTTCTGGGAACGCTATGACAAAATTTACGGGTAAAATTTTATACTTGGGTGAGTAGAGGGCGATCAAGGTCCAAAAGGTTTCGCGATAGGACATTAAAAAGTTTACGTGAAAAATAATTGTCGGATGAAATATTAGGCAGACATGTGCACTGCTTTGAGGTAAACGCAACTAAGCTGCAGATATACTGCATCTTTTTGCCGCATTGTGTCCGAATGGGGTCACATGTTGCGCGTGGAACCTAATTATTTTGACAGGTAGGTACTTCTACTTCACTTGTAGAGGGGGTGCTCCCGGTTCCCAGCTCCCGAGAGGGCTGGTTCTCATTTTATTGTGAAGAAAGAGTAAGCCTTGCCGGTATTTTATTTTAGACTATACATAAATTAGCTATTCTATAAATACGGATTGCAGCGCTTTGTATCCAATTAGTACCTACCCTAGCCGTTAAGTGAGAAGTACAAAGATTTAAAAAGTGAACCATATGTGAGCACATTTCTAAAATAAATTGTGTAACGTAAATTTAAATCGATGCTTTATTAAATTGAATCTAGCAAATTGTATTAATAATATGTACATTCTATGTACTTATATACAAATTAACATTATCATCTAAATCTAAGTTGCAAAGATATGTATCATTTGAGATTCATATTAAATGCATTCCCACAAGCAGACACGCATAATTTCGCACTTACACATGCCGCATGTGGACCTACAATATAAAAAACCCAATCTCAAATGAACATAAGCCTGCAACTCTTGCCGACCTTCAAAGTGAACCATTTTTTACAGTATGGGTTGTCAGCCGCATACCAACCTATCAGTCAAGGAATAATTATCGGAATTTCCATCTGATTAGCAATCCAAAGGCTCCATGTATAATGATGCTGGATTCAGTGTAAAATAAACCACTAATTTTGTTGGTGATCTAAGTATTAGCACCCAAACGTTTATACTCAGCCATTGCGCTTTACAAAAAATGATTGAAAACTAAAACGCCCATTAGACGCGTTGTTATAGATTCTTGGGAAGCCCTATCGTCGAGTACAAATACTAAGAGTGTCATTCGCAAAACATTTGATTGATAGATCACCTACGGAGCATCGTTCTTTTTATAAAAAAAAACTTGCTCTCTCATAAGGTCATCAACGGATTAGTAGACAGTCTTACCCTGTTGGAGGGTTTCAGGTTGTACGTGCCCAATGACTATAATCGGGGGCGAGGTCATGATTTATTTCATGTACCGATGAGTCGCACTGACGTCTTGGCGGAACGCATTTCTCATTAACGAATCAAAGATTGACATATTTCAGTGTAATTTAGACACCTTTACATCCATGGTGAAAGAGTTCCTCCCTGTTTGTTGGTGGCTGAGAGGGTGCACTGTAATTAGGGTAAGCTGTTGTGCACCATGAAAAAAATACTTTAGGTGGGAGATGAGCCATGGATTTGCTCTGTGTGAATAACAACATAAGTGTTATTCTCTACCACGAAAAATAAAATGAAATCTATACAAGAATTTTCCACGAATTTAATTTCTATTCAAATCACCTGTACCCCGAGTATAACACATTACGTGAACTTACTTGGATCGTATAAATTGAAAATGTATCGAATATACGATGGGACTACTAGTGAGTGATTTAGTTTTCATACTTTATTTTAATGATTTGATCGAGGGGAGTTTAACGAAGTGTTTTACACTTGGGGTACTGATCGCTCTATAAATATTCATTGGTAATTTGTTTACAAAAGCGCCATCTATTATCAAGGTAGCTTTTTTAAACTGAATACTTTATCAAATTCACAAAAAATGGAATCTCATAAAAATCATTTTAAAATTTCCATAAAAATTCACAATGCATGTATTGTTTAGCAGACATTTGTGTACGAGACAGCACAGTTTTGTTAATTTAAAGTAAGAAAAAAATAAATGTACCTACCGCAGCTATTTTTACAAAATTTTGTACAAAATATTTGTAATATTAGTTGACCGTGCTACGGCCAAAACTCGGCTCGGACCCGACACGGTTTAGCGTGGTCATCCTTTACCGCTGATAAGATTATGAACTTCTCCGTAAAGGTCAAGGTCAGAGAAGAAACCGTCAATAAACAATACTTTTAGTTGCTCCACACGAAAAAAAACTTGCTTACGAGTGATGCATTTGTACTTTAAAAATGAGACCTAAGCCTGAAGTGAACATAAACCTTGAAACTCTTACCGCCTATCTCTGAATATAACAGCAACAGTAGCGCTCTCTGAAGAGGTGATGCAATATTAGCCATATTTGGCACAAATTTTCTTAAATAATTAACCATCCCAAGGAAAATTTGCAATTCTTTTTTATTGCTTGGACTTTTAATATTAATGATGGCCCGAACCCTCTCTGGGTCAATTTTCATCCCCTGTTCAGAGAAAATGTGTCCAAAATACTTGACTTCTTTCAACTTGTATTGAAATTTATTTTTGTTAAAGCGTACATTATGCTCCCTTGCGCGCTCAACAACCTTATTTAAAATAGCATCATGCTCTTCTTCGTTATGCGCACAAATGAGTAGGTCGTCGCAATAAACGACAACCCCGGGAATATCCCCAAAAGCAGTTTCGCTGTATTTTTGAAAGATTTCTGGTGCTATTGACAGACCAAACGGTAACCTTAAAAATTTGTAGCAGCCAAATGGAGAGTTAAACGTACACAAGTCATTTGACTTGTCAGAAAGCTTAATATTATAAAATCCATCGGACAAATTCAGAACAGAAAAGTACTTTTTATTACATAATTTAGATATTATTTCATCTAAGGTGGGTATCAAGCGATGTTCTCTTATTAAAACTTCATTGAGATCTTTAGGATCTAAGCAAATTCTTAACGAACCATCTTTCTTTTCCACAATCACCAAATTGCTTACATAGTTTTTGGGACTATCGACCTTCATTATGACCCCGTGCTCCACCAGGGCCGCCAGCTTATCGGCTAGGCGAGACATGAGTGCGTGAGGAACCCGCCGCGGAGGCCGCACCACCGGCTGTACTCCAGGCCGAATGCGCAGCGACAATGGCACAGCAAACTCTCCCACACCCTGAAACATGCAGTTATTCATTTTTACAAAAGAGTCTTTCGTTTGACTACCCTTATTTTTAATTAAACTAACATTTTGGTTATATATGGAATTAATTGGGAGTAATTTTAATTGTAACAATGAGCTTAATCCTAAAATTGGTTTAACTGATTCTTTAATGATTATAAATTCCATCAAATAGTTTTCAACATTTAATTTTGCTTTTCCCATCGGAAATTTTTTTCCACCCCCAAATACTTCAATTATTGTTTTTGTTTTTGTAAAGCACTTTGCTTTTTATATTATTATTAAAAATTATCTTTAAATCTCTTAATGAAATCACATTGATTTGTGCCCCCGTGTCACATTTAAAATTAATGTTTTTATTCTCCACTCTAAGTGACTCTGTCCACACATTTTTATTATTATCAACTGAACAAACTAGTCATAAGGTCTGCACATCATTGCAGCTGTTATCAATATTATTAACTTGTTTTTTAAAAGTACATCCAATGCTAAAATGATTATATTTTTGACAATTGTGGCACACTTTTCCGAATGCGGGGCAATTTCTAGGTCCATGTTTAGTGTTACATTTTTTACATAGGTAGATGTTTTTGTTGTTCCCTCTATTATTACTTTCATATGACGTATACTTATCTTTGCCGGAGCGCTGTTCCTGTGATGCCCTCGTATTTTGCATAGCCTGCACCTCAGCTCTGTTTAACAAGTTGCTATGTTGTTCGGCCAACTCCCGAGATCTGCAGATGTCGAGGGCTGTCCCGAGGGTTAAATCCTTTACCTCCAGAAGTCTTTGCTGCGTACGCTGGTCTCTTATACCGCATACTACTCTGTCCCTCAGCATGCTGGTCTCCTGTTCGCCAAAATTGCAATTGATGACCAATTTCTTGATGTTGCAGTAAAATTCATCAAATGGTTCTCCGTCTTCTTGTCGCCTTTTATTAAAATTAAATCTTGTCACTACTTCATTTTGTTTTGTCTTCATTAAATCATCAAAAAGTTGTATTATGTCCTCTATCTTGGGATTATCATCTTGTTTTAATATGTTGAAGTACAATTGTTGAGCTTGTGGTCCCATCGCATTTAACAATATTGCTGCTTTTCTTGACTCAGACACATTTTGTAATCCTGATGCCATCAAAAAGATTTTGAATTCCAATTTGAAACGCTGCCATTCCTCCCATCCATTAACCAGATCGTCCATATTAATTTCTTGCGGCATTTTATATTGTACACTCGCCGTTTTGAAACTATGAATTGCACGCGGCTTCTTGTTGAATCTGAATGAATCTAACAACACTTGTGTTTTTAATTTATTATTTAGCTTTGGTTCCGATCACGACTGCGCCATGTATTATATTTATGTTAGTATTTATTTAGTTAATAATTAATAAAATAGTTTTAATAATTAAATGGTTTATTGATGTCCTCTTTACTTGGCGTCCGCCGTACAAGTGATTCTTATATATCTCTGTATCTATATAATCATCATTACAATATTATATGTAAGTCCAATACAATCTATGTAGGTACAATACATTTACATCCATGGTGAAAGAGTTCCTCCCTGTTTGTTGGTGGCTGAGAGTGTGCACTGTAATAAGGGTAAGCTGTTGTGCACCATGAAAAAAAGACTTTAGGTGGGAGATGAGCCATGGATTTGCTCTGTGTGAATAACAACATAAGTGTTATTCTCTACCACGAAAAATAAAATGAAATCTAAACAAGAATTTTCCACGAATTTAATTTCTATTCAAATCACCTGTACCCCGAGTATAACACATTACGTGAACTTACTTGGATCGTATAAATTGAAAATGTATCGAATATACGATGGGACTACTAGTGAGTGATTTAGTTTTCATACTTTATTTTAATGATTTGATCGAGGGGAGTTTAACGAAGTGTTTTACACTTGGGGTACTGATCGCTCTATAAATATTCATTGGTAATTTGTTTACAAAAGCGCCATCTATTATCAAGGTAGCTTTTTTAAACTGAATACTTTTATCAAATTCACAAAAAATGGAATCTCATAAAAATCATTTTAAAATTTCCATAAAAATTCACAATGCATGTATTGTTTAGCAGACATTTGTGTACGAGACAGCACAGTTTTGTTAATTTAAAGTAAGAAAAAAATAAATGTACCTACCGCAGCTATTTTTACAAAATTTTGTACAAAATATTTGTAATATTAGTTGACCGTGCTACGGCCAAAACTCGGCTCGGACCCGACACGGTTTAGCGTGGTCATCCCTTACCGCTGATAAGATTATGAACTTCTCCGTAAAGGTCAAGGTCAGAGAAGAAACCGTCAATAAACAATACTTTTAGTTGCTCCACACGAAAAAAAACTTGCTTACGAGTGATGCATTTGTACTTTAAAAATGAGACCTAAGCCTGAAATGAACATAAACCTTGAAACTCTTACCGCCTATCTCTGAATATTAACACAAAAACAGCAACAGTAGCGCTCTCCAAATAAATCATCCCACTATTTATTTGTCATTTTCCCCTGCGACAGGCGTGGCATTGGCAAAAGTGAACTATTTTTTACAGGATTAATGGAAAGCCTCTACCTTCAAACAATTTGAGGAACAATCATGACCTTTACTAATTACGTAATTTTCCAAAGAATCTGAATATTGCTGTATTTTTTTAATTTTAATACTTTCTCAGGTTATGAACATTTTTCTTCATTTAAAATCCATTCCAGCCTTGGATAATTTATAGGCGTCATAAATTCTTTTAATAATATCACGCAAAGGGGGCTCTTTTTTTATTATTAAAAATGATTACTTTTAATCAGCCTTATTACACTTTTTAAATACACAACGATTAAGGGTAACGTATACGCACTCGGAATACAAATTAAATTCTCCTTTCTTTCGGCGCTAATTTCTCCGCCATTCTTTAATTTCTCAATTAGCAATCTGAAAAGGAAGACGCGAAAGTAAAAGGCGAATGTAAAAAACCCTCCCTTGTTCCCCGAAGGGCGGGTTCTTCATCCCTCCAAGTCAAACAAAAACATTATCTAGGTTTTTGGCAGTTACTTCGTGAAAGTTCATTTTAATAGATTAAAATAAAAAACTTATTTGTTACAATTCACATGAGCTTTTATTATTTTTTAAACACTACCGGTTTCGGGAGAAGCAATACCTCCCATCTTCAGGTGTAAATATAAACTAACATACAAATACAATACATTATGACGTGAGGATTTGAATTACTGAGGGGGAGGGGGGGGAGTGTTATGTGGGCGGGGTGTAGTAGGAAACATAGAAAGTAGGGGAGAAGTGTTAGGAAATATAATACTATTTAAGAGGTTATTTACTGTAATATTAATTCATTAAATAACCTCTTAAATAGTATTATATTTCCTAACACTTCTCCCCTACTTTCTATGTTTCCTACTACACCCCGCCCACATAACACTCCCCCCCCTCCCCCTCAGTAATTCAAATCCTCACGTCATAATGTATTGTATTTGTATGTTAGTTTATATTTACACCTGAAGATGGGAGGTATTGCTTCTCCCGAAACCGGTAGTGTTTAAAAAATAATAAAAGCTCATGTGAATTGTAACAAATAAGTTTTTTATTTTAATCTACCAAACAAAAACAGCCTAAATTAAAAAAGATTAAGCCGGTTGAATAAAAAAAGTTCCTGAAAAATCCGTTGAACGAAATTTAAGGGTTCTTTTCAGGATTTCACATAATATATTATTGTGAGGAATAAAACAATACTAACGATAATAATGGACAGACGAAATTTGAAATTTAAAATAATTTATATGTGCCTGTTCCATATGAAACCTGCCGTTTGACGTAACTTTTTTATACTTACATGAAATTTGTGACGAGTTCATTACATGACAACCCTTTGGTTGTTATGTTACATGTAATAAAGGTTTTAATACAAAAATAAAAAAAATACTATATTAAGAATCAGTACCTTATAACTCAATGATCAGCACAAATAAAAACATCTTGAAAACAAAACAAACTGTAACTCTGTCGCTAATTCAGCTGACGATGGCTAGAGCCTCTGCAGATTCGCCTCCATTTTTTCCTATCCTCACCTCTTTCAATCAATTCATATCCACCACCTTTTTCATAGATTTCCTTATTTTGCATTCGCTTTGTAAAACTAAATAATAAACTTTCACAGTGTTTTGTCACAGTGCTTTCACACAAACCATTCAAACTATGAATCTAAAATGTGAACATATCTTTGCTTGGATTAATTATAGATTATAGTGGCTTATTTAAATCAACCATTCATTTACAGCAGACAGTTATAATTGTGAGCTCAGAACACGCACCTATTCAAACAGAGTCTGTAGTTTAATTATGTTATCAGGCACGCATGTGGCTCCTTTGTCTGTGGAAGACGTATAATTCAGAAGCGACCATGAGGGGTTTAAACGAATTAATGTTTGGTGTGTCCCTGAGCCTATATCTCTCTCTTCTAGGGCTCTTGGTAGTTCACGCTTGAGGTCTGTAAACAGCGGTGGATCTTGATGAAGATCTTTGGATCCCACTTCAGACGAAACTAAGTCAATAAACTGTTTTATTTCAGATATCTACATGTACACCACTAATTACTAGATGTTTTAGTTTCAGTAAAACTTCTAAGAGTTGTTTGTTACATCTGTCTCCATTCGTTGCTATTCTCCTCTAAAGGTAGTGCCTTGTCGTTTTAGCCATCTGTATATGTTGGTTGTTATCCTCTTCTAAAGGTAATGCCTTGTCGTTCTAGCCATCTATCTCCATTGGTTTCTATCCGCTTCTAAAGGTAGTGCCTTGTCGTTCCAGCCATTTGTCTCTGTTGGTTGCTATCTTCTTCTAAAGGCAGTGCCTTGTCGTCAAGAATTACGGTCGTTAGAGATTTTATTAAAAACTACCAAACGGATTTTATGAACTGCGGAGTAGAAAAGAACAGTTTTTGAGGTATCATCGGAATTGAATTCGATTTTTGCAATGCTTTTATTGATGAAATCGAGCACCAATGTCCCAAACAGTAGTCATCCCAGTCATAGATTGTCATCGAAATATCTTAAGATAGATGCTATTCCTTTGTTTTGTCTTTGACTCTAATATAAAAAGAAAAGTACAATTATTTGTCTAATGCTTACGTAAACAGTGCTTTATAAAACACACGTGTGTAACTGTGTATCCATTTATCATAATATTTTGGTAAGTTATGGGATAGTCGCATCCCCTCCACGTGTCCTTCGCGCAAGTAGAACGGCCCTTAGGCAAGACTGGATTACTTGAGATGTATGTATACACAGATGGAGGAAGCAGATACTGTCCCTATCCCCACATGAACAAGTTATTTAATGAGAGATTAACTTTATCTTGGGAACAAAGACGCTGAACCTTTTTTGGGTCAGTTTTAAATCTCGTTGTGTGGTTTTTTCTAGTGTTTGATTTCAAAACTTGATAGCAAAGCAATAAATATATTTTTATTGGTTTTGATAATATATTTATTTTTACAATTCTTAGTTAGAACCAGTAGGTATGACATCTTTTTTTTAAATAAAAATATAATAACTTGATTTATTTCGAAAAAGCTGTCTTTGTGTGTATCATGAATCAAAAACCCTATGTTGGCTTGGTTGTCCCAAGTCGTTCTCAAGTCAATACGTATTTCTCAAGCAAGACCCAGTTTCTGAAAGGCTGGATGAATCTTTGTAAACCGACGTTGATAAAGGGAAAATTAAATGTTGTTTTTGGGCTCTCGAATCCACTACCTTCCGATTACGAGTCAGAAAGATTTACCTCTGTTATTTACGGTCTGTTATTAAGTTAATCTGTTGTTAAGTTACAGAACGAGGTTGCATTTTGAAAAAAAGGGTGGATGAATTGTTCCTTTCATGAATCGACTCAATACATTTAATGACACAGACTATATTGTGACGTCACACGGCCGGGTTGCTACGAAAAGAGCAAGAATATATTAGATTTTGTAGGGTTTGTGTATTCACACAGTGAAAATTCATTTTTTTAAAATAAAGCTATTTTTTGTTTAACGTAGTTTATTTTCACAATAATATTATATTATTGTGAAAATAAACTACGTTAAACAAAAAATAGCTTTATTTTACAAGAATATATTGTTTAATTTTATAATTTTTGGATGAATTCAAACAAAACACTGTATATTTTCATTATAAAATTTATTTAAAAAGTTTAAAATCTTTAAACAAATTACACTAACGTTTTCAACCTAGATATCTGATGCCTGATGATGACCTCCTAGGTTGAAAACGTTTTATAGTGAAAATAAACAGTGTTTTGTTTGAATTCATCCAAAAATTATAAAATTAAACAAAATGAATTTTCAGTGTTAATACACAGACAATACAAAATATATGGAAAATATTTTTTGCTAAGCCCAGATACGCGTGAAGTGGCGTGAAGCTTGCTCGCTTGGGAAAAAGTTCCATATTCAAATTTAAGAAGCGTTGCCTGGTCAATAATTTTCCAAATTTGCTTTATACACAGAAAATTATTATAATCAAAATATAACGAGTTCCATATAAAATAAGCTAGGCTAACTGAAAATGCTCTGCACATAAAATGATGTATAAAACATTGCATTAAAACTCAAGTTTGCCTCATTTTACGATTCAGTTTATTGTGGCTGGATCATTATTGCTCATATGGTTGTAAAATTACAGAATTATGCTGATATGTGAGATGATGTTAAAATAATTATTAGGTATATGCGTTAAAATGTATGGAGTTGTTGCAAAAAAATATCCTTTCACTTTTCGAGAAAAATGTTGTAAATTTAGGAACTTACAAGTCGATTTTTATAATGTAGATTTGTGAAAGCTTTACTAGTGCTTTAATACGAGTATAATGAGTATCAGCAATCTTTTTTTTTATTAAAATTATAATTATTTCTAATAATAGTTTGGTACGAAGCTGACCTCTAAGGCTGAAAAAAATGGCTCACTTTTACCAATGCCTCCCCTGTTTCAGGGAATGTCGAAAGGTTTATGTTCATTTGAAAAAAGTAAGCACAAAAGTGAACATGCCTGTTTATGTTTATTTTGGTGGATTTAATAAATAAATAAAATAATGTTAACATATTGTTATGTTTAGATGCAAAGGTATCTCCAGGATGTACCTACAGGATACTTACTCCGGCTGGCTCTCATCAGCATCACTCCCAGGGCGTGGGGTTCTTTCTTTGGTATTGCTTACTTGTATTTTGGGAAGGTTGTATATGAAAAGATAAGTTTAACATGAACAAATAAGGGTTTATTTACTTTAGTAATATGGGGAAAAAGGGGAAATAAGGGAATGGCCCGATCTCTAACTTGTCACTAAAACACTCCCTACTCTGTTGACCGGAGTTCCGAACTGAATGGCCTGGGGCAGCGCCCCAGGCTAGCGGCGGCTCACGAGGCGGACGCCTCCACACGTTGGAGCCCCTGGGTGGGCGCTCCTATGCCTCTGGTCCACAAGGCGGGTGCCTTGCTGGCAGGAAATCCAAGTAGATGGGGAGGAGGGAGCTCCATTGTAATGCCCCCTCTTGCACCGCTTGGTGCTTGGTCGCCGACGTCTTAATCGGTTGACATCTTGCCGGGAACTGATGAACGACGGCCCGATAAGTTCACACGGTGCAGTTCGGCCGCTTCCGTGACCGTTCGGCTCCGTTCGGCCCACAAAACACACTGTACACTTGGAAATTGTTTTTTTATATGTTATTTTAAAATAACATAACAATATCTTTGCATCTTTGATTGTAGATTACTGATTATGTACTTAATTAAAGAATACTGGTTATAAGTTTTAATAATTGCATTTTAAAAAGCTAGAAAAAAGTACCTTCCGTGAATCAATGCTTAGTGTCCTCGCAGTCTCGCACACTATGAGGACCCATAGCACTGTCAGTGAATGAGGTTTTAATTACCGTATGATATCCGCGATAGGGTGGACACTTGACTCTGTAAAATTTAACTGTCGGACTCGGTAAGGCAAATTAAATTATTTTATGCTTGTGGAGTGACCAGACGACGCGACGCGACGGGCCAAAATTTCTTCTTTTCCTCCTTTCATGTAGGTACGTCTGATACACCTTTGAAATTGACTGTTTTATAACAAAAAGAGCATTAATTCAATAAGTCTTATCACACACGTAATTAAATAAAGAAATACAATATTTCTCATTAAAATATTTATATATACAAAACAAATTGTGAAATCAAAGGATTTTTAACTTATAAGATTAAGTCATCTGCCGCTAGATTTTTTTTTTCTTCATGGTGCACAACTGGTTACCTTAATCACAGTACACCCTCTCAGCCATCAGAATGCTGGGAGGAACTCTTTTACCATGGATTGAAAGGTGTCTACATTATATTGAAATATGTACATCTTTGATTCGTTAATGAGTTAAACACTTCGAGTTAAAGGATGTTGCGCCAAGACGTCAGTGCGACTCATCGGTTAATGAAATAGATCATGACCTCACCCCCGATGATAGTCATTGGGCACGTAGGTACAACCTGAAACCCTTCAACAGGGTGGGACTGTCTATTAATTCGTTGATGACCTGAATGTCTCAGTCTGTGGCAATATATACAAATTCATAACAAATCCATCAAGTCCACGGTCCCTGCCTTCTTCTCTCTGATCTTCCAAAATTTTCTATATTATATTCGTTCCAAAAAATCTTCGTGGATTTGTGTATTCGAATTTGTGTTTGGATTATAAAATTATTACTTTTCAACATACTAATTGCTTGTATTCCTTGACTTATAGGTTGGTATGAGGCTGACCACCCACACTGTAAAAAATGGTTCACTTTGCCAATGTCACCCCTGTTTCACAGAAGGTCGGCAAGAGTTGCAGGGCTTATGTTCATTTGAGATTGGGTTTTTATATTGTAGGTCCACATGCAGCATGTGTGAGCGCGAAATTATACGTGTCTGCGTGTGGGAATGCATTTAACATGAATCTCAAGTGATACATATCTTTGCAACATAGATTTAGATTTTAGAACATACTACCTTTACATTTTATGATATATTTTTATACCCCGTCACATGCTCACCCTGTCTCTGATTGTATGACCACAGGATGCCCTCGAGTCCTCTAGCCTCCCCCCTCCCCCCTCTCCCAGTCAACCCCTTCCACCCCTAATTCCACCCCCCCCATTCAAATCCCCCCTCCCCTTCGACTGTCTGACCCTTCCTGGTACGGTTCTGCCAAGTCCTGAACGGCTCTGGAATCGAAGCAGAGTGTCCAAAAGTTCACTATTCAAACGATAACGTCTGCTAAAAATTTTGATGTCCCACGACCTGGTTGCTAGGAACACGTCTTATTGGTTGCTAAGGACCATCCCATACAAGTGCGGTGTGTAGTTTGTCTGCCGAGAAAAAGTTCATATTTGCCCTGAGACCATTGAAAATAAAATAGTTTTTTTAATGTCTTAATTGCGATGTTATTTATCTTTTAAAATATTGATACATACGTACGAGTTGCATCATTCTATAATCTATTCAATAGACACGTGTTAGTTCGCGCTTACAAATACTGCATGTGTACTTACAATTAAAAAATCAAACCGCAAATGAACATAAGCCCTGCTACTTTTTTAGACTTTCCTGAAACAGGGGTGACATTGGCCAAGTGAACTATTTCTTACAGCATGGGTGGTCAGCATCATACCAAACTATAAGTCAAGGATAATAGCATGAGAGAATTTATGGACAGAATAAATTTTCCACAGGTTTAATAACAAATTACTACAGAACCTCTATGCGTAACCTCGATTGCGTAAATCGAAAAACTGCATGAAAACTAAAAGAAGACCTTTCTAGTAAAGCACATTAAACGAAAAATTCTTTCCATCGTTCTGCCAATGAGTGCGACACGTGTCCATACAGGGTCGGGCTTTATTTTATAGGCGAGGTGGCCCTGGGTGCGCGCGCAGACCACTAATCACCTAATCCGGCCCTGCCACTCAAGCAAATAAGGAGCAAATATTTTTTTGTTTTTTACTCTGTGACACATTTAGTATGAGGCTGACCAGCCACTAAAAAGATAGTTCACTTTGCCGGCGTTTCTCCTGTTTCAGGGAAGGGTGGAAAAAGTTGCAGAGTCACGCATACTGTAAAAAATCTTTTTTTTGCCAATGTTGGTACGGTTTCAGGGAAGGTCTGCAAGAGTTGCAGGGCTTATGTTAATTTTTCAGATTTGTTTTTTTATCTTGTAAGTTCCATACATGTATAACTTAAATGTGTCTGCTTGTTGGAATAGATTTAATATGAATCTTACATTTTTATATATCTTTGCAATTTAGATGAAAGATTATAGATTATAGATATGACGTTAAGCAAACACGTGTAAGTTCGCTCTTACACATATTGCATGTGTATTAACAAAATAAAAACACAATTCTTCCCTGAAGTAGATGACATTTGCAAAGTGAATCAATTTTATGAATGTAGATTAAAAAACACTAAATTTTGTTTTCTTATTATTCACCGTCCACACTTCACTTCCATACACAAGTGTCTGAATAGTAAATCAATCGATTTTCACCACTAGACTAAATGCCGTCTGTTTCATTTGAAATTTTATTTGATTTACAGTGTCTCCCCTGACAGATTAAAATTTATATTTTCAACAATAAAAAACATATTTCCCCCTAAAAAGTTTCTTGCAGCCATAGTGAAATTTATGATTTAATGTCTATCGGAGTTTCATCCCTTATGTTTTTTTTGCGCGCTAAATATTTAAAAGGGTAAAATGGCAGACGGTTTTTTGTACGCAAATAATCTGAAATAAAAAGGGTATGGGAGATTAAAACCTTTGTTTTGATTAATTGAATAATTATTAGTAGATTAGTACTACAAACGCTGTACATAAAATGGTTGATAAAAAAAACCACTAAGCTCCATAGTTGACCGGTCCGCAGTCAAGTGGTGGAAGGTCGTGAGTACGAATCCCGGCAGAGCTCCAAAAACACGCCATTTATATTTTCAAATATGCTCTTCGCTGGTTTGGAAAATTCACAAACCTTTTCCCTCAAAGACCGTTCACCAGAGGACCATCCAGCCGTACAGCAACTGAGTC
Source organism: Agapetus fuscipes (assembly GCA_951799405.1). Lineage (NCBI taxonomy): Eukaryota > Metazoa > Arthropoda > Insecta > Trichoptera > Glossosomatidae > Agapetus > Agapetus fuscipes. The sequence continues at coordinate 8,266,933 of OX637342.1, forward strand.
TTGCTTGAGAATTGGGGCTTTCTATAGCGGCAACCAAGCTCGTAGAGGGCTCTTGAGGTGTGATATACAAGAAAACAGTGCTCTATCAAATACATTCTCCTAATTTTATTATTGATTATTATTGTCCAACTGAGAAAAAGAGGAAAACGTATTTGAGAAGGTTAAAAATATTTATTAGTTGTGTGTACAAAAATCAATACGTTAACTTTTTATGTAACTCACATCCACCCTTAATATTTCGGTACAAACTGTCGTTTCCCATTCGTGGTATTTATTGTTTTTTTTGTATAGTTCAAAAATCCAAATCGCAGTGCGTTGTTATTTTAAGTAGTTATTTATATTTTAAGAAGGTATTTGAAGTGACATAAACAGTGTTATTCACACGCAGCAAATCCATGGCGTATCCGCTGCCTAAAGTAAAAATCCCATATAAAAAATGCTGATCTATGGATTAGCTGTGGTGAATAACAGTGATAGAACCTAACCGCATTTTTCATTTTTAAAATTAAATATTTTGGCAGTTAACTTTTTTTGTCAAGCAGTGTATTATTTAGTGATTTAGTATGAAGCTGATCCTCCATACTGTAAAAAAAATGGTTCCCTTTACCTATATCACCCCTGTTTCAGGGAAGGTCGGCAAGAGTTGCAGGGCTTATGCTCTTTTGAGATTGGGGTTTTATACTGTAAGTCCACATGCGGCATGTTAAAAAGTTCGAAATTATTCGTGTCTGCTCGTGGGAATGCATTTAATTTAAATCTTAAGTGTAATATAATGTTTGCAGCTTAGATTAGATTAGTATTTAGAATATACGTTGATACCAGATAAGGCACATATTTTGGTTTCACGAGAAAACAATCATGTGCTTAGTGTTATAAACAATCCTCAGCTTCGTTACGGATTGCAAATAAGATAATAATTCAGATTTCTACTCCGTGAGTTCCTACCAAAACATAATCCCTTGTAGGGAAATAGAAAAACATTGAGTACGCATGTTTTTTTTCCAGAATTCCTGTGAGAGAGACTCCCTACATTTAAGAGACTCTAGGGGTCTATGACACTATAAGTAAAAATAGATAAATTAGTTAACCCCCACTTCAAATGACATGGTTGGCGTAAGGCCGGCACTCTTACCTATAATCTCTGTAATCCAAAATCTAAGTTGCAAAAATATATTGACATTTAAGGTTCATATTTGATGCATGCCCATAAGCAGGTACATGCAAGTTCTTGTTTACACAAACTGCATGTGAAAATACAAAATAAACCAAAAATCAAACTCACGCCTTTCCCTGAAACCGGTTGGGGATCGGCAAAAGTAAACCAAGTTTTTACATGATTGGGGGTCAGCCTTACACCAACCTATTAGCCAAGGAAATTCAAGATTCATATTTCATTATGCCCATAAGCAAACACTTTAAAGTTATCGTTTATGCATACTGCATGTCAGTAACGTGCATTATATAAAGGCAAACAGTCCTTGCCGAAGTCAGTTCACTCATAAACAATAGAACAATTACATGCTTGTAACAAAAATCACATCTATATTGGAGTTCGGGGTCCGCCTCATATCAATGTTTGTAGTCAAGAAACTAATACTTAGGAAGTAAGTGCAAATAAATAGGTTCCACACACCACATGCGTGCGTTTCCTTCGGGGTCAACGTTTCAAGTTTAAGTATGTACACATCTTAGTTGCGTTGCGTATTCCATGGCATTTCAACGTCATCCCTTTTACAGGCAAATCCGGAGATAAGAAAATCCATTATACGGAGTTAAAATATTGTCGGGGTTATAGCCGCGTGGGCCAAGAGGGCTGATCTTTCTAGCGTGTTTCGAATGGAACAACGTTGGTTCGATCCCCGCTTGGGTCACTTGACTTTAACTTTGACCCTGGTTCAACAGATGTAATTGGGTAATTATTATTTAATAATTCATTAATAATTAACAATAATGAATTATTAAATGATGATATTAATACCTGTTTCTGGCCAGGTAGAATAGGTTGGTGAATTGCATTCCTCTTCACAAATCTATTTTTTTTAAAATATAAAAAAAAATATAAAAAAAAAATAACGACGTAGAGGACTCATTAGGTACGTGACAAGAATATGCAACGCACACGAAGACGGAAAGATACGGCGATTTGTCGAAAATTTCATTGTTCGCATTAGTAGGTTGCCAATCTGCGATAGAAGTGGCAGAAAATGAAGGAAATGAGACTAGAACACTCCAATTTGTAAAAAAAACCCTACTACATAAATGCCTTTAAAATTTGGTGAATTACATATGGGTCTGTTTAGTGGCACTAGTGGCCCCAAGGCGGCCTAAAACTATTTTATTAATTTTTAAAACGACCCACAAAAAACAAATATACTTACATTTTCTTTACCGTCACGTGGGGATAAATTGCACCATGGGTAATACTTTGCACCAATTTCTGTAAAGAAATTATAAAGCTGTTCGTCTCTGACAGTTGTCATTTGATATTTAACTTTCTATTGTTTCCGATAGATGGCACTGTAATCTACTTTTTAGTTCACGGAAGTGACAGTCGTTCGCCATTGCTTCGATGTGTTTTACCTATCAGAACGTGGATAAAGATTTCTGTCTGAAAATTGTGCCCGAAAGAATCCAGTGTAATCAGTACACCGAAACAAGTTACAACAGATGAGTGGTCTCTAAATCATATGTAGGTAAGCCCTATTTTTCTCAAATGCTGTATTTTTTGGTTATGTAGTCAACTTTAGGAAAAAGTAGAGTTTTTGTTAGAATTGATTTGTATTGAACAAATTTGGGGTTAAATTGCACCTGGTGCAAAGTATCCCCAAATGGGACATGGTCAATTAATTTGATCAAAGTTTTAATTAAGGCTTATACAGCTTGACATTTTCGCTAAATACCTAAACATTGTGTATATCTTAACTAATGATGGTATTTTATATGCAGAAATGCCACGAATACATAAACGGCGGCCTGGTGCCAGACGATACTGCGATTTCACACCGGAGAGACTGGAGCAGTGTTTGAAGGCTATTCGAGATGGTGCAGTCACTCAAAGAAAAGCTGAAGAAATTTTCAAAATCCCTAGAAGAACGATCAACTATAAGCTCAAAGGCCAGCACACAAAATCTGTGGGAAAACCTCCAATATTTGACAAGTGCGAAGAGCAATCTTTTGTAAACTGCATAGTAGACATGAGTGAGTACGGTTTCCCAGTAAGTGCTTTTGATCTTCGCTACATTATAAAAGCCTATTTGGATAGAATAGGCAGAACAGTAAAAATATTTAAGAACAACATACCAGGCTCAGAATGGATAAAATCCTTTTTGCAAAGACATAAAACCTTAACAGTTCGCTTTGCTTCAAATATAAAAAAATGCAGGGCGGCTATTAGCAGAGAAGTTCTTGAAGAATATATAAAAAATTTGGAAGAAGTAATAAAAGATGTTCCTCCCACTCATATATGGAATTACGACGAGACCAACTTATCCGATAACCCTGGCATGAAGAAGATTATAACAAAAAGAGGAGCAAAGTATGTAGAGCGCATATTGAACAATTCGAAGTCATCTACTTCAATAATGTTTTGTGGGAGTGCCGCAGGTCAACTCTTAGCCCCCTATGTAGTATACAAGTCGGGAAAAATGTGGGACACGTGGACAGTTGGAGGACCTCCTGGAACGAAATATGCTAATACTACAAGTGGGTGGTTTGATGGAGCGACTTATGAAGACTGGTTTGAATGCCATTTTCTGCGGACCCTTAAAAAACTTGATGGAAAAAAAGTAGTCATCGGAGACAACTTGTCCTCACACATAAGCAATCATGTTTTGAAGCTGTGTCGTGATCACAACATTTCATTTGTATGTTTGCCTCCAAATAGCACGCATATTACCCAACCCCTAGACGTGGCTTTCTTCCGCCCATTGAAGGAATACTGGAGGCAAATATTAACTGATTATAAAGAAGAGCAAGCCAGTACAACCACTGTTCAAAAGCAAGATTTCCCTGCGCTTCTCAAACGTGTTAATGATAAATTACGTCTGACTGCAGAGAAAAACTTGAAATCGGGTTTTGCGAAATGTGGCATCTATCCATGCGACGTGAGCCAGTTGATTAGTCGGTTGCCTTCGAAAGGAAGTGACAATGACGTGCGTCAGAGTTTTCAAACATTTTTAGAGGAAAAACGGTTCAACCCAAAGAATTCTGTATTGAAACGCAGGAAGAAGATACCAACAGAACCAGGCAAAAGCATTGCTCATGATCCGAATGTCGAAATGAATGTTGACAAACTAGAGACTCCTGTCTCTACATCAATGATCCCACCTTCCACATCAAAATATCCAACATCTCAAGCATTATCTGATAACACTTCACACGGAAGCATTGAGGAAGAGGAAGAGGAACAAAAAGAACGACTAGCTAAGAAGTGTTCATTAGGACCTGTGAAAAAGAAGGTGGGGGAATATGTCATCTTTCACTATGAAGGAGAAAAATTTCCAGGACAGATTTTGAGAATGAAAAAAGACGGCGTTGTTATTAAATCTATGCAAAAAACTCTCAAATCGTGGAAGTGGCCGATGCAGGATGACATCCTTCAATATCCTTGGAAGGATGTAGTCGGTTCCATAAAAGAACCGAAAATGCAATCTAAAAGAGGTTTCTTTAGTGTCCCGGAACTCGACCACATTTGGACCAATTTTTTTTAAATTCGTAGAATGTACGTAATAGTATCTTTCGGTTTCCACCTTTTATTTTATATAATTATAACCTTTAGCATTGGAAATGGCATTTGTGTTCGATTTTTCAATAAATTTCTTTTGATTTTTCCATCAAGCGTCTTATTTTACCACAATTATTACACAATTTTATAAACAACTTTGAGCTAAAACCCCTCACATGGTGCAAAAAAACGTGTACAATAGTTTTAACTTTGCACTTATTTGCGTTTTAGTACCAAAAACGTAGATAAATTTTTGTGGTGCAAAGTTGTTCTGGACCCCGGGATTCTTTGCACCAAAATAAAATATAAAAAATAAAACTTACGGGTATACATAAAAAAATTAAAACGTATCAAACTTGTTACAGGTACACTTGTTCCTAGATTGTAATAGTGGAAACCACAGAGAAGGTAAAAACCTGATCTGTACAGAAGATTTAAAAAAAAAAGTTGTATTTTGGTGCAATTTATCCCCACGTGACGTACTGTTTTATTTTTACTAGGTACTTTTTAATCATTTTTTTTTTTTAATTTAATCCTTATATGATGCTAAAGCCAATTCTTTACGTTAAGTTTTTTGCTAATGCCACCCAAGTTTTAGGAAATCCGGCAAGAGTTGCATTTTTGTTGTTGTTTTCTTTGTGAATACACACGCAGCATCTTGAAGTGTGAAAACACACTTAATATGACTCTTAAATTTTAACATGTCTCTGCATCTTAGATTAAAGATTGTGGATAAATGAATAATTAAACTCAAGAAAAAACGTGTACTTATGACGTCATCTAATCTTTCCATATTTCCCACATTTCTTCGCGTTCTCTCCGGATCTTTTTTCTTAAGGAATTTTCCGGGTACATCCTTCTGTACCCCAAGTAACAATCTTTACGTTTACCAAATATGTACGAAAACTGAGAAGCTCTCTACGGGCGCTGTTTCAGCTTCCACCCATATTTGGTAAGCTCTATGGTTGAGTTAGAACGTAACTTTTTGGGTACTAGTCTCCGGAGGCCTTGTGTTCCACATCTCGCTGACGTCACACGTCCACTGGATCCCCATGAGACGGATTTTGGGTTTTCTGTTGCTTGCTCAGTGACAGGAATATTCGTTTCCACTCGTGAAAATTGCAAACAAAAAAAAGAGTTTTGAGTAGGCACGATTTCCAAAAGAAAAATTATGACGTGACTAAGCCGGATTGCTAAGGAATAAATGACCTAATATTTTGTTTTCGGTTATCATGGATCTTAGTCACAGAGACCCGCCGAGAAAACCTTGGAGCTTTGTGTCAAGTTTCTAGCAGAGGTGTTAACTGCATTGTACTGTGTTGTTTGTTGTGTTGCTTTTGTTTTAAGGCATTCATAATGTATACCTGCAATAGCTGAAAAAGCTTATATGTCTATTGTTTTAATCATATTCTTTTCTTGTTCACAGGTAAGATGGTTTTACTTACACAGAAAAAGTACCTTCTAAAAAACACCATATTGGTAAGTTTACATTTATTGTGTAACTTTAGTTTTGAGTCTTGCCAATTTTTTTCCCTTGTTTCTAGACTATTCTTTTAATTAGTTTATATATACATATCCTTTAAATTATTCTTTTAAAGCATTGGTTCCTGTTCGGGATTTGGTCAGGATGGTTGGTCGCTGGTTTCTTGAATAAAAATCTTGACTTTTTGTTACCGGTTGAGTTTATTTTTACAAGTGTACAACAATAGATTGGAGAACACGAGAAGCAGAAGAACAGTAGAGAAGAACACTTACAGCAAGAGAAGAAGAGAAGAACATTTAAATTAGCAGAACCATTGCTTTTATATCAAGACATTCTAACCTTGCTAATTTTTTGTGACAATAATCCACTTCTCACCAATGACAAGTATCGGCCAATCAAAACGTCGTGACGTCAGACCATAAACAATTTGGAGTTGCTAAATTCACAACATATATCCTTTTTATTTACCTTCCATAATATAAATTACATAAAATCACTCTAATATAGACATTATGTTGATTATTGAAATACTCGAAATACCACTTGACACTGGCGCCCCCGCTGTACTTGGGAATTCGCCAAGAGGAAGAAGAGGATTAATTGCTTGACTGTTTTGAACTAATGTTATTTTTTTTATACCTCTCATACTTTCTCAAACAGTTCCCAACCTGGGGGCGATTTGGGTTCTTGGGGGCCAAAAATTATGTAAGAGGCGTTGAGGCGATAGGGAAGTGATAGTTAAACTTAAAACACCTGTGTCTACCTTGCCTTCCCCTCCTCTCGTTGACGATTTTTGAGACGAAATCAGTCGTTTTTTTACAGTTATAATAACTACAAGTTAAAAATTTTACTCGGATATAAGACGAACCGATATAAGAGAACTTACATTATTCTCGACGTTTGGTTAGCGAAGTAGCGACACAGATCCTTTCAACCTCGGTTCCAGAGTTCAGATCTCATCCAGAGTTCATCCTCAGTCGTCGTACAGAGAGTGTGTCTCCTGAAGACTTAAGCTACGCTGCTAACAAAACGTCGAGAATAATGTAAGTTCTCTTATAACAGTTATAACGGTTCGTTTAATATCCGAGTATAAAATTTAATTGTGTAGTTATTATAATTGTTAATATGTTAAACGACCGTAATTCCAACGTAAATGAAATCAGTCGTTGATATTTCTTGGAACAAAATGTTTTGTGGAGAGATTTTTTTTCCTTTGGACTGAAGGACCAAGTTATTTTGGTTCAGGAAATTATCCAAGATTGTTCTAAAGCTCGCACACTGTGTTCAGCCAACATTACAATACGTATTGCCCCTTAGATTAATTTCCTTCAGGCCTCTCTTATTAAAACCCTCCCCCTCTTGCTCACCCTCTGCTACCTTCATTTTAAGGCTCCCGTACCGGATATGGACATTAATCACATGGACTGTAGTACCAACTAAGGTAATGAGGTCTACTGTGACGCTCGGTCAACATTTCAACCGTAAAATGCATCGTAAAGAAGCAACAAAAAGGAGCTTAATCAATACGCAACACAACTACGCAAATAAGCTACACATATAATGGAATGTCTTGCCGCGTTATCACAGAAACCCGCATGTGGCGAGTGGAACCTTTTTTCGTACACAGGTAAAGGGGCCGGCCTAAAGCCAACCACTTCAGTTAAAGTGGGAGTTTTTCCAGCTCAAGGCTACAACCATCACGAAAAATGTTTAAAAAACTGAAAAAAAAGTAATCACTCTTCACTTGGTTAAAATTTAATAAACTTGATATTTTTGTTTAACAAGAGACATAATATGGAGACTATAACGTTAATCAAGGTTTGCTGCTTAATATTTTTTATAATTATTAGTTAATATAATTAACTCCATGCTCGAGTTTGAACACTAAGTTTTATCCTACTAAGCGTTCTAAACTTCAAGTATAAAACACTACGTTTACTCACCTCTATCGCGTTAATGGAAAATGTATGGAATATACAACAGCACACCTAGTGAGTGATGTAGTTTTCATACATTTTTTCTATTAACGCGATCGAGGGAAGTTAACGCAATTTTTTAAAACTCGGGTTTATGAACACGTACCTAATGCGTTTACAGAGAAATAAAGGAAATGAGCCGGGGTTGACATTTTTTTCCTTTTAAAATATGTTTATTTTTAGCAAAACGCGCGATGTTAATGTGCGCTTTTTTAAATAAAATAAAAAAATCTCTATACATTTAAATGGTCTGTTTAACCCTTTTTGCCCGTATGGAGGCTTATCTTTAAAAATGTTCGCTAATGACTTTTCTGCCATAGAATCCCAAAATTCAATTAAAATTTCTGTGCTGAGGGATTTTGAAAAGATTTGGAAAAAATGTGAAAAATGATTGAACGATGTTTCATTTAGAACAAAATCTGAATTTAGAAGGCTACATAACAGGTGATGTGGACATGTGGAAAAATGATAAATGAATTTGAATTTTATGACCATATTGAATCCATTGAAGAAATGAGAAAATATAAATTGGAAAAGAAATCAAGAAAATAATGTTTTGATTAGAAATTAAACATTTTGGTAAGAATGGGGAATACAGAGTAAATGTAAAATAAAAACAAATGTAAGAATGAAGGATATGAAAGGATTGAATGATTTATGCTGTTGGACAAGAATAGGGAGAAGTGTTTCTCCAGAAGCTTTGGCCAAACATAGTTAAATAGTGATAAAGTAATCCTTACAACTATTTCAATTAAAGTATGCCCAGTATGGAAATATGTGCAATGATTACATATTTTGTTTGATTTATTCCCTGGCAATTTTATTTTATCAGTTAAAATAAAAAATACGTAGGTTTTATCTATCAGTTTTTTTGGGTATTTTTATTTACATTTGGTAAAAAATGTTATAAAAAATGATAAATCAAAGGTTGATTTATTTTGTTTTTTTTCATACACAAAAAAATCGACTACAAAGGAACAAAGAAGGAAAATAATAAAGGGAGGTTAAAAATATATGAGCTGTATTGTTATTTTGTTTTCACAATGCTTCCGACATGACTTCCAATTTTAAAATAATAAAATGGCCGATTATTATTTGAATTTGGAACGCGTGACGTGTAGAGTTGCCATGATACGTCAGGCGGGCGTTCGGGTTGCCAGGTCTATTGTTTTTGACGCGCGTGTGTCAGTATCATAGACGGAATTTGTTTTTTGTGTGAAAGGGGCGATCGTGTGCGATGTGTGCCTGTAATAAAATGGAGGGAAACAAAAGGAGACAGCTCGCAGACACGGGATGTAATGGCGGTAGTAAAAACAGAGGCAAATAGACCTTGAGAAATTATATTTTATCATGATCAAAATAAATTAACACGCTTTTTTAATTGACCATAGAAGCAACAAAACAGAAACGTGTGTTGCTTAATTAAATATATTTTTCTGACCGTTGTATTTTAATAAAAATATTTTTATTTTTAACAAAAGATTTATTGCTATCATTATGCAAAGCATATATGAAAATAATGATAGAAAGCTGAGAAAAGGTTTTTTTTATGATGATGCAACACAAACGTGAAATGAAATTATTGACCGTTACAACAATTGACAATAAAAAGCAGTGCTTTTTTTGTCAATTTTTATTTGTATCCGAAAATTATAAGCTTTTGTGGCTTACACAGCCAGTGGTTGATACAGGATAGTTCCATTCTGGAATCTGTTGCCTTGGTGTATGGAACTTTCGGACGTTTCGCCTATATCTGAAATGGATCCCCAGAATCAAAACTATATTTCTCACTTTGCTAATACAAAAAAAACATCGCCACTAAGATTAAAGATGACCGATCCGTAGCTCAGTGGTAATACTGCGGTCTCTGAATGGGAAGGTTGTGGGTTCGAATCCCTGGGAGCATAAAAAATATACCATTTATATTTTCAAATATGCTCTTCGCTGGGTTGAAAAATTCATAAACCTTTACCAATGACCGGTCATCAAAAGTCCATCCAGCCTTACAGCAACTGGGTCTTGCTTAAGTATTGGCGTTTTATAGCGACGATCAAGCTCGTACACCTCTGCGGCACTACAACAAGTGTCATAGACCCCTAGAGTCTCTAGAAAAAATGAAAATAATGAATTCATGAGATAACTACCAAGTCAAGATATAATTTAAAGTTCGTCTCTGCGCTGTGGCAACACTGCCTCTAGTTCTAATTGGAGGAAAAATTAGCCGCGCGCCAAAATTGATGGCGGAACAGCGTCGAGGCGGGAAATTGTGAAACTAACTGTAATCAACGCGGCAGCTTGGGAGGGACGCCATTGTCTGTACCACAAGCAATATCTATTAAATTACGCGAATATTCCAGTTTGATTAAAATAAAATATGTGCCCAATATGTACATGCTATTCCTTTTCAGTAAAGCTTTTCAAATGTAAGAAAACAACGAAAGAACGGGCTGTGAAAATGTATTAAAGGTAAATGAGGTCTGCACTTTTTTGAATTTGGAACTTTTTTCTTGGCTAGCAAACGTCAGTCTTGTATGGGACTACCATATTTAGCAACCCATAACAAAATATTTGTTTTCATTTTCCCTAGAAACCCGGCCGGGTGACGACACAATTTTGTTTTTGTCAGTTCACGTGCGGACCTCATTCAGATGCTTTTCAGGTTTCAGTTTTGATTTCACAGTCCTAGGTAACTAAAGACCTTAACAACCGAAAACAGAACATGATTTAGAAAGCAATCAAAACATTTAAAAAAACAAAAACGTTATGTATGTACCTAGCGGGGTAAAGTCACAATTTTTTCCTGACTTTGTTTTTCCAATTCCATAATGTATAGTTAATCTAAATTTTAATAGACGTATACATATGTAAAGTGACCGTTAAAAAAGGATCTAATGAAAGCAATTGAAGCAAAATGTATTTGTATTGAAAGCTGAAAGCATAACGCAGATAGACTGAATTCTTTTTTTAAAACATGTAAAAGGTTGATCAAACTTTGCCGTTTTTATTGCGTTAAAACTCTACAGTGTAGGTAATATTTTACGTTGTTCGTAAAATAAAACAGGCTTCAGGCGCTTTGGGGCATTCAAGTAAATCAATAAACAACACTAAATTTATGACCATTCGAAGCCATAGACACTCTACGGCGCGATTTGAATCCTATTTGAATAAAGAACGCAGTGCTGCCACATGCCGGAAAAGTCTGTATTTTTCTTCTTGTTTGTCTGTACTGAATTTATAGAAAAGCCTGTTGCATAAACATGCTATGGTTTAAATAAATTTGTACCGTGGTCGTTGCATTGGTAAAATAAATGATATGTTTTTTTTATTCACTGTTCCAGACTTATTCCTAGAGCTTCATTGTTTAGATTATAGATAGTTACACACTGTAATCGCTGAATGTAGCAGTGTAAAATTACTATCATCTACATCTAAGGTCTTCAACCTGCGGCCCTCGGGCCTCATGTGGCCCGCCAGCTAATTTCTAGCGGCCCGCGGCCACCAGAGGCTAAAAAAATTAAATATCGCGCCCGGTGATATGCGATATATACATACGAGTAATATACGACTCGCAATCGTCAGCATTCGCAATGTCACTCTTTCAAATATATGAGTGAATAAATGCCATAAAATGATTTCATTGTTTGGGAGCACATATGTGTGTGAGCAGCTGTTTTCTCGTATGAAGTATGTGAAATCGACAACATGGTCGAGAATTACAGATGCACATCTGGAAGGTAGTCTGCGGGTTGCAACCACAAAAATGAAAACAAATATTGACAAACTTGTAAAAAATAAACAATGTCAAAAATCACAATGATTGACTTTAATTAATCAATAAAGATTGACTTTAATGAACCAATAAAGATTATTGAAATTTGAAATGATGTATGTCTTTTATTTTATTGATAAGGTGGTAAAGTGTCGTGAAAAGTTGTGGCCCTTCGGACGATGTGAAATCGATGTTTGGCCCTTGCACTAAAAAAGGTTGAAGACCCCTGATCTACATATTATATCAAACTGCACTCTGTCATTCGAAAGTTGTACACAATCATTCAAATTTCGAAAAAAGAACGCGACGTGCTACCATGTGGGAAAATTCAAAATAATATATTTCTTCAGTTTGAGTGGCGCTTCCTATTTTCTTTGAGAGCGCCAGTGTCGAGAGGGACGGAGTTGTAAACTCGCATGACGTAAGAAAATGCAATCTTGTCGTTGAAGTTTGGCTGACTGTTTTGTATGTATTGGCTGGAGTGGATTCCCTCGTAAAACGGCCAATAAAATAGATTGGGATGACACGGCGGGAAAACAAGATGGATGCATTTGACAGAAATAAACCTGTGTTGCCATACCGCGGAGAAAGTTCTCCCTACCAATCTAACATAATATAAATAATAAAATAATATGTATATTTTTTTGTGGAATATTAAAAATAAAAATACGCAGAAAACTATCCGACACGTCTTATATTTTATTTGTACAGATTTCAGGTATATTAATAATATTTTTTTTAAAATTGATTTATTGTCCTTCAATATATTTAACGACGAATAGTATCACTGAAATGTTTTGTCTCATTTTCTGTGCACAACTGATAAAATAAAATACATGGAAATATTTTGTTTTTTAATCGACATTAAAAAATAAACCAACTGACAATCGTTGATATCTTGCATATTCACGCTAGTTTTTTTATCGTTCCCACAGTAAAAAAATATACTGAGTATTACAGAGAGTAGGAAAATGCCATCTTATTCCATATTAAAAAAAAAATAGGCACACTTACGTTTCCAAGAAAGTTGAAAAGGAAAAAAACTCGGCATAGAGGGCGATATATTATTTGTTATTACCCCCGACCCAGGGGGGCATAAAAAATTAGTCCCCTAAAATCGTGACCTGTATCCCAAGTATTAAAGTACCGTCTCAGGCGCTAGAGGCGCTGTTTTAGTTTCTGCACATGTTAGGCAAACGCGATTGTAGAGTTTAGATTTAACGATTCATACTTGGGGTATTTACATAAATTCTTTACACCCTTTCAAGTACCTAAACAAAGACGGATTGATCTTATTTTACACTCTTTGGGGTTCAAATTTGACCTCAAACCATCATAAAGTTTTTATTTTCTTGAGATTTTAATTGACCCCTAGAGTTCAATGTAATTTTATCGAAAATTGAAACAAGGCAGATTTTTAGTCCTGTTTTTGAAATAAAGCTAAATATGTACAAAAGATCCAGCTTGGTTTGAATTCGCCCATGGTCCCAGAATATCAGAAATAAGGATTTTCAACTAGAGAAATAATAAAAAAAGACTCGCCAATAATCCTCTGTGGTATTTGCATAAATCTCCTCAAAGTGCTGTAGAACAATTTTATTGGTGTCTTTCAGCTTCAAAGTTTGGTAATGAACTGGGGTAGCTTCTTTTTGTCACGTGAACATATTAAATAGGTGTTACTGATGAGAAGAGGGGAATGGCTAATTTAGGCGAAAGTGTGGAAGGGCGGCAGAAGTTGCAATAACCAAAACCTCACAATGTTGATGATGATGATGGATGATCTATTTCCGGTGTCGCCGTTTTATAATCACAGACCATCTCAAGGGCGCCGTGGCTCTTCAAAAACAGCATTTTCTTATGTCCTCTTCTGAAAGCGATGGTGGGCTGGTCAGAGCGAAGGTCGACAGGCAGCTTATTCCAGGCAACTGGCCCGGCTACCCCAAAGCTCCTGTCCGCAAAATTGGATGGATTTGCTCTTATTGGTTCTTTGATCCTGTTGACAGCAGTAGAGGCAGAGCGCAGTGGTCGCCTTGAGGTTTTGGTAATTTGTATGCACGCATGCAGAATGTGTTGACGCGAACCTATATGTGCCTGTCTGTGGGCATGCATTTAATATGAGCCTTAAATGTTAACATATCTTTGCAGCTTTTTATTATAGATGGATGAATTGGACTCGGCACAAATTTAAATTTAACACTTTCTCGGTAGGCAAGTGTCACAATTGTATGATTAATACGGTCCTTGGACAATAGCAAAATATTTGCTTTCCGTTTTCGTTGCAACCCAGCCGTTTGACAACAAAAAATTGTCGATATCAATTCATGTGAGGAGTCTATTTAACAACCTGTGACCCTGAGACAAAAAAACCTAACTAACTATCTCGCTCAAATAAGAAGTTTTTTCCTTTTTCAATGAAAATTTTAACGTTCCTACGTGTGCCTAGAATTTCATCAACTGTAAAAGTGATTTTATGACTTGAGCTATATCAGAACGACTACTATAAACGCAAGTCTTGGTATTTTTAATCTCTGTCTCTCTTGCTAATTTGAAAACGTGCCCTGAAAGATAAACCTGCAATGGCGCTCACTGAAAATCTAATAAAATGACATTCCTGTAAATGCAACTCTTGCCAGTACATACGTACCTGTATGATATTCGAAGTAATCCTATTTAAAATCTAGTTTGGAAAAGTTGTGTTCAACACCTCAATGGTTCAACATCTCATGAATTTATAAATGTAAAAAAATTAACACTGTCGTGTCTATATTTTATGCCTTGGACAAATACATATTTCAATACTCGTAAAGACAGTTAATTTAAAAATGTGTTTTGGATAATTTTAATAACACAAAATATACGATGTAATATTTTTTACCAAGGTTCAATTGTGAAAATACGGAATTATCTTCAGAAACATCCGTCACGACCATCCATGTTGAAAGCACCGGTTCTCGTCCGATCACCGAAGTTAAGCAACATTGGGCGCGGATGGTACTTGGATGGGTGACCGCTTGGGAACACCGCGTGCCGTTGACTTACCTTTTTCTCATTTTTTGTACAAAAACACTATCTTCGCACTCTACAGCATGTGTATGCGTAAAATTACAAAAAAATAGTGGTTACAATGGTAAGAGTGAACCGTGTCTTACAGTACATTACTGTCTCATATTTAATGCACGCCCACAAGCAGACACGTGTAAGTTTGCACGTACACATGCTGCAAGTGTACTTACAAAATAGCACAAATCAAGAACATAAGCCTTGAAATTCCTACCGCCTTTCCTGAAACCGGGGTGGCATTGACAAAAGTGATCCAAGTGTTTACAACTTAGGGCTTAGCCATATACTACCTATTAGTAAAGGAATCATATTCCTAACGATCCCCTTACAGAAAATACTGAGTAGATGTCTAAGCAGTCTTAGGATCTGACGGTCTTTCCTGTCCTCCTTACCTTTGTTTGTGGGGACAATGACTGCCTTCCTCCAGTCCATCGGTACCACTCCAGCTTCCACACAAAGCTTACATAAAACTACAGACTCAGATACACGCTAATATAGAAAAGTTTTTTTTATGCGAGCACGTTTACCTTTGGCCGTTGTGTATTTTTCTCTAGATCGCTCGGTCAGGTTTTTACGGCTTTTTTTCACTCCGTTCACCTGTTTATGTATTCATGTTCCCTCCTTTCTTCCTCCACAATTTAATTTTCTTTTTCTTCGATAAAAAGTTCAACAATTACAACCAACGGCAAAACAGCGTGCAACCCGCCTTCTGCTTTGCTAATTTTTAAGTTGTTTGTAACCTGAGTATAAGTTTTATAATTATCTTACTGAACTTCCCTTGCCATCGAGTACCCGATAAGTTACCCTATGCTTTTAATTATTATATGTGTTAATCACTTTTCGAAGGAGACGATTTTTAGCTATAAAGTGCGCATAAAAAAACGCAACGCAAATACGTTGTACTCGTAGTTAATATTTTTACTGCGTTATCCACAAAGGCTCTAAAAAGGCGCATGGAATGTGGAACTATCTTTTTTACAGGTGCGGGGGTCAGCTATACGGAATCCATTTCAGTTAAAATGAGGGTTTCCCTGCTAACGAGAGGGTTGGTCCTTATTTTTTGTGATGGCTGAGTAAGTCTTGCTGGTATTTTGATTTTGTATTTGAAATAAACACCGAAACGTGTAATATTTCTAAAACCCTTGGTGGGCATTGTACCCTAGCCTTCTGGCATGAAACGCAAGCACTCTATCAACTGAGCTATTGATTGGAATACAAAAACAGTGACTATAAAATGTATTTTTTTATTATTATCTATTAATCTAATAATATTGTAACTCTTGCCACTCTTTTCTGAAAACGACTGAACTATTCAAACACAATCATGAAAAATATGTTGCTGAACCTTTCATTAAATAGTCGTGAAATTAAAAAATATGCGAAGTAAATATTTGTAGAGATACAAATATAGAATTGACGTGTGTGAACGTTTTTCCGCCAAAACGCGATAAAGTGAATGAAAAGCGTATTAACTTTAAAGCGAGTAATAAAATGGCGCGCAAAAAATTATCAACTTCGCGCGTTTCATTACAAACATTTTTTCTCTGTTTTTGCAGCCATTATTGAGGCGCGAAATCGAGTTTTCGCTATGGCGGCGTCCATTTGGCAAAATATCAAATATCCAACGTGACGATGCAAAAATGTTACGTTGATTGCCATGCGTGCGACGTGTACGTGTGTGCACATTTATATTTTCCAGTGGCGGTCTGTGTAAAAAAACAATCAAACTTCATATCGGCCTGTAGTCTAGTGGTAATGCTTTGGACTCGTAAGTGAATGGTCATGTGTTCGAATTCCGACGCAGCACAAAAAAAACATTTACATTTTCAAATATGCTCTACTGCTCACTGCTTGCTGGATTGAAGAATTCATATCCCTTCACCAAAGCTCCATCCAGCCTTACAGTAATTGGGTATAGCTTGAGAATTGACACTTTCTATAGCAACGACCAAGCTCGCAGAGGGCTTTTGGGGTGTGATTCACACAAAACAGCGCTCACCAAATAATTAATTCTAATATCTTTCACAGCAAAAGATCACAGCCTTTCGCTTGCCTCACTATATTAGATTGGGGCCTTCGTGTAATTCTATTTCTTGTGAGATTGAGTAAGTTTTGCCGCTTTTGGGTTGTAAATATTAATAAACTATTTAATGTATATTCATTGAAACTGGAAAGTATGTCCAGCTCCCTTGAATTCAATCCTTACTCTTTAGATTTGAACGAAAGCGTTTTAAGCAACCTAAGCCATCGGTCCATCTACCTATTCTAACACAATGAGTGCATTACGGTGCTGTTCAAAGATAATATAACTTGTTTAGTAATCGTCTGTTACATCGTCATATTCATTGCAATATACCTACTATAAGCCATAATATTATTCTATGTGCCTTAACTAACCGCCTTAAAGTTTTTAATCTCCGCCCATAAGCTGAGTTAGGTGACAATTCGCGCTTACTTATGCTGCGTGCAGCTTGTGTACCTATTTCCAAAATTACAAAAACTGAAGTGCACATTTCCCCTTGAAGCACTGTACCAAAGTAAAACACAAAGCTTTCAATGATGCGGCAGACAAAAAGTAAAATAAATTAATGATTAATTTTGTTACCCTCAATATTTTCGGCTTTTTATATCTTATGTATTTCTTACCACCGGCCGCCATTGTTAAATTTTGTACCACAGTGTGTGCAAAAACGGATACAGACCTCTCCTGGTACATTCTACTCATTTGCTTGCCCCATTTATCCAGAGGGTAATTTTCGTTATCAAGATTGAAAAATATAGGTTTTTGTTTATTTACCATTTGTTTTCGTGAATATTACATTCGGTTTGTTTGAGTCATGTATTTCCTATTTGGGATAATGACAATATGTTGCTAAATCGAAAATTTTTCGTAAAAAAATAAATTCATAACAAAATTGTTGTTATACTATGTTTTAAATTTTCATTCATGGTAACTTATATTAGACTGCCAACTCGTGCTGCGCACGAATACTGCATTCTAGATTAAGTCCAGCTTCGTCAGTACATTTTTTTAAAATCAGTCAGTTACATAAAGATAGCATGCTGTGGTTTCTTTAATAATAATCAAGAATCGTTAATTCAAAAATATTTTTTGTTGAAACATTACTATTAACGCATCCGTCTCATTCCATCGCGATTTCGAAATATCGAAATGGTATCTACCCCAGAGTTGTTTTATGTCGTTGCAATCGCCTTCTTCTCGCCCAACTCTGGCAAACTTCTCACTGAAGTTTTGACGCATTGAATAATTCCGTATGGCAGAAGCGTCTCCAAGTTCTTCACCGTTCTCATCTTGTTATCACTTCCAAGAATATAAAACTTTACATACAACTCCGCGGTTTCATTAATAAATAATCAATATGGGATGGCGAGCATCGACAGGGAAAAGAACAAGTCTTCAATTCAAAAGAAATTCTCAAAGGATAATTGTTTATTTATATATAAGTGGATACACATAAGAGTTTGTATTCTTACAAAAATAATCTTATAAATTATTCTGCACATATAGGACAATTTCTTACTGCATTGTGTCTGAAGGAGTTTCATGTGGCGTGTGTAAAGTATACATTTTCACAGGAAAGGTTCGCGGCACTTTTTGACAGGATATTTAAAAGTGACACCGGAGAGTTTCTCTTCGGGATCTGTTGTCGTGGTCTATCGGAGCTGGAGCTTACGGGCGTTTCGCCCATGTCTGCGATAAGCTTCTTCAGCGTGGTATCACGTTAATAAAACTGTTGTGCAGTTAAAGAAATTAAAAATACAGATGAAAAGGAGTATTCCCAAGTAATAAGGGATTTGTTATGAATAATAATGTGAGAGAGAATAGATAGGAAGAGGATGAAAATGTGGTATATTAAAAGAGAGAAGTACTCCAGTTAATGCCCACCAAATAACCCAAAATGGCGGATAATTAAACGGGGGCGGCTTTATTTGGAAAGATATATTATTTTTCGCTAATGACACAGATAATTTTAACGCTCTTTTTTTCATTGTGTGGAAAAACCTTTTTTAATACCTTTACTGAAAAAAATTTTTTTTGAAGGGAGGAGTTGATACCTTAGCGGACAAAATCCCTTCTGAGGACTTTCGAAACGAAAGTATTTCGATGCATGACCGGAAAAACGCTACTAGGCGGAATACGAAACACGGAATTAAGGAAAAGGTAAGTGTTGTAGGGAAGATGGAGAAGACAGCAAAGACAATTGAATGTGGCACGATAGGATCCCACGTATCGTTCTCGAAGGGAACCTAACCGGAAGAAGACCTTAGAAGGCTTACTTTATTGGAGAATCTTTTAGTCTACCTTTCGAGGAGGTAATTTAAAAAAAAATCTTCTTTAAGTATTCTTTTTGAAATCGGAAACCATTTTAAATTCCAATTAATTATTTTATGTTGTAATGCTGTAAGACGAGCGCAAAGCAGACTTCTTTCTTCGTACAATCGTATCTTTTCAACCAATACCAACAAGTTCCAATGAGAGCACAATTTTAAATAGATGTTCTTATTTTTTTACATTTCCTCTGTGTTTAGGTTTTTGTTTTTTGCATTTGCGGTTGTATATTTTATTTCATATCAGCGCATTGCTTAAATTAAGTGTGGGCATAATAAGTGTCGATTCTACCCTGTTAAAAATAGTGAAAATAAAACTACAAATTCTTACGAGAATTTACGGAGATTGGAAAATTCTTACAAGAAGATTGATTTAATCCGGCTCACAAGCCTTGAAGGCTCATGGCCCCTCGCACCACAATCCTCCAAGACTCTTTGTCTTGTGTTGCTTCCCTCCATGGTCCCCTCACTCCCAGGACTTCCGCGTCGGCCTCGACATTGTCTGCCCACTGTAGTGCTCTAACACCGGAAGGTGCTACCATCCAAGACATTTCTGATTATCCTGAGTCCTCTGTACGTGCTACATGTCGACTCCCTGAAGTCTTCTTCATTTCACTACTGACACGATGTTTGACTCTTGAAATATGGGCCTCAGCCCGGCGCGGCGTTGTTACAGATGCGTCACCTTTAAACCTCAAGTACAAGGAGAGAAGTGTCATGTTTATGAATCAGACTCCAGGTTTCACATCCGTACAAACAATCGATAAATGAAATTATATTTATCTAATAGGAAAGCCATTTTGAGCACTACTGATTTAGAAGATGATTTTTTGACCTTATTGGCTAAAATAAGTATAAACATTCTATTTTTTTCCGTTGAAGGTTTTATTCTCTTAAGATTGGATTTAAAACTGCACATACAACAGGGGTTATTCCTTTGAACCTTAAACCCTAGAATATCTCCGAAATTAAATTAAGACCATTTGCGTGAAAGGGAAGCCATTTTTACGACCCTTAAATTGTTCATTAACCAATTAGAGTACTCAAATCCAGCCGGTATATTTTAGCGTTTTTAATTAATTACTTTTTGTGGATTAATTGAAACTTTAAATGGCTCTTCGCAGGGACGTTTATTCTCATTTATTAAAAGCCTAAAATTATGTAACGAAATCAAAAAATAATTTTAAAGACTTCTTCATATTTATTTACATCGATTGTATTTTTACCTATGTATGTATGTAGTTACATTATAATCATAATCATGCAAGCTTTACTCAGCCTTGACAAGAAATATGTACCTGACCTGGAGTAGGGAAACCCCCACATCAATTAAAGTGGTTTACGTAAAAACCGGCCCCATTCCTGTAAAATAAATAGGTTCCACACGGTTTTATAGGTTCCAGATGTTGCTCGATATATGCAGCTCAATTGCATTTCGTTTTTTATAATCATTGACTCGACGAACGAAGATAAATCCTGACGCCTTTTATTTGTTTAATTTTACAGCTAACACAGTTCTCCTTACACCAATCCCTGTATTGAAAGTAGTTATTTTTCCCGATTAAGGAATACAATATCAGGTTATTCTTTCTATTAAAGTTGGGTAAGCCTTTTCAATGTCTAATGCCAATATTTTTCCCCTAAAATATAAAAAAAGTCACAAAAGTGCACCTCCATAGGTACCTACATTGTTCATTTTGTAATAAGTACTTCAAACCTTGATTGTGTCGTTTTTCGTGAACATGGGTGTGTACACACGGAGCAACAATAATTGCAAATGTATGATACGTTGAACATCTTCGTGAATCACAAAAAAACTTCATATCGGCTTATGGATCCTGAGATGAGGACACCCAGCTGTGCGTTGACCTATAGGCATCTCATCAGCTACGATGCGTGCGAGTCTTTTATTTCTCACTATGGAGACATGAATCGCTTCCTGGATCTGCTCGATCTCTCTACGTCATGTATTTCACAGGCTTTTTCTGTGGTCATTGCGGATGCGATCTGGCAATGTTCTGCCAGTGATAGTTATAAAAAAATCATTTCGGTTGTTCTGAGCCGATTTCTGAACAACTTAAATTTAATCCAGACTTGGATATTATTTGTTTACAAACAAAATGGTTCACTTTGGCAATGTCACCCCTGTTTCAGAAAAGGTCGGCAAGAGTTGCAGGATGTATGTTCATTTGGGATTAGGTTTTTATGTTGTAACGCACGCAATATGAATCTTAAATGTAATATCGTATATCGTTGCAACTTAGATTATAGATTAAAGAAAATTCATTTGAAGAATATCCATAAATAAACGACAGTTTGCTGTAATAATAGTTTTTCTTATGTGTTTTACTTTTTGAAGAAAAAATAATGGAGCAAGAATAGTATAATGATGATTAAAAACGATTTTAATTTTGTGGAATATTTTTCAAGTTGCAGCTAAGCAACAATCGCCTCGTATGCTACATTAAGAAAAAGTTAAAACAAACATAAACACTATTAAAGCATACATCAAGGGTTACTAATGAAAAAATAGGGGATGGAAGAATGAAAGGTTAAGGAGGGTGGCGACAAAGTACAACTGACCCTCGACCCTAAAGAACGGGACGATTTGTTTTTGTTCTTTTTTAAAATTCATTATGTGGAAGGGATGATGGATTGTCGGGGCTTCAGGTGAAAGGCAAGGGATGACATGTGATACATGAAAGGTCTTGGAGGGGTTTTGTATCGTTTTACCGCGTAAGCTCAAGGCTAAGTGTCTTTCTATAAGGTTAAGAGCTTTAACTCACTTTAAGGAATGGACTTAGTAAATTGAGTAGACCTATTGAAAAAAATATTCAATGTCAATTGAATGCATGAATTTGTAGTTGTTTTAAATATCCTAGATAAACCTTTTCGATACTAAGATAAAATAAACAAATAAATTAATGTCAAACTGATTCTTTGGTGAACTGTGTGTTAACACCTGAAGAGCCCTTAGAAGTTATACATACTTGTTAGTAAATAGTCAGCACAAATATTGCAAAGAAACCTTTTATCTCCAAGGCTAGATTAAACTTTGTAACCAGTCTTTGATCTAATCTAACCTAAGTTGCAAAGATATATAACATTAGGGATTCACATCATACGCATTTTTACAAGCAGACACGTATGAGTTCGCGCTTAAACATACCACATGTGGACTAACAACATAAAACCCAATCTAAATGAACATAAGTCCTCCAACTCTTGCCGACTCTTGCCGGTGGCATTGGTAAAGTAAACCATTTTGTACAGCATGGGTGGTCAGCCGCATAGAAACATAAATATAGTTGATAAAGGTAGATTTTTTTTCAACATAGCGCAGAGCATTTTAAAACAAAAAAGTATATCAATTTTTCATTAATTGCTTTCACTTTAATCGAACCTACTACCTTTTCCATTATCCACTACCACGGCGACAGATTTCAGAAAACAACCTTGAAGTGACGATGATGATGGTTTAAAAGGATACTTAAAAACTTGTTTGAAATTATAAAAAAGCGTCGAAAATGTAGCAGGAGCTAAAAAACATTTCGAGATAAATAAAAAATTCCAGCCCAAATTATCTTCACGTTAAAGATTCCAATAAAAAATATTCCGCTCGCCAAAGAAGAAAGATATTTAAAAAAAGCGGCTTTCTGCTCATGTCGACGAGCAGATTGACTGACAAAGTGATCGACATGGATACAGAAAAGATGTGTTTAAAAAAAGATTTGCCATCTGCGTTACCAAGAAAAAGATAAAAAAATGTTTTTGGATATTTTTTCTTTCAAATGAAACGTATGAAAAAACCGTATTTTTAATTAATTCAAGTGAAATGTTTTTTTTAGTTAATTAAATTAATTCTTTGCAAAAAAAATTTATAAGAATTCTGAAACTTGCCTTTTTGCATGTTGTAAGATGTTTTTTTAAGCGATACTGAAAATCATCCCTTTGAATGTTGTTATTTACTTTCGTTTTTTTTTGGGAAAGGTATTTCTTATTAAGATTTTAAAATGATTAGGAAAATGAAGAGCGAGGGTTGGTCATTTGATGTGGAAGTAATTGATGAAAATGGAAGAAAGAAAAATGAGATAAAAGTAGAAGAATAATTTGAAAACTTCCGAGTATTGAAAGTGGAAATTTTGATCATATTTTGAAGATCTTTAAAGATGTACAATAATTAAAAAAGAAGGTTCCTTGACTTAAATAATTGCTATATTACTGACTAAGCTTACTGTAAAAACGTTTCACTTCGCAATGCCATCTCTGTTTCAAGGAAGGGCGGCAAAAGTTCGAACGTTCGAGATTTGGGTATTTATGTATGTGTATGCGCGACCTTACAAGAGTTTGTGTGTGGGCATGAATTGAATATAAATATCGGTGTTATGGTCGAGGGAGTCAAGTGGCTGATCTTTCTAGCGTGTTTGTAATAGAATAACGGTGGTTCGACCCCCGCTTGGGTCATTTGACCATAAATTTGATCCTAGTCCAACATATGTTATTTAGTAATATTATTAATGAATAATTTTTAAAAATATACAATAATGAATTATTAATTGATGATATTAATACCTTTTTATGGCCAGGCAGAATAGGTTGGTGAATTGCATTCCTCTTCATATGTTAAGAGATCTTTGTAACATGGATTAAAGATCATTAATATTGTAATCAATCAAATTTAGTGAACCGGAAAATTGTGTTATATTTTTTAAGTCGATTTTCTTCCCTTGTTCTTATGTCATTCATATCATGTTTTAAACAACTGGAGGGTGTTCATTTGACTGACTGTTTTTCACCCTAGGAAGTTCATTGCACCCTTAACCACCTCAGTCATAGATAGTAAACCCTCAGTCCCCCTGTACCCAAAGTACGAAACTTTACGTTTAAACTTAACCATAGCCTTTTGTTAAAATAAAAATAACGCGTTTTACGAAGATTGCGTGTTGAAGTGAAGAACGGGTTTCTTCTTGTCTTATGCGATGTCATCAGGAGACATGTTTTCTCTTCGATGAAGAGGCACGAAGTAATTGTTGTTGCTAATGATCGGAGATTGTAGGTACATGGGATGACCTTTGGTACTTCTTTAACAGATGTCGTGGATGCTCCAGTAATACAAAAACTACTTATTGTATCATTGTTTGTCTCATGAGCAGAGGATTGGTAGGACCATGGATATGACAACTAGCGTACTTGGCGCCTTGTACTGGATAAATTCTAGCTATCGTCTCTCTTTCTTCTTCCTTTTTCCTCAGCCTTTCTCAGTCCACTCCTGGACGTAGGCCTCCTCCAATGTTTTCCATTTCTGTCTATGAGACTGATTCGCAGCATCCTCCTTTCAATGGCTCTTTGGAACGTCCTCAGTCTGTTGACTTTAGATGTTTGTGTATCTTGAAATAAAATTTCGTTCGTAAAATCCGTTTTAAATTCTATATAAAAAGTCTATCGATCGTATTTCTAGAAAGACATCTTATAACATCTCTAAATATAATGGACACTGAAATCTCTGATTTAGTTTCTATATATTATAGTGAAATACTGTGGTCGAGTTTACGCGTAATTTTGAACACTAGGGGGAGTTATGTACCCCGAGTATAAAACTCTTACAATAAAATCCCCTCTTTCTTGTATTTGAGAAAATGTATAGAAGATAAAACGGCACTCCTAGTAAGTGATTTAGTTTTCATACATTTTCTCTATTTACTCGATCGAGGGGAGGTAACGCAATGTTTTGCACTTGCGGTAGGAACTGGTCCCATTTCCATACGCCCCCCATTAAGGGTCCTTGCTGCAACGCCTGCACAACCAGCTCTCACAACGCATCTCCCGGAAACCTTGTGTGTAGTCAGTCAACGGAGCACGTCACAAAAATCATTCAAGCTCGACCTCGAGTTGTAACTGTAACTCTGTCGCCATTCCGCTAGGGGAGTTGAGGCTCCACGTTTCGCTTCACAGAATGAGCACTTTCAATTGTTGAGTTTGGCAATTTCGCTAATAAATGTGCAAAGAAAAGTTCAGTATCTATCTGCAAACAAACTCAAATGCTGGACAACACTAAATTGATTTATGATTCAATTGTTCATTCATGTTTGAATGAATTCAAAAACAAATATTCATTTTATTTTGTAACTTAAGAAAATACTTTTTTGTATTATTGTGAGAACTATAAAAAACTAGCGTTTATACGAGGCACGTCCAGAAAGTAAGTAACACTCAATTTATTTTTAGTTGGTACACTTAATTTTATGTAGGATTCAAAAAAAATTAATTAAACAAAAACATACTTGGTTACACTTGTACATAATTTAAGTTATTTTTCGACGTAGTCACCATCCCTCTCGATGCAAGTGGTGAGCCGCGGATATCAACGATTATCGATTGTTGTATTTTTGTTTACCAATCTAAAATTGCTAGTCTAGTAATTATTGTAGTTGTTATCTGATTCAAGCCTCCTGAAAATAAAAATAAAAACATTACCTAATTTAATTTTCAAAATAATAATTTAATTTTATCACGATTGGTCTTGGAGCCTTGCCTTCGTTAGTGGTATATAGTTTTGTGTAAAAAAATATAAAAAGTGAAGTCAACGGCACGCGGTGTTCCCAAGCGGTCACCCATCCAAGTACTATCCGCGCCCAATGTTGCTTAACTTCGGTGATCGGACGAGAACCGGTGCTTTCAACATGGTATGGTCGTTGACGAATGTAACTGAAAAAACAAAGTACTTCTGTGTACTTTTTTATCAGCTGTGCACACAAAATAGTCTTTACCTCATTTATTGTAATCTCGGTACTTATCTTTCTTATCGTGAAATTCAGACCAAAAAATGAAAACAAAATATTTTAGTAATAATATTTGTCAAAGGTCGATAGATCAATGATAGGAGTACTTGCTTTAAAACAAGACGTCCAAGGTTGATTACTTTTTAAAGTTTACATTTCTTTATAATTTTTTTTGTAAAAATTACACAAATATGGGCTTAATTTCTCAGTGCAGGTTTTTTTTCAATCTTCATATCCATATGATCATATTATAATTTTTCCTCGTGTTTTCTTTATTACAACAAAACATTCAAAAACCTCAGCCGATGTTAGTTGGCGCCAATTTTCCAAGTAGGTGTAAGGCTGGATTTACCTTTATGAAGTGATCTTGGTAAAGGCAAATTTGATAATTAACTAATATAATTAAAAAAAAAAAACTTATATATTTCAGTGACTCGAATCTAACCAACTACCTTCCAATATCGAGTCCAATGCGTTTACCATAAAACCACAACTGGTCTACGATTATTTATTTATTTATTTACGGCATAAGCCTTTTACAAAATAAGTACATATTAAGGGAGTTCATACAAAACAATAAAATACTTATCTCAAAAATAACTTTCTTCTTCTTCTTCAATGTCTTTACAGCCCGTACAAATATCTCTCCTTGGCCTCCGTTATCCTCAGTCTCCATCCGTCTCTGTCCTCGGCCGTGGCCCTCCAGCTAATACTTCTATTTCAGGTATATTTTATTTTAAAATATGCAGGTCTCAATGTGCAGGACATTTTGTATCTGTTCCTTCTTATTTGGCGCGTATATGTGTGCGAAGAGTGCACTACATAAGCCGATTAAAAAACCTGCGACACCCTTATTGGCAACGCCATATGAGCGACAGGGACACAAGATGTATTTTTTAAATGCTCCCCTTACACTGCACCCTATACCACACGCTACTAAAATAAAATAAAAATATATGGAAACAAAAACGGCCACTGGAGGTTCTGCTTAAGTTTCCACACAGTTTTAGTAAAACGCTGTAGTTGAGTTTTCACATATTTAATGATAATTCATTCCCATCGTAAGCCCACGTTTAAAAGTTTATGTTTAAACTCAACCAAAAAAAAACCATTCAAACTTAAACGTTCACTAGAGGTACTGTTTTAGTTTACATACAGTTTTGGAAAAATATGTTGGTTGAGTTTACAAGTAGATTGTTGCACTTAAGGTACTGCACCCTCCCAACTTCAAAGCAAATGTTCCGAAGATCGATACTGACCGTAGTGTGGGGTAGGGGGGGGGGGGTAATTTTATAAATGACCTCGTCATATTTTAGAGAGTGCAATTAGTGAGGGTAAAAAATATGAGGAAAGTGTATTATGTGAAATATTGGGGCTATATGCGTCACCTGTATTAAGTATCATGTATATTGTGATATATTTAGGGTTCCTTTATAGAAAGAAAAAATTTAGATTTGTTAAAAAAGTTTCGCATTTTTTTAAATTTTCTTATGCTGGAACAGTTGACTCTCTTGAATGTCTCGCTTACTTAGGCAAATTCTTTAATCTCAAGCAAAATTCCTTTTTATTAATAAATAAATATACTTTTTTGGGGACAACGTGGTTAAAATTGCACTAAATGTGATGGGGTCATGAATAAGTTAAAATTTAGAGGTGTGTTTAATGTATTTTTACTCTGAATTTCAAATGAAAATAGCAACCTGTGAATTTGACCGAATTTAATGTAATTATAATTCTCATAATTTATTTAAGGTTTCATTCAACTTTGATATCAAATTTCAGCGGAGTTTCCCAAAACAAAAAACAACAAAAAAAACCCTTAAACTTTTCAATTAATTTTCAAAACAAATTTTAATCCCAGTTACGTTTACGCGTTTTTTCCCCGCGCTCCCTACAAACACGCGAATTAACTTTTTAATCGAATTCTTATTTGATTTTAACAAAAAATGGACAAAGTTGAGCACCACCTCAGAAAGGGGGGCGAAACGCACGTATATTATGATTGTTTTACCCTATTTGGGGGAGGGGGGAGAAAGCTTCGTTTGCATAGAAAGGGGGATGAGGATTCTACCCCTCAAAAGTGGGGATGTTTTTCGCCTGTTTCTGGGGGAAGGACATTTCTCCCCCCACGAGGGTTTCAAGGGCGACATTTTGCATGCATTATTCCACGTTGAACGAACGCTTAATAGTACCACCAGTTTCCTTAGACACATTCATGAAACTTTAATGCTGTCACCGTTTTTTTCCTCCTCCGAAGATTTCCTTTTATGTACATTTTACTTTGATTGTAAACATTTTTTCTACTACTATTTGGTAATTTATTCAATACCAAACATCTAATAGTTTTTTCAGCCATCAAACTTTAGTCTCGTATGGGACTGCCGTCCTTGTATGTCCGCAAGTAGATTCAGGTAAAGTTGAGCTTACATGTGCTGCATGTGTAGTGTGTACTCACTAAGGGCGCTACCTCACCGGGATGCCATGGCGACGTCGCTGGCTACGTAGCCATGGCTACCTCTGGCTACCTACGGTCGCCAAATGGAGTAGCCAGTGGCGACCCTCTGTCAGTTCAGTTCTCCCTCGTATCGAGAATGGACGCTTCGTGCACAGAAGAAATCGCACTTATTTATTATGTGCGTCGCAAAAAGTTTAAAAAGAAGAAACCTAAGAAGTTATGGGTCTTTCCTTTTATATCAGATCAAAGTCGAAGTGGTATTTTTTCAAAACCACCGCCATCTCGTCTTTTTCTTTGAATAAATTAACTATTTCGTTCCAACGTTTTATTTTTAAATTACGATCGGAACATTTTTTTATGGCGGAATCCCATAAACATGGTCGATTTGGAATTTCTACAATGAATTTTTCTGTACTGAAACTCATTTTGCGTCCATCTTGGCGGCTGGCTGGACACTGAGTGAGTGAGCCGCAGCTTGCTCCTGTACATTTTACTGGCGACGTCGCCAGGTCGCCACGGTCGCCAGTCTCCACACAGGGAGCCGACAGTCGTGGCTACGCTTCCAAATTGGCGACGTAGCCAACCCGTCGCCAAGTGAGTTACCTGTCTAATTAAAAACCCAAATCTCAAACCAACACGATTCAGTTCTTGTCGCTATTCCCTGAAACAGGCTGACCACCCTGTTTTAGGGAAAAGTGACAGCCAGCATATACCGAAGTCAAGGAACAAAAATAATTATACACACATCCTAAAATAATTGAATTAATAATGCAGTATATATAGATATATCCATTTCAAATTCAACAGGAACACATTTCTTCTAACATAAAAAAATAAGATCTAATGAGCTATAAATGAAAAAGGCAAATTGAAATTAAATTTCCCCTTGAAAGATTAAAGATGTTTTTACTTTCTGTGAATCACGTATGGCGATTCGATTCTACATTTCTTTTCCATTTCGGTGCACCATAAAACATTCAACGCCATAAAATTTATATTCAGATGCATTTCGCTTTCATCCAGACAAAAATATGATTCTCCACATCTTGTGAATCATCATTTCCGGCGCTTAGTCACACTGCAACAGTATTCTCATAGTTATTCACAACCAAAGTATAATGCACTGTTGGCAGAGTGCTAACCCATTTCCACACGGTCTGGTTTCGGTTCGAATTGGACTGCGAAATGGACAAACCACGCCGGATCGCGTAAAAGCTAACATACATCCCCATACATTGCGCGACTTCCGTTCCAGCACCAGACCGGATCGTGTGAAAAGGGACTTAAATATTTTAGAATACAGATGTACATCTACTTTTCAAATGAGTTCAAAGTCTTCTTCGTCAATGGCGCTACTGCCCATTTTAAGACTTGGCCTCCTTCAACGTCTGTTCCTAACTCCACCAGTCCTCCGACGTTGTTCTCCAATTCGCAACCTGCAGAAGTCGAGCTGCATCCCTCTCCACTTCATCTTTTCATCTCAGTGTGAGCCTTTCTACTCTTCGTATTCTTCCCCGTTGGCCAGGGGGGACTTTTTTGGGAATCCGTGTGCCTGGAATACTGTGAACATGTTAAAACCCACATCAACCTTTATAGCTAAATTTCGCGAACTCAATTTGTACTTGAATGCACCATTCGTACCCAATTCTACATCAACCCGAAGAGTTCGACGAATTAAACAGTGTGATAAAAATTAACAACGCAGTAAAAAAGGGAGATTCTCAGCATTTTCAAATAATTATTTCCTGCGTTTTAATGATTTACTTAAAAGCAACTTCTACAAAACTCCAAAGGGCAATAAAACCATCAAAACCACAATCATCCTTAAATCCTCTGCATTAAAATTAATGCTCAGACAACTTGAAATAATGCTACGTATTTATCTTGCGTCTTAACTTTAAGGAGATATCACTCAAAATTTTATCCCACTTCGGAAATGCAAGGGAGCTGCAGGGAAATGTAACAAAAGGACATGATACGGAGGCTGAAGTTATCTGAGAGCCAAGGAGGGGAGGAGATGGCTGTTAGGTAAACAAAGAGCAGTTCAGAAAAACCTTCCAATAAGATGCTTCAATATTCGTTGAAAAATGTTTCTTCATTCGTATACTTCTGACTTCAATTAATCTACATAATTACAATGTACCTACTCACTCTCTGATATATGTTAGTACAAACATACCTTCAATGGATTACTCGGCTGAAAATGGACGTGGAGAGTACCTCAATATAAGACGTACGTAGAGTTGCAGCATTGCGTTCGCAAGTAAGCTTCACAAATAGTAAAATGTTATTACCGTGATGTCCCCAAAAGAATTGCACGTGGAATCTACGTCTTTTCACAGGTAGGGGGTCAGCATTACGCCAAACACTTCACTTGAACTTCTTGTTAATTAAGCCTCAGAGCGCCTTGCTGGTATTTTGATTGTTGGTTTGACATGAAAACCGAAACTCGAAATTATTTCTGACAATCTAAGTGAACCCTAGCCTCTAGTATTGAAAGCAAGCGCTCAACCAACTGAGCGAAAAGCACTATCGAAAGGAATTAAAAGTAGCAATACAAATACTATAATCTATGATTTTCAATAAAAATAAAGAAATAATTAATATGAATAAAGTATGCTTCTCTATCTTCTACTATGTTCCTTGACTTATAGGTTGTTATGCGGCTGACCACCCATACTGTAAAAAATTGGTTCACTTTGCCAATGTCACCCCTGTTTCAGGGAAGGACGGCAAGAGTTGCAAGGCTTATGTTCATTTGAGATTGGGTTTTTATATTGTAGGTCCACATGCGGCATGTGTTAGCGCGAAATTATACATATCTGCTTGTGGGAATGCTTTTAATATAAATCTTAAATGATATATATCTTTGCACCTTAGATTAGATTAGATTAGATATGCTTGGAAATTGTGCTTTGGTTAACATTTATTTTGTTCTGGCTTACAAGCCTTGAAGGCTCAGGGCCTCCCGCACCACAATCCTCCAGGACTCTCTGTCTTGCGACGCTTCCCTCCATGGTCCCTTTACTCCCAGGACTTGTTGACGCTGTCTGTCCACCGTATCCTTGGACGTCCGAGTGTCTGACACTGGAGAGGGCATCATCCAAGACATTTCTGATGATACTTCAAGTCCGGTTTTGGTTTACGCGCATGAAACCTCCATTCTTTTACTGAGGTTTTATTGCATATGAAGTTGTCTGGGGAAGGGGAAGTTTTAAGAGAACGGCGGCAATTTTCCATCTTACTCTGAAAGAGATTTGCCACGCTCTGACTTAGTGCCGCCCATAAAACCCGCCATGGCTCTTGTATTTGTAATGCGTTTTTAGGAAAAACATTTATATTGCTAGGGGCACGAATTTTGGGGAGGAATGCATTCACATCCGGTCACGCCCATGCGGGATGTGAACATACGCATTTCTACTAATTCAATTGTGAATTAAAATAAAAAAAAAAAATACATTCTGTTTCATTGAATCATGTAATTATCATCATCATCATCACCATCGTCATTATTTTGGCCTCGAGTATTAAACATTGCGTAAATAGACAAAGTAAGGAAAATATGACAACACCATTAATTGACTGGTTTTGTTTTATTATTTTTTCTATCTACGCTTAAGCATTTATTTTTACAATTAAAGTATTTATTAATCGCTTCTAAGTTCAATCGATAGCTCAGTTGGTTTAGCACTCAATGCCAAGAGGGCTAGGGTTCCAATCCCATTAATGGTGTTAGATATGATTTTTCAAAGCCAATCATTAAAGTCCCGGAAAGATTTACTCAGCCTTCAGAGGAAATTCGGGCCCGTGCTATTTAATACTCAAATTCAATGCGAGATTTTTTTCACACATTACCTATATAATTTTAATTTTAGATTGACGATAAAGAATGTTTATAATACCAGTATATATTATTGCATTTCATCATTTTTCATATTTATTTATTAGTTCAGATGCGTTAAACCCTACTCCCTTTATTACGACCATTTAAAGGTTTTTTTATCAGAGTTTTATGTGTTAGTCATTCTATGCAACTTTGAATTAACTAGATTATCGCCGAAATTAAGTACAACATTTTTTTCAAGGCCAGGCTAGTAATGCACCCTTAAAATCGATGCATAATTCAGAACAAATCATTTTATTAGAGCGTGCACCCTCTCCGTATGCAATATCGATTTTTGCATCTAGGGGATGCACCGCGCTGTGTATGTTACTTATTATATATGTAGGTAGAAGCGAATCTATTCTAGTGTTGTCGAGAACGTTCGATTGCGTAAGGGAGGAAGCCCAGTGTAGATATTATAATTAGATGGATACATAGTATACCAATGATACCCATTTATTATTTTAGATGATTTTTTTCATCACAAAAATCGTTGGTTTAAATACATAAACTATATACTACAAACTATTGTGTTTTTCATGACCATTTTTTTTTAGTTTTTACAGAGTAACATTTTTATGCAGCTCACACGACGCATTCATATCAGACATACATTTAGTTAATTCCTAAATCAAACTTGCATTGTTTTAACCCGTTTTTGACAAGTAAAAAGACTTTCAAAATTTTATTTCTCATTTTTTATAAATGTTTTATATATTTTGTTTTATTTTTCTTAGTGATTGTTTTTATATAGTTAACTGTAATTAATAGTTCGTATTCCTTGAACTCAGAAGTTAGTATGAGGCTGACCACCCGTACTGAAAAAAAAAGGTTCACTTTGTCAATGTCACACCTGTTTCAGGGAAGGTCGGCAAGACTTTTAGTGCTTATGTTCATTTGAGATTTGGGTTTTTATATTGTAGGTCCCCATGCGGCATGTGTAAGCGCGAACTTATACGTGTTCATTCACGTATTAGTGAATTTATTTTCATAAATTTATTGTATACTCATCCTTATCGTTTGCTTGCAGTATTTCAACGTATTTTTTTTGAGAATCATTATTATAGCTTGTTGCCGTAGTCCTATAGGGTTTGTAATTATCAGTTTTGGGGTCGGAGGGGTGACAGTTGGTGCATAGAGGGCTGGAGGGGATCGGTCGCGTGTCCATTCATCCCATTAGGGGGGACGTTTCGTCCATGCCTGTATCGGGCCGCCTCAGTGACGTCACACGACAAGTGGACAAATGTTTGCTATGATGGAGGAATATTAGCAGTTTTATGTAATGGCATCTACAGTGGAGTGGAGCAAATATAAGATGATATGAGAAGGGGAGTTTGATATATCTTTGTTATCGTGATAAAATGCTTCTTATAAATTATTGATAGAAATTGCTTTTTTGGTAGCATACTTGATTACGAAACTTATTTTTCTGTGATTTTTATTAGTGTATCCTAGCGTGAACTTGCGCTTGATGCTTAAGGGTGTGCATTAAAAATGAATCTTAAATGCACATTTACCACTTATCTATCTATCTATCTATAAAGCACGTATAAATTTACGTTTACATACACCGCATGTGTACTTACAAAACAAAAGAACCAAATCTCAAATGAGCATACACCCTGCAACTCTTACCGTCCTTTCCTAACACAGGGATGATATTGGTAGAATGATGCTGAAGATTTACTTTCCGGGTTCTGTTGCCGTGGTCTGTTGTAATTGGAGTGTCCGGACGTTTCGCCCCCGTCTACGATGTGCTTCTACGAAGGTGAAATGATGAAGATGATGTTGATGAATCTGTGAACTGGTAAAATGAATCATTTAGACAGAATGTGTGGTCAGCCTCATACCATCAGTTCAGGAACAAAACATTTTTTTATTGTAGAATTGCCTTTTTTCATTACCGGTGGATCAAAAGACCTTCAAAATTCACTGGATTATAAAGTTAAACTATTAATTAAACCTTTCAATCAATCATATAAACCAATAAACATTACTTGTTTATTATATTCACACACATTCTAAACGAATTGAATTCTCAAACTGTATGTTATTAAACTGAAATGAGGCGCAACAAAATTGATTAATTGCCTTGATCCCGATTAACGGCGCGGTCGTGTTTCAGATTTAGCGTTAATAAATTATTTATTTCAGATTCAGCGCGAACAGATGTTGAGGCTTTCGATTAAATAACTAACCACAAACAGTAACAACACTAGCGAGGGGAAAATGTGCCAAATTTAAATATTAATCTTTAAAAAATTTAATACGAAAAATGGAGAAAAAAATACTTTTATTACCTGTCCCATCCCTCCCTAAGCTCTGGACAGGTCGTAGTTGAATAAATGACTGAACCAAATAGTTTTTCTGGACCTAAGTATAAGTAAGTACTGGTTGAAGATATTTCGGAATAAGAGATGAAAGTCATCAAAGTCACCAGAAGCAATGAAAGTAGACCATAAAATGTTATTTTTTCTGACTACGCCTTTCAATTGCATTAATAATAATAATAATATTAGGATGATTTATTTGGTGAACGCTGTTTTTGTGTGTATCACACCTCAAGAGCCCTCTGCGAGCTTGGTTGTTTCTGTAGAAAGCGCCAATTCTCAAGCAAGACCCAGTTGTTGTAAGGTTGGATGGACCTTTCAGTGACCGTTCCTTTGGTAAAGGTTTATGAATTTTTCAACCCAGCGAAGAGCACATTTGGAAGTATAAAATATACACCTTGACTAAGCCTCTGAGAACAGTCTACAGTAACCTACTTCGAATAACATTAAAAATTCTGAACATAACGAATTTCGTACATTGAATTCACAACCCTAATCAAATGTATTCAATGAATCACCACAATGTATTTTACTTAGTATTTCACATAATCTACAGTATAAAATATAAATCGGATACGTTACACAATATTTGTTGGATACGTCATACAATATATCACGGATATGCTATAAAATATCCTACCTTGGATACGGAGGGAATTTCCCGAGCAATATTGTTTCATCTGATTTGATTACTGGAGGATGATTCAGCTTTTTTGGATACAAAAGAAGCAAATGCGAAATCTCTACAACGCAACGTAGCAATTATGTAAGAGAAATTCTGATTCTGATAAGTGATGAAATATGGAACAATTTATTACATATACATTAAAATTATATATGTATATCCTCACTTATACCTCCTTCTCT
Organism: Agapetus fuscipes; assembly: GCA_951799405.1. Classification (NCBI taxonomy): domain Eukaryota; kingdom Metazoa; phylum Arthropoda; class Insecta; order Trichoptera; family Glossosomatidae; genus Agapetus; species Agapetus fuscipes. The sequence goes on from OX637342.1 coordinate 8,302,608, forward strand.
CGACACAACGAGGGCAACTCGTAGAACGGCTCACATTTATCCCTTTGCAGTCGATATCAAAACTATGAGAACTTGGTGTTTTCACAACTCATTATTTTGCCAATCTGTCCGTTTATGGAACGAGTTACCGGTAGGTATCTGTGTTCCCACCTCAATTTGATCCTGTTCTATTAAAAACAAATATCGAGCGCCAATTCATTTCAGTGTCTCAAAACAAAGTCAACACAACGCACAATACAATACTACGCAGCTAACAGTCTTGCTACAAAGGGTCTGGACGAAAGGGAAAGTTAAAAACTGTATTTGCCTGTTTTCTATCAATTGAATAAAAAAAATACAAAACAGCCTCATTTTGTACTATGTAATATTAAAAATACCCAAATTATGCCGATCATTGCCTCGAATAATCGATTACCGATTTAGCGTCGCTTACCGGGTGAGTGGAGGGGGTAAGAGGTACTGTGGCGCGCATTAAGGGCCGCCAACCTGTATGGACCTCCATCCCTAGTGGGACCTCAAGCATAATAGAGGGAAAGTGATTTATAGCGCTCCAAGTGGAATAATAAATTTCATCAAGTATTGAAATGATGTAATTTTACGTAAATTTTGAGAAAACGTACGCTTAGACCTCAGTAGTTGGATGCTTTGATATTCGTAGGATCAGTGTAAGAGCAATCTTGATTCATATATTGATATGAAGCTACTGGATTACGTAAGTTGAAGAGGGCACTAAATAGGGCAATAAATAGGTAAACGAAAGTTTGTACCAAAATATATGTCGAAGATGAAGTTGCTGATTGTGACATGGATGTGAGATGCATTAATATGTTACCCTGTTCATTTTTGCACCAAAATCTGTAAATATTTCTAATATTCTCTTCTCAATATGACCGCATTCATATTTTGTACTTATTTACCTTTTTTGTAGTTTCAGTAGCTTTGTCGCTACTAAAATTTAAATAAAAATGTATCAGAGACGCAGGGCTCCAAAACATGATTCTCATCGACTTGTTTTTGGAAATTACAGGTCGTGAAAAAGTAAAAAGAGACAGAAAATAATCATTTTTCGATTGTAACCACTTGGTATTGAAATTATTGCAGCCAAAGTAAGAAGTCAATATGCTCAGATGAAATATGCTACCAATGATTCCGCGTTAGACCGACTGGCTGATTGATGTTGTCATTCTAGAGGGGTAGAAGATGGAGGAGTAGGGAAGAATTAGAGTACAAGAATAAGAACAACGATCATTAAAAAACTGGTATGAAATCGGTTTTCTTTCATTTTCGGATTTTTATTTTTGAAACCGACTTCGCCACTGATATGTATGCATGCTTATCTCAGAGACGTCATCATGTCGTCAAATCTTTTTGTGCAGAAATGTCTTGCTATTCGAATGTCTTTTTCAACGAACTCACAACGATTCTTGAGGTCTCTATAGCTACTGTTACGTAGAAATGGCGGGGTTTTATTATATTGTCGACCTAATTGCTTGGCAAGTGATCACCTGAGTTCTCCCCTACATTATTGATGTATTACTTTTTGTACGGAGCATTTTAAATATGCTCTGAATTTCCGTATTTGTAAGAAATAAACGATATTCGATAACGAATTTCATGTTATTTAAGGTTCTATTGATAAAATTTCAAAGGCTTTTTTTTTATACATAATAACAAGCAAATGTACCCCAATTCCTTAGAATTTCAATCATGTTGGGTTTCTACTTTTTAAATACATATGTATGTTTTAAAAAAATAATATTACTTTAAGCCATTTTCTATTTGTAAATACATTTTTGTAGGGAACGATTTTGTTTTATGATTAATTTTGAGTACATTGCAATATTTACAACCAGTTTTGAAAACTTGCAGTTTGCATCATCAGGTTGACAGTTTTTTGTTTTATCTTGGCTTATGTGATCATTTTTTTGACGTTGTTTCCTCGGGAAAAGGCAAATAAACATTTCACGTTCAATCTTCAACTTAATTGACTTTAAAAATCGTAAGTTTTCCGGAAAATTCTATATGTCAGTCTAGTAAATAGCTAAATTCCCTTATTTATTTGGGTAACAAAGAAAACCTTAAAATAAAGTAATTGACGTTAAGATGCTCCTCTTACCTGTGAAAAACAATTAAACCATTACATTAATTTATTAAGCATTAACTTGGCAAACTTTCATTCTTATAGAAAAAAACTTTTAGTTACAAGATGAGTAAAACAAATATTTGTTGGTACGACCTATTTCGTTAATGAACTTCGCATCGTAAGAACTAATTATAACTATAATTTTAGCTGATTTTACTTCTTTTGTAACAATATACTTTTTTTCTTAATTTCGCAATGACTTTTATGAATTCACTAACCTATCATAACAAATCCAACTGACCACAATCAACCTAAAACAAAATCTCTCCCCGTTAATCATTAATCAATTCTGCAAAAAGATTAATCACTCGCAACTGGAGGAGATGGTTGATTTCACAAGATGAATTATTTCACACATACTGTTATATTGTTCAGGAACCCGAGCACGAAAGTTTTTGTTTTAAGCTCAACCGTAGCATTTAACTATTAAAAATATATGGAAAGTAAATAGCTCGCTAGAGGCGCTTTTTTTGTAACGTAATCTATATACTTAGAGAAAAAGTTATAATATAACATTTAAGATTTTTATACAATGTAGGCTCACAAGCAGACACATGTATGTTCGCGCATACACATCTTGCATATGTACTTATGAAATAAAAGCCGAAGTCTCAAATGATGACAACACCTGCAACTCTTGCCGACTTTCCTTGAAAAATGGAAAAGTGAATAATTTTTTAACAGTATATGGGTGAACCTCATACCAACCTATTAGTCAATAAGTTATTATTAGACACCTAAGAAGCCGTCTTGATAGAAAGAGTCAATGACACAAGCAAGACCCAGTTAAGGCTGAATGGAGTTTGGTAATCGGTCTTTGTTGAAGGAACATTAATTTTTCAACCTAGCGAAGAGAACATTTTGAAAATTATTTGATATTTTTCTAAGCTCCTCTGGAAATTGAACCTTATAACTTCCGATCACGAGTCTGTAGCGTTAGCCATTAGATTACGTACATCCTAAATCAATAGATTAACTGCTTAGTTGAGTTTAAACGTAATATTTTACACTATGTGTAAACAATAAAATGTTCGTATGAGAAAAATCAAGCTCGCGACGTCTCGTTGAAACTTTTCAATTTCCCCTGGCAGACCGGACGAGGCGTGCCTATGACAGCTAACGGACGACTGACAGATTATTTATCAACATTTTTCCTGTTGAATTTTGAAATTTTGTTTCTTGAAGCGGGCCACGTCAAACTGTTAAAAACCATCTTGATGTTTCGGAGCCTCCTTTAATGTATTGTTTTTGATTTCAAATTATAACCTTGCTCAATTCGACTGATGGTTTGGCATGATGCTGACCACCCATACTGTAAAATAGGTTAACATTAATTAATAATCAACCCAAAATTTTATGTTCATTGAATGTTTGGGTTTTATTTTTTGTATGAATGAGGTACAGCCAGATAACTGGGTTACCCAACGAGGATTTCGCAAGTGATTTTGCGTTTTGGTTTTATTTTCAAACCCAAGTAAAAATATCAGCAAGGTTTGCTAAGCCTCTATAAACAATAAGATTTACTATAAGTAAAGTTGCTGTCGTAAGGTAGGCCTCTTTATTTGTGTAAATAAATAGATTTTATGTGATTTATGTTCCTTAACTTATAGGTTGGTGTGCGGCTGACCTTCCATGCTGTAAAAAATGGTTCACTTTTTCAATGTCGGCAAGAGTTGCAGGGTGCATGTTCATTCAAGATTTGGATTTTATGCTGTAGGTTCACATACGGCATGTTCAATCGCGAACTTATACGTGTCTACTTGTGAAAATGCATATAATATGAATCCCCAATGATACATATCTCTGCAATTTAGATTAGATTAGACATGCGACCCCTTTGGAGACAGCTCAGTAAGTAGTTGCACGATGAAGAAGCTCAGTTGCGTAAAGCTATTATTGTAAACTCGTTTTCTCACTTATTTCATCGATCTATACTTTCTCAGGTCTTCCTCTACCACGATATATTACACGAAAACGTTAATTACATAAACCAAAACAGGCGCTCAATTATCCTACCTCATCCTCTTATATCTCCAGAGCCCCTAGTATAAAGCAGTGTAAGCCCAAACAAATGAAAACTGAATCACTTAGTAGGAGTGCTGGCGTATATTCCATACATTTTCAATATACGCAGTCGAGTCGAGTTAATGAATGTTTTATACTGGAGATACTGTATTTGTATATATATCCAGTATCCTCACTATCGCATCGCTTGGAAGAATTTGCTTTCTCATTCCTCAAATTGAACGAGTAAAGACGTGTTTATGTACGTTCTTAATCATTTAAGTACAAATCAGTGATCACGCACCTAAACTGAAATTTGTCTAAAGATTTTAAATTATGATTACGGTCGTTAGACATTTTAAAGAATGAAAAAAACGGATTTTACTGACCGTGCAAAAGAGAAGAACGATTTTCTCTACGTTTCGTCGGAGTCATATCCGACGTCTTCAGGAGACGTGTGTCCTCTATAAGGAGGAACCACGAACAACTTCAACAGAGATGACAGCTACACACTTTCCAGTATATGGAGGCCAGTACTAACTTCAATGATCCACTCTTTCATTAATCGGACGATTTCACAAGAAGACATAATATCGTCCTTCTGTACAACTGGGCCTATAGCGACATCTATGGATGTGGATGTATCTCCGAAGGTTAATAAAAATAAAAATACCTACAACCTTCGGCCTCGATCAAACAATAATAATTCAACAGTTCGTGGTTCCTCCTTATAGAGGACACACGTCTCCTGAAGACGTCGGATATGACTCCGATGAAACGTAGAGAAAATCGTTCTTCTCTTTTGCACGGTCAGTGAAATCCGTTTTTTTCATTCTTTAAAATGAAATTTGTCTGTTTGTAATAAAAACAATTGACCATTTTTATATGGCGCCGTTTGGTGGCGCTGGCCACCCCAAGGGCGCGATTTCTCCCAGGCGATCGCCAGCGTTGCGGGGGACCTGACAAGACGCGCGAAGAAGATAAGACAATCCTACTATCGATGGTTGTTTACCAAAAAACTAATGAAAATATTTTGTTTGTTTCAGGTATGTCCACGTAGTATGAATTTATAATCAGCAAATTTTACATGGAAGCAGACTTTTAGTAAGTTGAAAACATAATATATACGCCACATTTATAAATAAGGTATACATCGATGCGCCTTATAATTTATAAGGCACATCGATGTATAATTATCACCTCCATGGTAAAAAGTTATCAAAAATAATTTATTTTAAATCAAAACTGTATCAAACATAATAATTTACAACTACATTTTTTTACATTTTTAGGATGTAGGTTAGTGTGAAACATGGAAAAGTTCATTGATTCCTTTTGAAATCAACATGAAAGGCAAGGGTTTGATTTCACTGCAAATAACATAATTTACTTGGCATTATTTTTGTACTTCCCATCCAAAAAATAGCAGTTTGAATATTTAAATGGGCAAGAGTTGATAATTTGTCTAAAAAAGAAAGAGGCTCTGCTCTATCTGTGATGAAATCGGAATGCTTTTTCCATTAATGTTCCCGATTTGATTTTTTCTCGGCTGGCAAACGTTAAAAGTGACTAAGGTCCTTAGCAATCTAAGCACGAACCTACGTATCTGCTTGTAGGCATACGCAACGCAACGCAACTAAGGTACACATATAGTGTAACTTCTTGCCGCGTTATCCCCGAAGGGGTCGAATGTGGCGAGTTGAACCTATTTATTTTTACTTTATCTTAAATGCAAATCTATCATACTGCTGAGATTATAGATAAGCATTCTATAACATATTATTAGTACGCCTGTACCCTAGCAACCCAGCCGTGTGACGTCACTATTTTTTTGGATGCTCGCATCTCAATATCGCTATATATTTTTAATTGAAAGTCTTAAAGTATTACTGAATACAATTCCCTTGCAATCACGATAAAGATTACAAAAAAAACCCTGTACAATATTTTAACGGATTAATAAAGGGATTAAAAATATTTTTTCAAACAACGAAAAAATATTTTTTAAACATTTTTTTACGTAAAAAATGTTATTAAATCCCTTTTTTGTTTTCTCATAGTAGGTAGAATGTTGCCAGATGTTATGTCTCACGCTCCCTTCCGTCGGGGGAATTATATTTTTAGGAATGGCAACCCAACGACTTTCCCGCCCTAAATAATACCTCCTCCATCTTGTTTTTGTTACGTTTTTTGTCTTGTTTGTTTCATATTTAAGCCGTCAAAAAATAAAGAAAGAACGAGCGATTCAAAGACAATCAACACAGAGTTTTATTTCGTTTGAGATTCTTTTGTTTATTGTTTTTGTGTTCCTTTTTCAAATTTGAATTCTATTTAATTTCTTTGCTTTTCAATTCTTGGAATTTGTTTTATTCTAACGGTTAAATGACAACTTGATTTCAAAATGGAACTTATCTTTGAATTATCTTTGAGACGATTTCATATTTTTGATTATTTTTAGGCGTATTTTATTTTAAACGTAGTGTACTTCAAACCCCAAAATAAAAATACCAGCAAGACTTACCTTCACAAGAAATGAGTAACAGCCCTTTTGGGAGCTGGGAAACCCCCACTTCAACTGAAGTGATTGGCGTGAGGCCGGCCCCCTCACCTGTACAAATAAATAGGTTCAACTCGCCACATGCGACCCCTTCGAGGATATCTCGGCAAGAAGTTACACTATATTATGTGTAGCTTAGTTGCGTTGCGTTTTTTGCGTATTAGTTTTCAAATAAAAATAAATCTTTAATTAAAATAAATAATTATAAAAAATTATAAAAAAAAACACAGAGTTTTATTTTCACAAATTGAGTATTTAATACCACCTCAAGTACTTTCGACTTATTCACGTCATTATCAAGAGGATACTCTTGATAATGACGTGAATAAGTCGAAAGTACTTGAGGTGGTATTAAATACTCAATTTGTGAAAATAAACTCTGTGTTTTTTTTTATAATTTTTTATAATTATTTATAAAATGAATTTTCACTGTGTGAATACACAAACTTTAAAAAGTCTTCAATTAAAATTTAATTCAGTTGAATATCAATTTGATTTCGAGTTTTTAAATTATTTCTGTCTCCAAAAAAGTCACCATTGTTTTTCATCCTCTTCCTACTTTTTCATTTCGTTTAGCCATATTGTTTTTCCTCGTTATAATAATAGTTTACAAATTTATATATTAAACTTTTTTTTTTCAAATACCTAAAAAATAAACTCTATCCTGAATACTCCCTACACTAAAAATATATTTTATACAAACATTTTGGGAGATGGGTTTTCAAAGACCAAGAGCTCTATACAAACATCATTTCCGTAAGATTTATAGTGGAAGTATTATCCTAAAAGATATTTTCAGTTCGAGTGGAGGGAAAAGTGTCTTGCTAGGTTGTACTCGGGACGTTTCGCTAAGTTTTCTCGGGAAATCTTTCCTACACTTGTGCTGTGGACACTGTCACTTGTAGGGACCGTTACTCAAACCTCGAGTGGACTTAGAGGCATGGAGATAGCTATAATATGGGATATCTACTTGTGCACTTAAATTTAAAATGTTTTATTTAAAATACTTTAAAAGATACGTCCGTAGTCTAGTGGTAAACGTTACGGTTTTAATCGGAAGGTCGGGAAATTGGAAATCACGCAAGAGAAATAACACGTTTATTATTAATATTTTGTCTGTATTACGTGGAAATAGTACTTTAATTGTAACTGTAACTCTGTCACCATTCCATTAGGGGTGGCCAGAGTCTCTGCAGATTTGCTTCTTTTTTTCCTATCCTTGCATACCTCTTCCAGTTTATTTAGATCCATCACCCTTTTTATACATTTCTTTTATAAACTCGCTTTATGTATTCCATTCTTTCACAATTTCATCAATCTGTTTTTTCGGTCATCCATTTCCTATTTTTTTCACATTTCCCCTGTAGGTATACACACTTTGTGAGTTTTTAATCATCCATTCATTCTACATGTCCAAACCATCTCATCACATTCTTTTGCACCTTTACTTTTAATTGATGCTTAACATGTGGAAAATTCTTCAATAAAAATAATGAAGTAAACTATGTTTATGGTGACCGGTCCGCAGCCTAGTGGTTAACGTTTCGAAACCGTAATCTGAAGGTAGCTCGAATGCCTGTGGAGCATAAAACAAAAAAAATAATTTAGTTTTATAAGGTGACTTAATCTATCGTTAGATTGAACCCAAAAACTAAATGAATAAAGTAAACATGAAGTTTTCTTTCACGAGTTGATTTATTTCCTCGGGCGTTTTCGATTTTATCACACCATTGTCAAGAGAACAACCTTGAATCTTCACAATGTCAATACACAAAACATTAAACTTGTACAAAAAATGAATAATAAAATATGTCGTTTATTTGCAACTCATCTACCCTACAGCCTATAATCTAAGTTGCAAAAATGTAAAAATACTTAGAATTCCCATGTCCACAAGCAGACACGTATAAGTTCACACTTCCACATAAAACCATCTAATATCCTTGTTTGAGAGCATGAAATTTATCGGCATTAAAACAACCCATTAATGGCGGGTATCGTTAAATATGGATATTGAAAATGAATGTTCACATGTCCTGCGACGAAAACGGAAATGCTCTTCAAACAGGAAGTCCCCAGATAGCAAGCAATATAACTCTCCAAGGGCGGAGACTTGGTAGAATGCTCGTGTTCCGTGTCAGAAGGCTAGGGTTTGAACTCCACCACGGGTCTCAGAAATGGTTTTCCGTTTCGATGTTTTTATTTCAAATGTAAAATCAAAATACTGGCTATACGTACTACTCATCCTTCACAAGGAAAAAGAACCAAGCCTATTTTCTGTTTAAAGAGAATTTCCGTTTTATTTTCAAGATTCCTTGAGGTTTGGTATGAAGTTGAACATCCATACTGTAAAAAATGGTTCACTTTGCCAATGCATCCTTGTTTTATGGCAAGAGTTGCAGGCTTTATGTTCATTAAAGAAGTGGATTTTATTTTTCAACTACACATACAGCAGCACGTGCCTGCTTATGGGCATACACTAAATCTGAATATTAAATGTTGACATACCTTTGATTTAACTTTGATTGTAGAATAAACACACATAAATTTTAGCAGAGACTGGTGAAATCGGCATCTGTCTTCATATATTTGTGAACAATTAAGAGTCTATAATATCTCTATGAGTTATTTTGCCTGGAGATACTGTGATTGATTTTTATCATTAATCAAATGTGATTGAAAGAAATCTTTTGTATATAAATAATTAAAACATTTTATGGCTTGCATTAAGTATGTACGCCACTGCTTTGTACAAAAAGCAGATTTTCCATACCATCTCAACACATGCACATAAACAATTTAATGTTTATGATACCTCTATGTACATAATCAATATTCAAAGTTATGTTTTATGGGAACCCCTACGACTAATTTAATAACTAAGATTCACCGTAACAACTATTACAAGGTAATCAATTGTTACGGGTACTTTCAGTAAATAGTTAAATTATTTCGTAGTATAAAATGGTTAGCAGATACTATAAATTATTAATGAAATAAAGGAATATATACTATCTTTGACACTATATTGATATGAGGCTGATCAGCCGTACCTACTGAAAAAAAAGTTCACTATGCCAATGCCACTCGTATTTCAGGGATGGTCGGCAAAAGTTGAAGGGCTTATGTTCATTTGAGATTTGGATTTTAAACGAAAAGTGCATACGCAGCATTTGTAAACTTACGCGTGTCTGCTTGTGGGCATGGATTTAATATGAATCCTATGTAACTAACATCTTTGCAACTTAAATTATAGATCTTATGTCTATTATTATTTATGTTCATTTGAGGTTTGGATTTTATTTGTAAGTACACAATCAGCATTTGTAAGCGCGAACTACACATACTTTTTGTTTGTTTGTCACACGTGTTTGTTTGTGGGCATACATCTGAGAGCTTTGAATGAATATATCCTTGCAACTTCGATTATAGATAGATTATAGATTATAGATAGATCTCTATCTTTTTCCAAAAAAAGCCCACCGCTACAGTAGCGAAAATAAGGTTTGATTTTACCACACTACCATATTTGGTACTAATTTACATTACAGATTACTGAATTGAACTTTTTATATAAACCTTGGAACAAATTATTATTATTACTATTAGGGCCTGTTGCACCACACTATAATCAGACAAAAAAACAAATTAAGTGTTATTTCTCCCATCAAATCAAAAATTTGGTTGCATATACGTAAATCAGCTTATATACATCATCTTTCCTGTTCAAATTCCATCATATTATAACCCGCTTCCGAGAAATATTTAACCGAGATCCTTACCAGAATTAAGCAACCAAATTTGATGTGCCAATCAAATATTGATTGGAAGTTGATGCAACAGGACCTTACTGTTTTTCTACCCTTGGGAGTTGAAAATCATCAAAGCGATCCATTAAGGCCACCTCTTGTGAAATGGTGACTGAATACAAATACAAGTACAACCTGTCCGTGAAGACACTCAGTTTAAAATTGAACTATACAAAGTTGCCGATATATCATATTACGGATCGATACCCAGCTGCGGCAAAATAAACAGAAAACTGCAATATAGGAGATTGCATTTCTTTACAGAGACATCTATCGATGTACATACATGCAAGTTTCAGGTCGAAAGCACTCAGTTATGAGCTTGGAAGTCCCGAAGGATTCCCAGGTGTTTGTCTGTAAGAGGAAGTTGGGCTTTGCCATCTATTATTTTCTATCTTTGTGTCATAAGTAGAAATCTCTGCAAAAATATATATTTGAACTTCATCTGTATTTGTTTGGATGCTTGTACATACCTATTATTATTTGTTAATATTTAACAATGTAATTTTTTGTGTATGTTCCTTGACTTATTGGTTGGTATGCGGCTGACCACACATGCTGAAGAAAATGGTTCACTTTGCCAATGTTTGCCAAATTTGGGTTTTTAAATTGTAAGTCCACATGCTGCATGTTTAAGTGCAAAATTATAAGTGTCTGCTTGTGAAAATGCATATAATGTGAATCCCCAATGTCACATATCTTTGTAACTCAGATTAGATTAGATTAGATCATCTTCTTACATCTAAACTAAAAATACCAATCATCTAAAGTCGGATAGAGGTTTTGCTGTATAAAAATAAAGAATACAATCAAAAAGTTAATACATATCTGCTTCAGGTATTTAAACTTTATCTTACTTATTCATAAAATGGTTTAAATTTTTAATCTAGCTTACCATCATTATTTTTGGACAAAAAAGTAGGTTTAAACCTCATGTTTGGTTTAACAAATCTAATAAATAAGGCCTTGTCGGTCGTTTTCCTGAATCTTATTTTTAGAATTTTGTGAAACTAAAAGATCAAGTATAAACCTATGCATGTTTTTGTACAGCATTGCCCCCGGAAGGATGGCATCTGGTGTGTGGGACCTACTTTTTTTAGGGTGTGGTTCTGATTTGTTGGGAAGACTGAGATAAACCTTGCCAGTATTTTGATTTCGGTTTTAAATAAAAACGGGAAATCATTTCTAGCACCTTTGGTGGGAGTCGATCCATAATCCACTGGCATTGAACGCAAGCGCTCTACTAACTGAGTTGTCGCCGGGGTTGATTACAACAGTTAATTTTACTACTGAAACGTAGTTAATTTTTCGAACTATAATAATAATTTATAATCTATGTTGCAAAGATAGATAATCATGTAAATTCATATTGCCCACAAAAAGACACGTGTAAGTTCGCGCTAACAAATGCTGCACGTGTACCTGCAAATAAGGATGCAAACCTCGAATGAACGTAAGCCCTGTAACTTTGCCGACCTTACCTAAAACCTAGAGAGGCATTACCAAAGTGAACCATGTTTTAAAGTATGGGTGTACACTGTACAGCCTCATACCAACCTATTGGTTAAAGAATCGTCTTTTAATTTACCACTACAGAAGAATCCCACAGTTCATAACTTTTTTTTTTACAAGAGTGGACGCAGCATAACAGATAAAGCTTGTATGCGACCACAAAGGGTGAAAAGGATATTTTCCTGAGATATCATACAATTCCTGCAGTTGTGGATGAGCATTGCCAGATCACATGTCGGGAGCACGCGACTGTTGAGATTTTTCTAAAGAGAGCTCCACTATCTGTTATCTTTCTTGCCTTGCAGTATTTTTAACAAGTATATCTGAGAAGTATAATGCTGAAAACGATGTCTTAGAGATAAGGAAATTTAATTGATTGTGTAGGAACACCAATCCGGCCGATAGCTTAGCTGTAGAGTGCTTGCATTCCATGCCGAGAGCTCGAGCTCGAATGTCCGGTCGATAGCTCAGGTGGTAGAGTGCTTGCATTCCATGCCGAAAGCTCGGGTTTGAATCCCACCGAGGGTGTCAGAAATGATTTCCCGTTTCGGTGTTTATTTCAAACCCCAAAATAAAATACCGGCAAGGTTTACTCAGCCTTCACAAGAAATGAGTACCAGCACTCTCGGGAGCTGGGAAATCTCCACTTCAACTGAAGTGGTTGGCGTAAGGCCGGCTCCCTTACCTGTAAAAATAAATAGGTTCAACTCGCTACATGCGAAACCCTTCGGGGATAACGCGGTAAGAAGTTACACTATATGTGTAGCTTAGTTGCGTTTTTTATTTTGCGTTGCGTGTGAGGAATGATTTTCCGTTTCGGTGTTTATTTCAAAAGTCAACATAAAATACCGGCATAGCTTACTAAGCCTTCACAAAAAAATGAGTATCGTAGTTGGGAGCTGGGAAATCTCCGCTTCAACTGAAGTGGACGGTGTAAAGCCGGCTCCCTTACCTGTAAAAAGAATTAAGTTTCATTCATCACATGTCAAAGCTTTTATGAATAATGCGGCAAGAAGTCATACTATACGTGTAGCTTAGTTGCGTTAATAGAATATTTTTAACTATCTTTAATTGAGCGTTCTGTGATACGCTTCCCCGGATGGAATGTACAAACGGAACGGGTATGAGGATGGATTTGCGCAACTATCTATAATTTAAGTAGCAAGGATATAAACACTTAACTTTTTATGGTGAATTACAAAAGTATTAATAAAAGCAAAAAAAACCCGTGTCGCATCAAAAGCAGCCTTTAAAAATATTAATTTAAAGCCTTCTTGGAATTGAACCGTGCACCTTCTGCGCATCAGTCCGAGCCATGTTTACCGCTAGACTACAAACCGGTTGTTTTATATCACTTTAACATATTTTTTTGCGTATGATGTTTGACCCAAAAAGCTGTGAAAAAGGCTTTAATATTTTGAAGGCATATTTTACCAAAAAAAATATATTTCCCCGCTTTTTTTCACAGCGATTTTTTTGTTGACGGGTGTTGTCAGATGTTTCATAATTTTCACGTTTTTTTACATATAATTTTGGACGTGAGGATTTTTTTTTCAAATTAAATTTTCGACAAGAATAAAAAAAAATATCATGAGCTTGTTAAATGAAACCTTCGCTAATGACGTAGTTAAAGGGAAGGATGATTTTATTATATTACTTTTTCCCACGTCACCCCTGTTAAAATGAAAAGACGTAATTAAAATACATCTCCTATATATTTTTACTAAACCGACTGCAAAAATAACTAAAACAAGGATAGAAATTGTGAATATTTTTACATTTTAACTGTCTATGTTTAAAATTCATGCCCACAAGTAGACAGGTGTAAGTATGTCTTGAATTTCTGTAATAACAAATAAAAAAAGTCTCACATGAACATTGACCCTGCACTTCTTGCCGATCTTTCGTGAAACAGGAATCAAATCAGCTAAGTGAACCATTTTTTGCAATATAGGTGGCAAGCGTCATACCAATCTATTATTCAAGGTACTTATTATTAGATACCTATAAACATTCCTTGACTTACAGGTTGGGATGAGGCTGACGACCCATAATGTACAAAATGATTCATTGCCATGCCAATGTCACCCTTGTTTCAGGGAAGGTTGGCAAAAGTTGCAGGGTGTAAATTAATTTGAGATTTTTATTTTATTTTGTAAGTACATACACATACAGCATTTGTAAACGCGAACTCACACGTGTCTGTTTGTTGGCATGCATTTGATATACATTTTAAACGTTAAAATATCTGTGCAACTTAGATTATTGATAGCCTCGTCTCTTAATACAAATTAGATAACTTGATTACTGACAGTATCAAATTAATTTGAAATCTAAGCGGTGCAATTTAAGCCCGCACGATTCCACAACGGTCACAATCAAATAGTTTGATTTGATTCACCCCCTAGTACCACAAGTAAACTTAACGTATAAACTCCAGTTTAGCGTTTACCAAAAATTGTACATACACCAAAACAGCGCCTTCATTAAGTGTTTTAGTTTCCATACATTTAAGTTTAACGTGAAACACTATACTCGGGGTATCGGTCATCAACGTTTCCCGATGGTGTCATATCCAGACTAACTGGGACATTTCGTCCACCATTTGCGTGCTTGCAACAATGCACACTTGTCCACAACCTTATCCGGTACATTCTGGTCTGCTGGATACACAATTGGTCCTACTGACTGTTTATGTTGTGGATAATGTGTCGCAACAGTGTTGTTCAACATTTTGCAATCATTGAATCATAGAGATTTTGAATACAGTCCAGCATCTGCATATCGCCTTTTGTGATAAAAGATAAAATGCCATTACAAGGGCGCTTATCTATGAAATTTGGTGAAATAGTTAATCTTGGTGCATTTTAAAACGTCTTTTACAAACTCTTTTAGATAGATAATGTATGTGTGTGTGGATGGATCTACCGTCGAATGCTTAAAATTTACTGGAGGGATCGAGTCACAAATGCAAAGGTTCATTCCTATATGACTCGCCTCGGACTCGTACGTGGAAGGTCGTGGGCTCGAATCCCGGTGAAACACAAAAAAATATTCCATTTATATTTTCAAATAAGCTCTTCGCTGAGTTGATAAAATTCATATACCTTTACCAAAGGTCGGTCATCAAAGGCTCTTGAGGTGTGATTCACACGAAAACATCGCTCACCAAATAAATCATCCATCATATTTTATTATTATCAAACAAATAAGATTGAGGGACGACGGGCTCTAGGTCGAAGGAAAAAACTTTGGTTGAAAAATCTTAGACAGTGGTTTGGTAGATTCACAAGATCAGTCTTTTGTGTTGATATTGAAGTGCAAATCGCTTTGATGATCGCCAATTGTAACTGAAGAATCCACGTACTGAAGAAAAGAGAAAGGAAACCAAAATTTCCAGCTAAAATATGTTTTTATTTCGCCCAAGGTTGAGATAGTGAGTATTTGTTTTACGTGTATAGGAATCGAATTGGTCAGTGTCGATATGTAGACCCTGTACACAGAACGCTGTCTGGTCTCCACCACTCGGGATGTCTCTCAATAACATTTGTGGCTATTGCCGGACACGTAATGTTCCCAATAATGCTTCAAAATGTAGCGAAGTGCACTCTAAAGACCTCTAACATCATGTAAAGTAACAACACATGCAGTTGCCAGGAAGATACGAATATAGAAAACATATTATGTAAGACCTGTTATAATGTCGTAAGGTTAACTAGTACAGTTTCTGCTTTCTAAGCGGAAGGCTTTGATTCCAATCTGAGGATGACAGACGTGAGGCGTTAATGTAAAACAAACTTAGGGCTTTTAAAACGGTAGTAAACTTTTCGACTATTATATATACCAAAGCTAATGTCAAAATAAAAGTAGATTAGTTGCTTCACTGTATTTTTATAGTTCATTTTCCGTGTGATTAAAAGCGTGCTTTTTGTTCTAACTTTTGACGCGCTTTCACAAAATCTGGTTTAATCATGTAATATTGTAATGTCAAATCAATAAATATAACCAAATTTTTCATAATCTACACATGATTTTTCAACCTCCCTTTTATTTATTATTCCATCGAACAATATAAAATCTACATAGAGTAAGTCAGTGTCTTTTCAGGCAAACAATAAAAATGAGAGACAAAAGATATCAGCGTTATACGTCTAAAAAAGAGACGTAAAATAAGAAATATTATTTTGTTGACAGTTCTCTTTGACGGCTGCCTGGAAACTGATTATAACAAGACCTCGCCTTGCGTAAGACTACACCCAACGGCACGCCAGAAGGTTTTGATACTATATCTATTTATTTTATGTTGATTGATTATTTTTTACTTCAAGAATAGGAAAAACTTTAAACTAAAACGTTTCTAAATATTAAACTCAGTTATTATTTTGTATGTATGTTACAAATATGGTGCAACTACAACTCTACGATGAAAAATCAAATAAAAAAACCCACCCTTTCATGTTACATACATACACCGCCGGACAAAAAAAAATACGAGTTTACCTGCTACCGCACCGCTTGACTTTACTGAACCCTTTTTCTAAGAAATCCTTTATCGATACCTCTTTCTTTTGTTTGATAAATTAAGGAGACATAGTGTCCTTAATTTATTATAAAGGTGAATTCACTAAGTATTAAATATTTTTAAATTTTATAAATATGTTTAAATTTTAAATACTTTACATACTTTAAATTTTAAATTATTTAAAATAAAGCGATACGAACCTACTTCTTAAATATTAATTTAAAAAAAACATGTCTTTTATTATTCCATCACAAACACTGGACCTTAAATGAACCGTTATGGATTTCTAATTTTCGGGTAATCTGATACCTGATATATAATGCCAATTTCTAACTACAATTCATGAGTAAGATTTTTTATTTTAACCTTGAAGTAAAGAGTAGTCATCACATATGTCAAACAATACAAAAAAACTAATTAAATATCAAGAATAATTCATTTTAAGTCAATTTTAGTTTTTTTTTAGGACTCGTAATTTTTTTTGTCCTGGGGTTATATTCAGATTCAATCGAGGGCGCTTTTTAAATGTGCGGAGCTTTAAAGATGTACGGAAGCGGTCGCATTCACCCACCGCCCTCCACCCACCCACCACCCTCCACGGCCTCAAAGGCGCTTCCACCCCATCCGGGATGGAATACCGGGTCTCTGTCTTCCAAGAACAATGGCTGCAGTTCAACCAATGTGGTTTTTTTCCGCACAAAAGAAGCAGCGACCTAAAAAGCGAGCGATTGTTGAAGACCGAGTGGAAATCATAATTATACGCTTAGTTTTAGTAATGGAGAGAGCGATGCTTTTATTCTACATAATATTCTGAGAAAAAATGCATATAAGCTTTACATACAGTGCAGCATGTTATGTATTATAACCCATTCTCAAAATATGTACTTATTCAAGTCCATTCTTCGAATTATTCTTGGGCCTTAGCGGGAAATTATATGGGGTTACAGTCCCATCCGGAAGAATGCATGAAGCAAATAAGGTGATAAAGTACCTTGCAACGCAAATACGCAAATCAGCTGCACACATGGCGCAACTTCTTAACATGTTATCTCCGAAGGGATGGCATGTGACGTGTGAAACTTATCTACGCTAACCATTTCACTTGAATTGAGGGTTTCCAGCTGTCGAGGGGGCTGGTTCTCATTCTTTGTGAAAGCTGAATAAACAGTGCTGGTATTTTGACTTGACGTTTAAAATAAACACTGAAACGGGAAAGCATCTCTGACGCTTTAGGTGGGGTTTCAACCTAGCCCTCTGTCATGGAACGCAAGTATTCTACAAACTGAACTATCGACCGGGCTATTTTTCATTTCCCTTAAATAGTTGGTAATGTTTCAGAGCTGAAATCAAACGGTAGAAGCTTCGATTTTTTGAAGAGCAAAAGAATATCAAAAATATCTAAATTGCTCTTTACTGTATACAATAAACTTGTTAAATTTTCATTTAAAAATGTTATTTTACAAAACATTTTTCTAGAGATTCGACAAGGAAATTTGCAGAAACGACAAAGAATTCCTTATACAATAAATCACTAAAGTTTCAAGGAACTTTATAGATAAGAAGTATTGATGTCTGAATTCGCGATTTTCCTCGCAAGTTTTTTTGCGAGCTTTACCAAATTCCGGTCACTATTGGGATTTCTCCATTCCCTCGACTACCACATTAAAATTCCTGTGTTGTACATGAATTCCCGAAGGACACTTCAGTGTGCCAACACATATCAAAGAAGTTCATCGAATATTCTCGTAATGTGAAAAAAATGCGTGCTAATGTATGAGTCGTTTAGAATCAAAAGCAGCAATCGATGATTTTTTAGAAAATGAGAAATGTATATGGAAACACATGAAAATACATATTATCTTTGAAAATAATTAAAGCTTGCCGGCTTTGGTTCTATCCGACTCAGTTTTATAAGAAAAGGTTATTATGTTGATATTTAATTGTTTTTTTAGGACGAGAAGGTGGTTAAAATTTTGGTTGGAATTATCTTAAAAAAATAAACTTAAAAATCTTACAATTTGTATGTACCTAGTACTAACAAGAAATATGTTTTATATTTGATGTATTTTTCTATAAATGAATTGATAAAAATATTTTTTCAAATAAAGCAAGCCTTATGTTAACGTTATATTTTCTTCATAACCTTAAATTAGGTTGGCCCTAGTCTAACGGTTAATAAGAGACATACTACATATGTATGTGGTTCAATCGTTTAGAAGATTTTTTATAAAATCTGTGAAATCTAATTTAAAAAAAAAAAAAAAACACAATTTTACAACAAATAAGTAAAGAAAAACCTTAAAGGTTTTGTCTCTTTTAAGCAATTCATAAGCTCTTAAAGCTTCAGGAAATTTAGAAACAAAATATCAAATTTGAAACCTCTGTTTTTCAAAAATCCGTCATTGTTTAAATACAATACCTTTTTTCAGTGAATAATTCACGCAGCTTTTTAAACGTCCATTCTTCGACGTCTTAAGAGACTTCCGTTGCTTAAGGCTCACCCCAGATTTGTAATCCTTCTTGTGGTTTCCGGAACTTGAGCGCCTTTTCAGCTGAAGTCTCCCCTGTTTTTCACTTTTCAGAGTTCTACCCCCTCCACTTAACAGGGATCCTCTTCCACCTCCTTGCGTTTGAAGACCCTTGAGTAGAGATTTCGCGAGCGCTTCCTACAGAGTTAAAGGATGCAAAGTGCATCGAGGAGCCTTTCATGAAAGGCAACTGTAGCGCCCTTGAAATGACTGTAAAGGACACGGCTATAGCACACCTATAATCCGGATATTTTTGTTGTTCAACTGTTTCCAACTGACCAAGTCACATAATTTTCACATTAGATTTAAAATAAATGCTTTTTTTAATAATTAAAAACCATAGCATCTGTTTTAAATTTACTTATGTTTTTTGTACAAAAAGTGCAAAATATAAGAAGTAATATTCGTTTTTATTAAGATTTAAAAAGTTAAAGACAAATCTTAAAAATATTGTAATTCTGTTTTTTTAGTCTATTATCTATATTTTCTTTTTGATCTGGAAAATTTAAAGATACTGGATAGGGTAAAATAAAAAATTAATGCAATAAAAAATTCAACCTTTGTTTTTAAATACTGTTTATATATTTTTTCAGTGAATCTACAAAAAGGGAAATACTTGGAAAAGAAAGAAAATACCTTGCAATTATTCTTTGGTCCATATAAATAAAAGAAATCCATAAAACAAAGGCAAAATTTAAAAAGCTTTCTGAAATCATTTCAATTTTTCAAATATTGATTTCCATTTTAAATAAAAGGATAAAATTCCATCTTCACTAGTTTTCATTTTCACTCGTAATAACCATTTCCACCCACTAAAAAGCACAAAACCAAAAAGCTGCAGAATTGCGAGCATTTGAGATACACTCGCTCTTCTCTTACGTTTTTAAAAGCCATCGCCGAAAAGCGCAAACAATTGTCAGAGTCCACTGGCTGTAATATAAAAGCTCTGAGCGGGAGCTTTCCTTCCACTCTGCTCGAAAGCTTTCAGCGTAGCAACAAGTGGTACAACCTACTCGTAGAGCGACTGGTCTACGCCAAGCGTAGAACTTTACGTTTGAACGCAACCAAAGCGTTTACCAAAAAATGTGTGGAAGCTAAAACAACGCTTATAGTGAGTGTTTATGTTTTAAGTTTCATATAATGTAAAGTTTAAGCGAGACGTTTCATACTCTGTGCGCAGTTCTGATCGTAGAGAGTTCGTAGCGTGATCGTAGATGCTTTCAGTGCATCCAAGATATTTTATTGCTTACTTTTATTAAGTTAATTTATGTAGGTTATTTAAAAATGATTATTTCACATCTACGAATCCATAAGATAAATGGTTATCGTTGTGGGTATTTTTTTAATACATAGTTAATTCTATGGAACCAGTTAAAACAAATAAACCTACATTTATTGAAATGATTTTTTGTTTCCTTATATGTGAAAGTAAATAGGTTCCACATGCCAATTGCGATCCTTTCAGGGATAACACAGTACGGAACGAAGTACGAAGTATTAGTAGGTGTTATGGCCGAGGGTGTCAAGTCGGTATTTTTGCTAGCGTATTTGGAACAGAATAACGCTGATTTGAATCACGCTTGGCCCTTTGACCGTAACTTCCACTCTGGTTCAACAGACGTCGTTGCATGCACACAAGCTTTTGCTTTCTCTTAAAGACATTCGGGCAGGCAAAATAGGTTGGTGAATTGCATTCCTCTTCACAAAAAAATTAAAAAAAAAATGTTGCACTATTGTATCGTTTTGCGTATTCAGAGTGAGTGTAAAGAAATGCAAACTGATTTGCAAAAATGCAAAAATATCTGAAATCACGATCTTAAAGTGTAGTGACTTTTATTTACTGCACCTAGTAGAAAGGTGACAAAGTAACGGTCACCCTCATTTCATAAACGATGAAACATTTCTGACATAAAATGAAGGAACAATGTCTCGCTAGTTACAAATTTTTAATTATCTCACCCCGGGTCATTATTGTTGGGAGACATTTTAAGACTCGCCAACTTTTCCACCTTTATGAAGGCCCGAGTACATTGTACCTGTAGTGGACGATGTAACGTTAAATGCTTCATAGCGAATAATGTAGCTGGTAAAGTGTCCATCAAAAAGTTAGACAGTGATGTGCTCGGTTGGCTCTAACAACGATGGTTGAAAAATATTTTTTGGTGACATTTTGTGAAAGAAAACCTTATTATAAACATATCGCTTGTGTCGTTTTGAATTGGTACTTATTCTGTCAAGTCAATTGAATAGTTGGTCTCAACAAAACATTAAGTACCACTTTTGTTCCTTGACTAATAGGTTGATATGAGGCTGATCACTCATACTGTAAAAAATGATTCAGTTTGCCAATGTAACCTCTGTTTCAGGGAAGGTCGACAAGAGTTGCCGGGCTTATGTTTTTTTGAGATTGGATTTGAATGTGGTCCACATGCGGCATGCTTATGTACTATGAATTTTAAAAGTGATAAATCTTTGCAACTTAGATTATATACTAAAGATAGACCACTCTATGAGAGGACACTATTATACCTCGCGGAACTCATCGAACAAACTGGCTGCCACTTCTTTTCCAGGGAAGGTGGACTTAATTTTCAGTTTAGATTATCTTGTGTTAGTACCTACACATGTACCATGTATACGATTTAGCTTTTACTGGCCAGTTTCAGAATATAATAGTCTTTGTATAATGCAAATAAAAAAAATACAGTAATATTGTAGATTCAAGCAATTATAGTTTAGTCAATTATATGCAAGTCAGACGATTGTAAGTTCGGACTTACACAAACCAAACAAAAATCAAAACCTAGAATGAACATACACCGTGTAAATTTTGCCGACTTACCCTGAAAAAAAGAGGGTGACGTTTACAAAGTGAATCATTTTTATAACATGGGTAGTTAGCTTCATACCAACTTGTAAGTAAAGAAACTATGAAGACTATTAGGAAGATTTATCTTGTTATTCGAAAGAAAACGCCGCAAATAAGATTAAAGGTACAAGTGATGGAGATTATTTTAGAAAAGTTTGAATAAAAAAAAAACACATAAAAAGTATTCTCTTCAATTTTTTTTCCATTTTCACTTTGACAGTTTTTCTCGTAAAAGCCGATGGATTTTCACTAAAAGCTTCAAAAATTCAGCACTATCTTCACTGAAATATACACCAACCCTCATACATAATACTGAACCAGTGCAAATAACAACACTTTGACGAGGCAGAAAGTACAATATCGATGGCGAGAAAGACCGGAGCGAGATTGAATGGCTTGAGAGATACTCAGATACCCCTTTTACTTGTTTTTCGTTTCGCTTCTTTCTGTCGCTTCAATTCTTTTATATGAGAGAGTAAAGTTTCATCTGAGATTTGAGAGAAGAGATTCAGACATTACATTTTACGTTGTAGGTTAAATGTTTTTTTGTGAATTCTGTCCATAAGTTAATCGGTAGAGCGTGTGTTTTACGAGTTTGAGTTTTGATTTGGTTTCATGCATGACTTATTTTTCTGGTGATTTCTTGCAATGAAAATCTCAACTTCATCAAGTTAGATTAAAAGATGATCTTTTAAGTACGAAAATTACACTTCCAATGAAATGCTTACGCAAGCCTTCTTTTCTTGTGAAAAAAACAACTTCTAAACGGTAAGAAACAAAGCGGTGAGAAATTGTATAAACAATGAACTTTATAAATCCTTTTTAAATTTAAGTTATGCACCTTATATTTAAGGAACTTTGTACATCTATTTTTGAAGCAATTTTACAACTCTTAGGCGTATTTTTTTGGGATCTGTTTCCATGATCCATTAAAGCTAGAACTTCTAAACAATCCGATGAATCAAGACAATATTTTTTTCCAATTAAGCACCCAAATATACAACATTGCGTAAATTACCCATGATTGTGTGAACAGAAAAGAAGTGTGAAATCTTAATCCCTCATTGAGGTTAATTTTACCTCTTCTATTCTATAATCTATAATCTAAGTTGCAAGGATATATTCATTCAAAGCTCTCAGATGTATGCTCACAAACAAACACGTGTAGTTCGCGCTTGCAAATGCTGGTTGCGTACTTACAAATAAAATCCAAACCTCAAATGAACATAAGCCCTGCAACTCTTGCCGACATTCCCTGAAACAGGGGTGACATTGGCAAAGTGAACCATTTTTTACAGTATGGGTGGTCAGCCTCATACCAACCTATAAGTCAAGGAAATTCATTTCTGTATTTGCATAATCGCGGGGATTTTTCGTAGTATTTTACAGTCGTGTACAGTTTTTCAGGTTCATTGAAGTTCTGACGTCCCAGGCTGTCATTTATGTTATAAAAGCCTTTTTCGTTAAAATTAAGAGTGCATCCGTATTACTTTAATATTTAAAAGGCAAGTCACTGGTTACATTGCAACATGAAAATGGTTAACATTTTCAGGATTTCATGCAACAAAAACCTCTCGTAATTCTTGCTCAGGTAGTGAAGGGACATACAACTTTTATTCGTCATAAACCTGCGTGTAGCTGTCAACAGAGTGGATGAACAGGAGGGAACAAGCCGACAGTAGTGGAGTAGCGCCGTTTCGTGAGTGATAGCTGATCACACGTGAGCTTGTCACGGATAATGGAAAACGTGGATATGATGCAGCAGAGAGAACTAAAAAATGTGAGAGATGTCATGAAATGTGAAAAAAATATGCGCTATGGTTTTGCATCATGTAATCAAATTTAAAATATGGCAATTAAAATCATGATAATTCGAATGGATCCATACTTGGTAGAATGCTTGCGTTCCATGTCAGAGGTCTAGGGTTTGATCTTCACCAAGGGTATCAGAAATGATTTCCCGTATCGGTGTTTACTTTAATACCAAAAATGAATAGGATCCGAACCGAGCAAGGCCGTTGCAACTTCTTGCTCCATAGATGGGGATTAGCTCCATCTCCAGGATGTGACTGTGGGGCGGAGAACCAGACTGTCCGGCACAAAATGGAGGAGTGCCCCATCAGAAGATACCCTTCTGGCCTGAAGGACCTCCACGAGGCCACGCCAGGAGCAGTGAAGTGGATGGAGGGCTTGGATCTTCGCCTCTGACGCGGCCCAACGGCCAAGTGATTTGCTGTGCTTGCCGGCCATACGCAAAATAAAGTAAAGTAAGTAACCAAAAATAAAAGTACCAATAATATTTACTAAGTTTTTACAAGAAATGAGAACCACCCCCGCGTAAAATGGTTGACCTACGTTTGGCCCCATTAGCTGTGATAATATATAGATTCTATGTACCACATGCGACCCTTTCAGTGATAACGCGGTTAGAAATTGCGCTGAATGTGCAGCTTGGTTGCTTTAATTTTGCGTTGCGGATAGTCAGCTTCGTGCCAACCTATGAGATAAATGCCCGAGTATGAAATAACACGATCAAAATATATTATATATATTGAAGATACAGCAGCACTCCTTGTGACTTATTTAGTTTCCGTATATTTTTCTACGTATGCAATCGAGGGGAGTGTTAATGCTTTATAATTATACTAGCTGACCCGGCGAATTTTTTTCCGCCTTAGAGGCAATAAATGAGCAGACTTTTGATTTCATCAAGTTAAATTTTTTATTTGGATTATTAATATAAAATGAAAAAGGAATTATTTTAATGATTTTTTATTGGCCATGTACATATTTTAGTGCATGGGTTCCACTCTTTAGTGAAGCACCTTGTGATACACGACATTTTTCGTTTTATCATTAGGTGCAAGAACAAATAATGCAGATGGTGAACATGCCACATATAATTGACCATGGGAAAAACATGGATTTTCTAGATTCAGACCACAAACTTTTAAGGATTGGCCTTGTGATTTGTTGATGGTCATGGCGAATGCAAGACAGATCGGAAATTGAAGTCGTTTAAACTCAAACGGCATATCAGTTGGAATCATCGAGATCCTTGGAATGAGAACTTCCTCACCTTCGAATTTTCCCTCAAGTATCGTCGTGTGAATTACATTTTTCATTAATTTCCTCACCACCAATCGTGTTCCGTTGCACAGTTTCGGTTGGTTTATGTTTCGAAGTATGATTACTATGGAGCCAACCTTTAATTGTAAATTGTGCGGTGGTAAGCCCGGCACATCCAAGGAGTTTGAAAATTCAATGGGATAGTTGGTGGCTTCATCTTCATTTATAACACAGTCAATTGATTTGAAAGAATGCAGTGTACCAATGATCTCATTCTGAATTATGAAGTTTAAGTCTTCTACATCTTTATTCTTAGACGCCAAAATTGCTCGCTCACTCAACCATTTGTTATTTTTGTGATTAGTAATGATGTTTGGGAATACTTTGTTGATGAGTTCTTCTTTTGATGAGACAAAGTTACAGAAATTCTAAGGAAATGAAATCAATCCGCTCGATTTGTCGACCGGTACTCGACCATTACCGATAGTCAGTAATTGCTCAGAGAAATCTTCAGCAGATGTATCGTTCAGCAATTCAACTCTCATGTTTGTTGACAGCTGAAGTTTTCTTGGAATTACTGGCAGTGTTTGGCGGAAATCTCCAGACAGTAAAATCATTGCGCCCCCAAAACATTTTTTTTTTTTTTTTTTTTTTTAAATAGATTTGTGTAAAGGAATACAATCCACCAACCTATTTTACCTGGCCAGTTGTCTTCATGCGAAAGCAGAAGCTTGTGTGCATGCAACGGCATCTGTTGAACCAGGGTCGAAGTTATCGTCGCGGGATTCGAACCAGCGTTATCCGGTTCCAAGTAACCTGTCTTGATCCCCGCGGCTATAACACCGACTACATCTCGAGTTATTGCGTAGATCTTTCAGTGTTCGGTGAAGTGCTTCCAATGCACGTTTATGCGCCATTGTGCATTCGTCCCAGATGATGATTTTCTATGCTGATAAAACTTTGGCCATTGCGGAGTGTTTTGCAATATTACATGTTGGTTCTTCAATAGTTTGAAGATTTAACGGTAATTTTAATGCTGAATGAGCCGTACGGCATCCTTCTAACAATGTGGCTGCTATTCCAGAGAAAGCAACTGCAACCGAAATGCTGGATCTCGCACGAACAGTGGCTAAAATTACTGACATTAGGATTGTCTTACCAGTTTCACCAGGGGCATCCAGGAAATATAAACCACCATATTCATCATCAATTGCCTTCATCAATGTATCATAAACTTCCTTTTGTTGTTGATTTGACAGGGGTACATTTGTTTGAACTATTAAATATAATTCCTGGTGATCATATTCTCTTTCCCGTTCAAATTCTCGATTAAATGCGTCATTTATTTTACGATTTAGCGCTTTCATTCCTAATCTGACTAATAAATTACCGCACATGAGGTAACACATGTCTTTGGTCAAGATCAAAGCCTGATTATGTATCTCCTCATTCATTTGAAGGTCGGGATTTCTTGAACGAAATTGATGTAAAATGTCTTCCGACATATTATCCTTGTCTTTGTGCCACAGGTTAGATGGGCTCGATGGAAACCATGTCGAAATGATGATAGCAAATAATGTGCGTATCTGACTTAATTATGCAGAAATAATTGCATCAACGATTGTCGTCTCCCAATGGGTATGCACATGCAGCACGATATGTTGGGAATACTGTAGCATTAACAGTCCGAAGTGAATCAAATGACGTTGGACCACGCATATTTACCAGCAACAACCGCAAATAGAAACATTCAACATTCTTTGGATGAACTGTATACGAGTATATACGACCAAGAGCATCAGTAGAACGCGCATCTGGATAACCCAGAACCGCATCGCCTTGTTGCGTCTTAGAAAATTCCTCAATGAAGCATTCCAAGTATAATAACGTGGCATTTCCGAGTAAAGCAAAGTTTGTGCAAACGGATCTCTTTGGCAGATCGCAAAAAAACTGGTCAATGTTGTCGCTGGAGGTGTTTCAGCACGTTGAACAACATTCGAAGCCGTAAAATATACTCTTTGACCATTTTCCAGATGCACCTCCAAATGCACAACAGGAGGATGACGTTCATGAATAGGGAATGCGAATATATGCTTTTATATTTCACTTTTATATTTCCGGTTCGTAGTCCGTAGTCCAGTGGTTAACACATTGGACTCGTGAATGGAAGGTTGTGGGTTCAAATCCCGGTGGAGCACAAAAATATATACCATTTATATTTTCATATATGCTCTTAGCTGGATTTTAAAATTCATATATCTTTACCAAAGACCAGACACCAAAGGTCCATCCAGCCTTGCAACAACTGGGTCTTGCTTGAGAATTGACGCTTTCTTCAGCGACGACCACTCTCTCAGAGGGCTCATGAGGTAAATAACAAAAAAAGCGTTGAATAAATAATCCTGATATATATAAACGGTTCATCAAGCCTGTACAAAAAAAAGGATCTTGCTTGAGAATTTGCGCTTTGTAGCGACGACTACCAGGCTTGTAGCAACATCTCTGTGGCACCCTTCTTGGGTGATATAGACCCCCAAGCCTTTCAGGAGTTGGGGAGTCTCCCGAAAAAGGTTCCCTTAAAACAAAAAAATATATATATTGACCATTCAATGGATTTTTCATTTTGATGGTCCATAGTGTTGAAATGGACTTTCTTAGAAGTATGATGTGGAAAACACGGAGTGACAGGGGGAGGAATGATTTTGTTAGGAAGAATGTGGTGCAAGAGAAAGTGTGAAAGTGAAGATTAAAAGAAGTTTGTTAAGATGGTTTGGGCATATGGAGAGAATGAATGAGGAAAGACTGACGAAGAAAGTATATGTTGGTAGAATAGATGGATGTCGTGGTAGAGGAAGACTGATAAGGTATGGATGGACCAAATATCCGAAATTGCGAATGAATGGTATATCCAGAGTCATAATAAAAGAAGAGCCTGTATGAAGAAGGTTATGACTCTGGAGGAAATGAAAGAAGTATGTAAGGATAGAAAGAAATGGCGGTTGATAATGTTGGCGGCTAGGGTTAATTAAAGGGAAATTTGTTTTATGTTTTAGTTTTTAGATGTCCTTATATATTATTATTTATTGATTTAAAAAAATGAAATTTGTCCTGTATGTTCCTTGACTTATAGGTTGGTATGCAGCTGACCACCCATGCTGTAAAAATGGTTCGCTTTGCCAATGTTTGCCCTGTTTCAGAGAAGGACGGCAAGAGTTGCAGCCTGGTGAATGTTCATTTGAGATTTGGTTTTTATATTGTAGGTTCACATGAGGCATGTGAACTTATACGTGTCTGGTTGTGAGAATGCATGTTATGTGAATCTCCAATGTAACATATCTTTGCAACTTAGATTAAATTAGATATTGAAATCATATCCGCTCTGATCACGACTTTGTAGTCATCATTTGGCATGCGTTCCAAAGCACTCTTAAGCACAGCCTTACCAACGCATGATGTTCATGAAGTAGTTGCTGTAGATCTTTTTTTTTTTTTTTTTTTTGTTTGTTGTTTGTTGTTTTATTATTAAACGGCACTTAGTGCCTTTTACATGAAATGGTTACATAGTTTCAAAAATAACACAAATACATAAAAATACCAAAAAGATGTAAAGTATATGAAAGTAAAATGAAACAAATAAACACAATAACAAAAACTATATAAAAATAAGAATAAAAATCAAAGTTACTATCTAGAGAAAAAATATAAATCAAAAAATATAAATCAAAAATCAAATGAAATATACAAGCAACAGAAATAAAAACACTATTCATCCAAAAAGTACCTCAACAGACCAGCTCTATACCTATCAAAGTTATTGTTGGGTGGGTCAAAGTCCAGTGTACAGGTATTACCACTACGTTGAAGGCGATTTATGCAACTGTTATATTGTGCATTTGTATTGGAAGCTACAGGGCGATAAGGAACTATCTGACGAGATCCCTGTCGCGGAACAAAAAAATTAATAGTTTCAAGCAACATCGGGCAATCTATTAGACCATTCTTAATTTTATAGAGTGTGAGTAAATCAATAATTTTTCTCCTATTAGACAAACTAGTTAAATTAAGTAAGGAGTTAAGGAAGATGGGGTCAAAATTAGCAATAGGAATATTTAGTTTAAAATTAACGATTTTTAAAAATTTAGTATGAACTTTTTCAATATTGTCAATATGGACCGAGAAGTGAGGAGACCAGATGGTAGAACAGTATTCTAAAACGCTACGGACCAGTGAAGTATAAAGAATTTTTATTGTTTGTAAATCACGGAAATCTTTGGTAATTCGGAAAACAAATCTTGAAGAATTGCTCTTTTCATTGCTGCATTCATCTCTTGACATCGATCAAGTTGTTTCCCAATCGCTTCATTGCAGTTCACATACCGACGCGGCGCTCTTCACGCGCAATTTCTTGTTCTTTTTCACTCCTGTCACTCGCAATGTTTTGAATCCTTAATGCATTACAGCTTCCTCGGGAAAGATTTGATCGCCTTGGTGGTGGCATGGCTTTTTA
Source organism: Agapetus fuscipes (assembly GCA_951799405.1). Classification (NCBI taxonomy): domain Eukaryota; kingdom Metazoa; phylum Arthropoda; class Insecta; order Trichoptera; family Glossosomatidae; genus Agapetus; species Agapetus fuscipes. The sequence goes on from OX637342.1 coordinate 8,332,128, forward strand.
AATATTTTTTTGGGTACATTAGATTCATAGAAACTTAAAACAAATCGGTCAACTTCAATTATTCACAGACTCCATAACGTTTAGCTGTCAGTTGCATTTTGTTTATATTTTTAAAAAAAGAACGGCTAGACTGTTTTTTACGGATTGCTTTCAGTTGCGTTTTTTTTTATTTATACCTACCACGTTTTATGTCACTTGAAAAAAAGTATAAAAGAAAGGATGAAAAGGATATCAAAAGTATTTTTTGTCCTTTTCCTGGTTCTAAGCTACCTCCCTACCAATTTTCAGCCAAATCAGTTCAGCCGTTCTTGAGTTATGGATAGTGTAACTAACACGACTTTGTTTAATATAAATAGATTTGGGGAACCGAAAACGTATTATTTATAAATTAAATGTTTATTCCTTATGTGGAAAGTTTGTCTTTATTTTTGTTCCAAAATACAAGAAACGGCCGGTCCGTAGTCCAGTGGTAACACTTCGGACTCGTAAATGGAAGGTTATGGGTTCGAATCCCGGCGGAGCACAAAAAAAATGTATACCATTTATATTTTTAAATATTATGCTCTTTGCTGGTTAAAAAATCATAAGAACTTTTACTAAAGACCGGTCACTGAAGGTCCATTCAGCCTTACAGCAACCTAGTCTTGCTTGATATTGATTTTGTATAGCGACGACCAAGCTCGTAAACAATACCTCTGCAGCACTAAAATAAGTGTGTTATAGACTCCTAGAGTCTCTGAAATTTAGAGAGTCTCCCGCACACGGTTTTTTTGAAAGTAAGTGCTATTTTTAGACTGCCGTGAAAAAGATGTGAGAAACGAATTGATCAGTTTTAGTAAAGTAGGCACGTAGCAAGTGACGTCACCAACGAGAAGAGTCCTCCATGGAAATTGCCACTTTCAAAGATTAGTCGACTTTTTCCCGCAGCGGGGAATGTAATGAAGCAATACAAATTCCCGGCCGAGGTCGGGCACGCCTCTAGCCAGCAGGAAAATGATCCGTCTTGTTTATCCGGTGTACTCTTTTTGCGACCCTATCCAATAGGATGCTGGACGGATATTGGATCCATAAGGAATGATAGTATGACGAGCCTAGGACAAGCTATTACTCCCATGTCGTTGTAGGAATTTAAGTTTACTTTTTTGATAAAAAAATGATTTTATAAAGGAAGAGAATAACTTTACTTTACTTTGTGAAAAAGCTTTCTATACTAATCTTTTATCTTAATTGAAAAGATACATTCAAATTTAAGAATCATATTAAATGCATGCCCACAAGCAGGCACATGCAAGTTTGCTGCATGTGTATATACAAAATAAACCAAACCTCACATGAACGTAAAGTTTGTAACTCCTGTCGTCTTTCTCTGATACCGAGGTGGCATTATTAGTCAAAGAAGAGATGAAGATTTTCTGAAGAAGATTTTGATTTAGATTTTACAGAAGCTGCAAAAAATGAGATCTTTTTGATAAAAAATATAATGATAACATTTTATTTGGTGAGGTGGAGATTGGAAAATGAAAAAATAACATTATTTTGCGATTTTATTCCCTTGAATATCCATAGGGTTTCTATTTACACAATTACAAATCTATGTTTGTATAATGATATAGAAATTGAATACATAAACAGTTTGAATACTTTACCTACATACAATGAACTCGGCAAACTTAAAATGCGTCGAAAAAAATTATGTCACTTGGCTGAACTAAAGACAAAAGATTTTAATACGGTATTATGTAGGTGTTTAAAATGACTCTCAAATGCATGTATTTCGAAATGCTGTAAAACATAAAAAAAATCCTTGATCATCGGGAATCCATTTTATATTTATTATGTGTGACGTCACATAGCGGAGATATTTTTTTATTGTGTCAGTTTTGTTTCTAGATTTATCAGCAGCTTTGCTACTAGCTTTATTGGTACTTTGTCAATGAATTTTTTTACATTGTAGTATTCAAAACCCTTCACAACGATCGCTCGTACTTCCGGAAATCTAATGAAACATGGTCTCTGATCTGACAGCCTGACTTAAGGCTGGTTCGCACAAGGCCACTGATTTAGTCAAGTAACGAGTAATTTAGTAGTGGGCGGGGCGCTACTCGCCCGTGAAGCGTTCGCATTACGGTCCAGTACAGTACACAAGTGCGAAGTTGGCTGCAGAAAGCCCTTTCTATAATGGCGGAAAATTTGAATTGGCTGCAGTTTGAAAATATTAATTGAGTATTAAAGTCATGTTATTATAAAGCCCTTTAAATTGGCTATGGTTTGGTAATATTAACTGATTTATGCCCGGCCACCTAGCTAGGAGCCTGTTTAGCAAACAACTTCGAAACTCGACTTTTGTAAATTCGAAATGTATTTTATGGTTTATAAAATAATATACACATTTTAAATAAAAACAACACATGACTATTTGATGTTTATAATAATATCTACCATTTACGCTGCAAACATTATTTTTTAATTGAATTTTTATCTTTTCAATGATGTGTACAAAGTATATTTTGTATGCACACACTATAATACGGCTCTAGTCTGCAGCTGCATTCAGATGCATCTCTCTGTTGCGTTTTTCGTTGTTGACAATTAACATCAATATTCAACATGTAAAATCGGCATTTTCAAATACACGGCGGTCACCAATCAATTATCAAGTTAAAGAAGAAACATGGTTCAACTTTTCAGAGGCTGACCGCGAGAAACTTGTTCAATCCTGCTACATACGCCTCTCACGTCTGTCACAGATATACCAGCTGATGGTTTACAGTGGCATAAAATTGTAATGCCTCTAATTAGTTATCCCCGTGTGTCACTGAATTGTTTCTGTACAAAACAATAAGTAACAATCCATCTGAAGGATATCATCTGAAGCCTGTGATATGACAAATTTATGGTAGGTACCTATAAACATCGATCAATGTAAAAGATCGATGTTTTTAAATACGTAATAAATTCATGGACGATAATAGTTATTTCCACAACATCTTTACCAAAACTATATTTGTACAGCTCTATTGTCAGCAAGGAGCTACATGATTGTATTTTTGACAGCTGATATCCGCACCAAAAATCGATGTCATACTATTCTTATCGAAAAAAAATTACCTTTCTCAAAACTTTTTGGAAGTAGATAAGTCCTAGCAACTTCTATATTCTCAAGAGTTTCTAAAAAAACAAGGATATCGGTGTGCATATCCACTTATTTACAGTTTAAACATGACATAACCTCACTGACATAACCTCACTGACAGGTCGCTAAGTTTAGGGAGCAGAGCATCGGGCTCGCAAATATAAGAAGTTCTTAAGTACTTAAATATTTTTAAACAGCACTTTATCTTTAAATATTCTTGCTGAAAACGGGCATTATCTTTTCAAACTGCAGCCAATTTAAATTGCCGCCATTCTTGCATTTCCGTTTCCCCGCCAAGAGTGAGCGGCCAATGGCGCGGCCGCTAATAAACTCGACTCGGACTCGGGCTTTTCCGTGGCTCTTCGGACTCGGACTTTTCCGTGGCTTCTCGGCAACACTCGCCCACGGACGGTGGGCGGGGCCGCTACTTGCCCGAAAAAATAGAATGAAATGGATCGGCTTGACTAAACCATTGACTTAACTACTGGACTAAATTGTTGGGGTTCGCACACGTTTAGCCACTAAATTACTCGTTACTTGGCTAAATTACTCGCCTTGTCCGAACCAGCCATTATAGCCGTTTCCACTCCTATAGGTATTCCGAGTATAAAACTTTATGCCAATCTCACCTCGATTGCGTAAATCAAAAATGTTCGAAATCAAACCCTGCAGTTCTAGTTGGTATTTTAGTTTTCATACAGTTCCTTGACTTATAGGTTGGTATGCGGCTGACCACCCATACTGTAAAAAATGGTTCACTTTGCCAATGTCACTCCTGTTTCAGGGAAGGACGGCGAGAGTTGCAGGGCTGATGTTCATTTGAGATTGGGTTTTTATATTGTAGGTTTAATATAAACCTTAAATTATATTATATTTTTTAGGGTGGATTTATTATCACAGTGAAAGTCCATTTTTAGTTATTTAAAAAATTCAAAAGGAAACAAAGTTTTAATTCACTTTTTTATTTTTTTTTGTGCTCGAATATTTTCGCCTAATGAGGCATCTTCAGGAGCAGAATGGTTACCATTCTGCTCCTGAAGATGCCGAGCACAAAAAATAAAATAAAAAAAGTGAATTAAAACTTTGTTTCCATTTGAATTTTTTAAATAACTTAAATTATATATATATATATTTGCAGCTTAGATAAGATTAGATTAGATACATTTTTGGTAGAAACTCTATTGGAGTGATTGACTGTGAGAATATTGGAAATTTCACACCAGAACAGTAAAAAGTGGGCAGTAGTTGCAATTATGTGAACGTTACTGTTTAGCCACTATTCTGCTAAATGTTCAACAATCTAAACAGATGCGTCATTTTTTTTTTAACTCATCAGATATATTTTATATCCTCGTGCTTTCTGTCGTTTATCTCCATAGTGCTGTCGTATCTTCCATATTGTTTTGTACTTTAACCGCGAACGCGATCCAGGGGAGTTTGTGTTAATGTCATAGGTACCTACTCGAAGATATTTCTTCTCACTAAGCAAATTGGAGCTATTTACAATTGCACTTCTTTCATTAAACCAGTTTTATCTCGATTGTTCTCTTTCACATTCACTTTATTCTCTCTTTTTGTCAAATCATTCTTTTTATACGTCCAAACCATCTCATTATAGCGTTTTACCACTTGCTTACCACTTACCGCTTACCACTGACAACTTGCCACTTGCCACTACCGTTTTATCCCCATGGTCCAGTAGCGATGAGATTGACGGCCTGTAAGAGAGAAAGATGGATGCGGCTGATGATCAGGCCGGCTCTGCGTAAATGGCCGCCATTTGTAAACCATCTAACCGACTCAAATATAGATACACAAATTAATGATATCCTTACCCCGAGTAAACAGCGTTGCGTAAATTTCCCTCCATTGCGTGAAAATGTATGAAAACTAAATCACTCACTGAGAGTGCCGTCGTACATTCCATACATTTTGGGCAATCGAGCTGAGTTTACGCATTTTTTATACTCGCGGTACTTATCGGACACTCACTATGTGTGGAAGAGTTATAAAACAAGTGTACAGTGGTTTCTTGCCTCAACCTTTTGCTTGCACGAGGAACTTCTTCCTTCACTTTCACGCTGAAGAAGCCCATCGCAGACGTGGGCGAAACTTCCAGAAGCTCCAGCTCCCACAGACCACGGCAACAGATCCCGGAAAGCAACTCTCGAGCATCATCAGCCGGCCGTGTAGGCCTTAAACTCCTATTAAAGGTCAACAATCTCAAAAGTTACAAATATACTGTGACGAATGTATGATTGTATGTCTACTTATGATTGCGTATCTGTGTGTTTTTTTAGTATGAATGTCTTTAGACCAACGGTTTCCAAACTTAATACTACCATGCCTCCCTAAAAAAAATGTTTTTCCGCACCTCCCTACCTACGTTTTATTTTTTTATATGTATTCTGATACTACTATGGACACATTTTTGGCGTCTCCCATGGCCATAGCCCTCGCCTCCCAGTTTGGAAACCGCTGTTCTAGACGTAAGTATTTCGATGTTTGTACTAGTGTTTGCTCGAAGCTTCTCATTAAGAAGATTCTGGAATGGTCTGGTGTATGCTAGAGTAGCCCTTCTTTACATATAAATGATGGCGATGGATGAAATTGAGGCCAAGAAAATCGTAACAATACTTAAAAACCTGTGTACAGGATTCCAGGGATGCGAACACAATATTACTTCATCCGTCTTTAAGGTTAGAGAGACATTGCAGAAAAATACAGTTCTTGATGATGCAGCGCTTTTTATTTCAAGAAGGTGCAAGTTTACAACGATAGTCTTGGTCTAATATTCGACGGGAAAAGAACGAAAATACTTACATGTTGATTCGAGTTTAAATACTCTTCAAAGTCAACCTTTATCAATGATGTAACAATAACAACAGCAATGCCATAGGGTTGAGGTTGACTAATTTATATCCCCCATACATATTTTATTTAAGTATTGAACTTACCTATTATTATTTAAATGCTTCTTCTTCTTCTTGTGCCACTTCTAACGAAGATCGGCGATCATCATAGCTATTTTGATTTTTGATGCTGCGGCTCGAAATAGGGACTTGGTGCTTCTGCCGAACCACTGTCGCAGGTTCTTCAGCCACGATGTACTTCGGCGTCCCTGAGATCTTCTCCCCTCAATCTTACCCTGAATGATAAGATGAAGGAGACGGTACTTCTCATTTCTCATAATGTGACCGAAGTACATTAGCTTTCTCTGCTTAATGGTAGGCAGGAGCTCCTTTGTTGTGCGCATTCGTTGAAGGACTTCTTCATTGGTGACTCGATCACGCCAAGAGATCCGAAGTATTTTTCGGTATAGACACATCTCGAATGCTTCAATACGTCTCTCCAGTGCCTGCGTGAGAGTCCATCCCTCCATACCATACAGAGCGATTGGGAAAACGTAGCACCTCACTATGCGCTTCCGGAGTTCAAGGCTTAAATTTCGGCACAACAGTAATTTGCTCATTTTAGCGAAGACATTTCGGGCTTGCTCTAGTCTGATTCTGACTTCTTGACACATGTCCCACTTTTCGTTGACCACACATCCCAGGTACCTGTAACTAGTGCATCTTTCAATGCTTTCGCCATCTAGTTTAAATGCTTGTGTCAATGTTATTTTCAACTCTCAAAAATCCCAAACAACCTGACTTTGCCAGCTTTGTACGTTACAGTTAAACACTAGAGCTACTTATCTAATATGTATATCAGAATTGATGATATTTTTTCGGACACTCTCTCTAAATTACGGAGGCTTTAATGAATTGCCTCGATTTCCCGCGCAAAAGTATGGACTCTGTACCCCAAGTGTACAACTTCACGTGTAAACTCAGCCGTGGTCTTTGCCAAAATGTGTATGGAAATTGAAACAGTGCCTTTAGTGAACGTTTTAGTTTCTGTACTTTTTGTGTAAACGATATGATAGAGTGTAATTGTGAACACAGTAGAGGCGGTGATTGATGGAAAATTCGGGAAATCTAGTTTATTTTTTTTGTTTTTCCGTGTTAATAAATGTTTTTGGTAATCCAGTATTCACAGACATAAATGAAACAAAAGAAGAGATAAAATAATGAATGAGAAAATTACTTTTAAGAACGTTTAAAATAAGAGAGAAGCCTTTTTTCATTATTTTAAGTTCTTTGACTCAAAGGTTGGTAAGTTATGGTAGAAAAAAGACTCTTTTCGTCGGTCGGTAGTCCAGTGGTAACACTTCGGACTCGTAAATGGAAGGTTGTGGAATCGAATCCAGGCGGAGCATAAAAAAATATACCATTAATATTTTCAAATTTGCTCTTCGCTGGGTTGAAAAATTCATACACCTTTACCAAAGACCGGTCATCAAAAGGTTCATCCAGCCTTACAGCAACTGGGTCTTGCTTGAGAATTGGCGTTTTCGACAGCGTTTTTTTTTCGCATATTTTGTACATTAAAATGTACAAAATATGCGAATTTCTTTAAAGCTCTTCAGAATACAAATGAATTGAAAAAAATGTTTAAGGCCAACATAATTTTCCTTTCTACGAAAACTGACAAATAAAAATTATAACATTGCTTTTATTACACAACAAAGGCTTTCATAAAACTCAAAACGCAAAGCAAAAATATTATAACCTCAAATTATGTTGATAATTGAATTGCGGCATTTCGCCATTGTTTTTCTCGTTTTTCGGTTGTTTATTCTCCTTTATAATGCAATTATGCTGGGAACGCCACATCGGTAATGCAATAATAACGAAAACAAGTGAAACAGTGAACAAGTGAACCAGTAAAAACAGTGAACGAGTAAAGCAGTACACGCCAGACCATTAGCATATTCATGAGTGCATTGTCGAGACTTTAAAAAGGTACAATTTGGTGGTGAAAATACATTAAACATTTAATCCAACCCAGAAAAAAATCCTTACTGTATTCAGCTCAAAAGCCTTGAAGTCTCAGGGCTTCCCGCACCATAATCCTCCAGGACTCTTTGTCTTGTGCTGCTTCCCTCCATGGTTTACTTACTCCGAAGATATCCGCGTTGGTTTTGACACTGTTTGCCTACCGATCTGATACCGGTGTGGGTAGCATTTAAGACATTTCTGATTATCCTGCTGTCCTCTGAACGTACAACATGTCCGGCCCACTGAAGTCTTCTTGATTTCAATACTGAGACAATATTTGGGTCTTAAAATATGGACCTCGTCTCCTCGTTGGTACGGATGCGTCACGAGTCATCCACAGATACAATGCAACAAAGCATTTTGTTCTCAGAGACTCCAGGCTTAACATCCGTACAACACATCTGGTCAAAGAATGGAAGTGTTAGAAATTAGACGCAGGAAGTAAACAGGGCCTTCATTACAAGATAGTGGCGTACCTACCTTTGCGAATGTAATAATGCATTATCTAATCTATAATCTAAGTTGCACAGATATATTTGCATTTAAGGCTCATATTTAGTGCATGCCTATAAGCAGGAACATGTAAGCTCGCGTTTATACGTGCTGCATACAAAATAAAGCTTCCCATGAACATAAACTTACATTGCAGTTCTAAAAGTAGCACTGCACTGTCAGGTAAAATAGGTTTTTTTTATATTTGAAATTTTCCGTCGGACGCAACTAAATACTGCCTTTAACTGTCGGTTTCAGGATATTCTGGTAGTCAAGGCTGATACATAGATGCAAATAAGGCAGCAACCGACACAGCCGCGTGCTTTATTTTCAAAACAATGCTTACATCAAATTTCAATTTCAGAATATACATAGTTTCCAAGTTATGGGCTTGAAAAGGAGGAATTTTGAGCGCGATTTATTCTTTCAGGATATTTTTCAGGACTTGAAAATTGCCTGAAGCGGTTGGACCCAAAACTTGTGAAAGAAATAAAATATTTTATTGGAATTTCCATATAAACCTTTAACTTTATTCAAAACCTTGAAAGTTAAACTTATAACACGAGAGTATAATATTCTCTTTAACAAAAAATAGGAAGATAAATGCAACTAAGTTACACATATAGTGTAACTTCTTGCCTGCGTTATCCCCGAAGGGGTCGCATGTGGCGCTTCGGGACCTATTTATTTTTACAGGTAAGGGGGCCGGCCTCACACCAACCACTTTCAGTTGAAGTGGGGGTTTCCCAGCTCCCGGGGAGGGCTGGTTCTCATTTCTTGTGAAGGCTGAGTAAACCTTTGAGATCGAACCCTTGCTCTCGGCATGGAATGCAAGCATTCTACCAATTGAGCTATTGTCCTTTTTACGAGCTTGATCGTCGTCGCTACAAAGCGCCAATTCTCAAGCAAGACCCGGTTGCTGTAAGGCTGGATGAACCTTTGGTGACCGGTCATTGGTAAAGGATTTATTTTCAACCCGGCGAAGAGCAAATTTGAAAATATAAATGGTATATTTTTTGTGCTCCGCCGGGATTCGAACCCACAACCTTCCATTAACGAGTCCGAAGTTAAGATTTACGAGTCCACTGGACTACAGACTGGCCAAATTGTGAATATTTTTTACGTTTCAAGGTCTTTTAAAGTTAAAAATAATTTAAAAAAAGTCAGAATCCCGTCTAATCTTGTTCTTAATCAAGTATGGTAACAACTATTTGCCTTTACTGAGAGTTGGCAACTGGTCACCTTAAACCAACCAAATCTTGAGGTTTGATTTACAGAAAAACAGCGCTAAGCTAATTTTGCCTAATATTTATGTATCAGAATAGAGAAGTCATTTTTAGAGTATGCTTGGTCAACATCATGAAAATCTGTTCTTCAAAGAAAATGTAAAAAATAGAATTTCATCATAAAACATTATTTAACCCTACGTCCCTACCTATCAGGTACGTGAATATTTCCTTCTCGTTCAGAGTCTTGTCTTTTTCTTTCTTGATGGATTAGTGGTCATCCATCATGGCGCCTATTCTGAACCTTTCCATCAACAAAATGGATACACCTGCATTTTTATTCAGTAGCCGGGAGATAATTCATTCCCTGCCTTCGCTTCGGTACCAAAAATAAGCTCCATTATCATAGACTAGACTAGACTAGGGACTAGAGAGTATAATCTGATACTGTTTTATATACGTCTATTGGGTCTCGTCAGATTGGTGCGCCGTTACTTATAGGTTGTTATGAGGCTGACCACCCATACTGTAAAATCTTTTGAAACGTTTTGAAACATTTTGCCAACGCCACTTCTTTTACAGAGTCTGGTACTTAAAGTTACAGGGTATATGTTCATTTGAGAATTGGGTTTTTAAGGTAAGTACAAACGCAGTATGCAGCAATTGTATCAACCTTTTCACACGAGAATCATTCTGTCTGGATGGTTTGTCTATGATTTGTCCATGGATTAACGAATCAAAAGTCGAATAATGTATGGGGATGTATGAAAGCTTTCACATGGTCTGTATGGCAATCCATAGACAAACCATTGACAATCCGGGCAGAATGGTTTTCGTGTGATCAGGCTGTAAATATTTATATAATTGGCAACTTAGATTATAGATTATACAGGAGAGGATATGTACATATTTTGCACAATAAAAAACGGATTCTACAAAATGTATGTATGTAGTGTAAAAAATAACGTATTATATTCCCGAATACGTTTAACAAATTTTTTTATATTAATTAAATAAACACAGGTTTAATTTACTTTTATTTTTTTTATTTTTGTCTAGCACTTTCGCCTACAAGGCATCATCAGGACAATCTTTATTATCGTTAATTATTTTTGATGACGCATTTACTTTCTAACTATTAATTTTCAAATTAATAAAAAATCAAAATAATTTGTATTTGATTACGGGGCAAGTAAAATACATTATATACAACCGGTTATTTTAGAATTGAAATTTGTACTGCATTAAATGACAAATCTGAGATAACTTACATTTTAACAATTTACTGTTCGCAAAACTTCAGTAGTTTAGTAGTCTTTTTATTCGTGACAGAGCTTTCAGAACTGTTACGCAAGTTTAAAACTTTCCGTGTAAACTAAACCATAGTGCTTACCAAGAAATGTATTGAAACTAAAACAGCGTTTGTAGTGAGAGCTTAAGTTTTTTGATAAACTCTTGACGTAAAGTATTAAACTTCGCATGCTCGAATCAAAGTTTCGTGTCTTTTGCATAACTTTGCCGGTCGTTACTTTTCCACTACGGTTCCTCTCCAACGCTACACAACAACTTGAAGTAAAGAAAGAAAAAAGAAGAGCGTAACAAGCTGAAAAAAGATCGGGAAAAACTCGAAGAAAGAAGGAAAAAAGAAACCTTTTAAAGGCAATGTCTTTTGTCATAGGAGCATTATTGCCTTTGTAGTCAATTCTAAGAGACTCAAATTATTATCTAGATTTTTTTTTTGCTTATTGGAAGAAAGAAGCTGTAATAGGAGTACAGGTGGAAAGAGATGCTGAATTTAATTAATCATTAAGAAATGACACCTTTTCATAGTAGACAAGAAACTGGAAAGAGTGTAGATCCTCGTTAAAAAATAAATACAAGGATTTTTTTTAATAATGTAGGACTTCTATTTATATTAAATTTATATCTATGATTACAACTATAGACCTTGATTTTTCTTTATGTTGGTATGAGGTGTATAAAAACTCACAATCTATGCCGTAAAAATTGGGTTACTTTGCTAATGTCACCCGTGTTTTAGAGAATGGCGGACACGAGCAACATTGCACCTCGAAGAAAAATGCAAAAAGGATGAATATGTAATGTAAATTCTTAGATGGCGTTATGGCATTTAACGTGTAGCGTGTGGAACCTATTTATTTTCACCCGTAAGGAGGCTCACATTATGCTAACCTTTTAAGTGGGGATTTCCCTGCGTTTGATGGGGGCGTTCTCATTTAATTGTGAAATCTGAGTAAGCCTTGCCGGTTTTTTCATTTTGTTTTTTTTAGTAGTGGAAAATCGTTTCTAATTCAACCGTAGCATTCTGGCATTGAACGAAAGCGCTCTACTAACTGGGCTGTTTCACATGTAAATAAATATTTCTGCGATTTGGATAAGATAATAATTAAAATATTATTCATCTCGCAAAGTTTCCCTTGTATCCTACATTTTCACAACAGTTTTCCATGGGCCAGTGTTATTTAGAATTTGCATTTGAAATTCGGTCTCAAAGCGACGGAAGTAATTTTCGCGAGAAAGCAGGTTCGGCATAATTCGGCAAATTTCGGATTCATAGACCTGTGCCCCTAGTATAAAACATTACGTCAACTCACCTCGATTGCGTAGTTAAAAAATGTATGTAATTTACAACGGCATTCCTACACAGTGATTTAGTTTTTATACATATTTTCGATTTACGCAATCGAGGTGAGTTTACGCAATGCTGTATACTGGGAGTACAGAATAAATCGGCGGAATTTGATGGATGTGACAGGACAGACGTGTTTTTCGGCATAAACGAAAATATTGCCCTTGTTTGGTCGGCGGCAGACCACAAAAGGAAAAATCGGCACTGAATTATATAGAGAGCGTGATTTATATCGAAATCCAAATGTATTGATTTATGGATGTAGGTATATGTGTATTTTATTTTATCAATTTGTGTCTGAAATATGTTGGGTTTATGAGGAAAAAAGTGTGTAGCCTTTTCAATTTTTTATGTAATTTAAAAAAAAATACTAGCTGTACCACGAGTGTTTCATTACGCCATTCAGTTTTTTAGGATCCTTTTAGGATTCAGAAGAATTAAATCATTTTTTTCCACAAGTGTATGGTCGATAGTTCATATGGTATAGTGATTGCACTCCATACAGAGAGTTCGGGCTCGAATCCCACCAAGAGTGTTTATTTCAAACACAAAATAAAATACCGACAAGGTTAACTCAACTTTTTTTATTTTCTGCAGAGTTGTTTCCTTTTCTTCATTTAAAAATAAATATTAATGAAAAATCGTCTTATCCTGTACCTAATTTAAAACATTATTATTAAATAATTTCAGGGTTTTATGTCAACTGTAAAAAAAACACTCAGCTAATACAAGGAATAGATTTTACATTGCAAATTTATGAAAAAATTAAACAAAGCTTTTCTGAAAAGTTAATCTTCACAATGGGTAAAATTACCCCTCAAGTGAAAATTTTGAAATATTTTCAAGGGAAAAGTATTTTCGTACCGAATATTTTTAAGGTTAGGTTGGAATGAGAGGGATGACATTGCCACCCATCTCGCGGTCAGACCTCCAGGTCTGCTATTTAAAAATGTATTCATGGAATGTTTGAAGGTTAAAATCTGGGGAATATTTAGTGACCCTTAAAATAAAATTTCGGGAATCATAAAATGCCGTGCATGAAGGAAAAATGTTGTTCATAAATATTTTTGTACATAAATAACAAAAAGGCAAAGTTTTTAATTCGTTGAATTATTTTCAAAAATACAAAGATTTAGAACATGGATTAAGGAAAGGCCAGATAAAGATTTAAGGCGTTTATGCAATAAAATCTCATCGATAAATATTCAAACTGGAGTTACTTACAAATTAATGAGCGCATCTTCAATCGTCGTGCAGAAAGGGTGACTCCTGAAAACGTTGGCTACAACGCTTGCAAAAAGTCGATACTAATAACACAACGGCCCTACAGTTACAGTAAATTATAGAAAAAAGTGATGGATATGAATGAACTGAGAAAAGTATGTAAGATAGGAATAAGTTGAGGAAGCTCTGCGGAGGTTCTGACCACACCTAGTAAAACGGCGAAGGCGTTATAGTTACAGTTAATAATGGAAAAAGTGATGGATATGAACGAACTGAGAGAATAACGCCAGGATAGAAAAAAGTAAAGGAGACTCTGTAGAGAATCTTGCCACGCCTAGTGGAATGGCGACCGCGTTACAGTTACGTCTACCATATACATAGATGAAAGGTTTTTTTTACATAAAATATGACTCAAAATAAGGTTGTATGTCGATGTTTTTGTTGACGTAAATGTTTTACAGCTAACGAGTGCCCTGATTTGATTTCTGTTTTCCGTACCTAATTCTGGATTGATAATGCTAACAGAGGATCCGCTTCTGCCTGTGCATCGTGCGTGATCGTGGACATGCCAGTGTAATTATGGTGGAAGATGAACAAGGTGGGGGTTGGAGAGATATTTGATTTATTTTGATGTTTAATAGCCCTTTATAAAAAGTAAATAATTGTTAGGAATGAAAGAAATAAATAAGTAAATACCAATTGAATAATAGATAATCCAATTTAAATGTACTGGTATTTAATCAAAGTTGCAAAGATATATTGACATTGAAGGATCATATTTAACGCCGGCACATATAAGTTTGCGCTTACCATGTTGTGTGTGTAAACATAAGCCTACACGTGTCTGGAGACTTGCTTTCCGGGATATGTTGCCGAGATCTGTACCTGTAGACTGTAAGAGCTGGAGCTTCCGAACGTTTTTACCATGCCTACGATGGGCTTCTTTAGCGTGCATCAAGATCATCTTCATCATTTCACTTTTACGCTGAAGAAGCCCATCGTAGACATGAGCGAAACGTCACTTTTAAAATTCTTATTAAATGCATGCCCACAAACATACACATGTAAATTCACGCTTACAAATGCTGCATGTGTACTTACAAATTAGAATCCAAACCTAAAATAAACATAAACCCTGCAACCTGGACGACCTTCCCTGAAACAGGGGTGACATTGGCAAAATGAACCATGTTTTACAGTATGCGTGGTCAGCCTCATACCAATGCTTAGATGTAAAAATATCTTTAGGTATGTATAAAGATGAATTATTATACAAGGAAGAAGGATGGTCCTTTCATTGCAAGAAATAATACGAGTCTGAAATCTTCAATCAATCTAAAATCCATATTTCTAATTGATTAAAGAATGGAATGAAATGATTTAAGGGAATGTAATTTTCTTGGGTTGAACGTTCCGAGATGATTAGGGTGAAGGGAGCTCCCGCCAAATCTTTTAATCCGTCTTTTTCATCAAATCAATTTATATCGTAATCCGGTACTGATGGAATCCTGCTGGAACATTCTTCCGATGGAATTACAGGAAGAATTACTTACAAAGGTACCTTGTGGTCGGGTCTCAATTTTGTCTTCCTAAGTGGGTCTTGCTTGAGAATTGGCGCTTTGTAGCGACGACCAAGCTCGAAAAAAGTCCGGTCGATGTCTAAGTTGGTTAAAGGCTTGCATTCCATGCCGAGAGCAAGGGTTCGATCCCCACCGATTGTGTCAGAAATTTTCATTTCTCATTTCAGTGTCATCTCAGTTCAGATCCCAACATAAATACCTTCAAGGCTTAGTCAGCTTTTGAAAGAAATGAGAACTAGCTACGTCGTGAGCTAAAGTGGTTGGTGTAAGGCCAACCCCCCTACTTTTAATTTCTATAATCTATCATCTATGTTGCAAAGGTATATTGATATTTAAGGCTCATTTTTCATGCGTACCCACACCAGGCACATGTAAGCGCTTAAAATCTGTTGACCAAGCATGGGAATTAACTTTTTATACATTTTATTTGAAAAAAAAAGAAACATTGAAAAAAAGATACTTATCCGATCGCCATCACACTACACGTAAATTATTCCGAAAATATTTTACATGTTTTCTGAAAATTTTATTAAAATCGGTATTAATAAAAAAATACTTATTTCGTTTAACTTTTTATATTTTAAAGCAAATTACTTTAAAAGTTTCATTTAAAAATCTGCGCACGGACGTCAAAAAACTGGACCGCGTGTTCATTAGAATTCTATTTGAAGCGCTTACACCAATTACACTAAGAACCCGCGCTACCTACTAAACAAGCAGAGACATGCACCACTGGACTATCGCAACATTATTTGTACGGAGTTTTACAAGATGTATGTGAATTTTTTATTTCTCGTTCAAATATAACGCAGGAAAGTATTGAGTTTGGCGGTTTGAACAATTTCTATTTTTCTGATTCCTGATTGTTATTGAGCAATCTTTTACAGTGTGATTCACACACAAAAAATCCATGGCTCAACCGCCACCTAACGTGAATTTTAATTACAAGACAACTATGATCCATGGATAAGCTATGGATCAAATATGTTGAGAAAAGCCCTGTTCGTAATAAATACCACTTTTGTTTCTTACCGTCTTCTCCTTCTTCCTCGGTACACTCCTGGACGTAGGCTTTCTCCAATCTTCTACATGCTTTTCAATCGGCTGCTGTGTAGATCTTTTTTTTAATTCCACATTTCGATGTTTAGTTAAATAGAGCAACATAGCAATAAGTCTATATTCCGTGATCTGTGGTCACCACGTTTGCCAGTCAGGTTGGTGACTACCTGTTCGTTTATGGGGACTATTTTATCTCATCCCTAGCGTCCAGGTAAGCCTGACGAGCATTTTACTTTCCTATATATGATGTTCAATATAAGACGATCTAAGGACATACAATTTACAGGCATAAAATTAAATAATAGTGAATATTAACTTTTTTTCAATCGAGGCTTTCAAGCCTTATGTTCATTTGAGATTGGGTTTTTATGTTGTAACTCCACATGTGGCATGTGTAAGCGCGAACTTATACGTGTCTTCTTAAGGGAATGCATTTTATATTAATTTTGAATGTAATGTATCTTTGCAACTTAGATTTAGATTAAGAAGGTTCACCATGACAAAAATGTCCTTCAAATAAACATCATCAAGAGGGGGGAGGATAGGAACTTACTCAATCCCAAAAATGACTGACAATTTGAAATGAAGATTAACTGTTTTACAAAACAGTGTTAAAAGGAGGAAAAGTGTTGTCTCTTTTTTTGCGGAGCGATTTTTTTCATTTGGCGTTGCAGCATAAACGTATGAATAAAATACAGTTGCTAAATCCCTCGGCTGAGCCATAAAGGCGCTCCTTTAAAATGTTTACTCTGCGCAGTTTACATTTCCACAATGGAGCACTGAAACATTGGCAAATTATTTATTTTGTAACGCTGCTTCAAGAGTGGAAATAATGTTCAAGTACCTCGCTTTACGAGCTATTTGGTAAACGAGCAACTTGGTAGACGAGTGTCTTGATAATGGACCGACTTGGTTAATGATTATAATGAAAAATAACTCAAAAATTAAATATCGGCAAGACTACCTAGGGTGAGAAGTCTCGACATATCTACTGATTATATACGAGTAGCTGGATACGAAAGATAAAACATGGTCACAATTTATTATCTGATCTTGTTGACAAATGTTCTCTAAACAATTTAATACTAATTGTATGAGATACATTTGACAACCCGTACCGTTAGTACGAGTTGCAAAACTTGAGTAATGTAAAGTTTACGGCAATTATTAAAGAGTGATTTCCCCAAAAATTTTGTTTTTGTTTGTTTGAACTTGATTTTCTTCATCACTGTAACTCTTTTGCTAAGACCAAGTGTAAGAAACAAAAACGGCAGATTTTGGGAGGAATCACTCTTTAATATTTTCCGTAAACTTTACTTTTCTTAAGTTTTTCAGCTCGTACTTAGGGTACAAATCAGCTGATCATGCATGGCCATATTTTATCGTTTAAAATTTATCTACGAGTATATTATTGGTAGATTTGTCGAGACTGCTGGGACAGGGTCTAATGCTCCATTTCACTCACAACTCTAACATTAAGGGATTCTTTGCGATTCTAAGTAGCATTTTAGATATTTTGAAGAAGTCAAAAAATAAATCCATCCATGTAACTCTGTACACTTGTGAAATCATGATTTCTGTATTTTTTACCGAGATTTGAAAAAGCACTTACACCCAGGAAAGGACAGTCAAAAAGACATATTTAAAAAAAATCCTATCGAATAAAGATGACGTTCGGGATAGTTGAATTAAGGACGAATGTTGAGGTATCCTGCACTTGCATAATACGTGATGTTTTCACTGCTTACATAAACCCCCTGGATTGTTAATTTACAAACAATGGCTTTCTCAAAATGAAAAGAATTGGCAAGCAAAATATTCGGTCAATGTCACAGTGGGAACGTCCTTTCGAGGATAAATTAATACACGGTACTTAGTCATCTGATTTATTGGCGCGTAACTAATAAACACGCAACACAATGGCTGCCGCTTAAGGAAGTGAGACTTCTCATTGAGCATTGCTAAACAGGCAGAGCTACGGGACAATGTATGGTTAGCCAACTCATATAAAAGCAACCTGTCAAAGGTTGGCAATCATCAGTCGAGATCCATCATCAGTGATCAACCAATCATTTCTTGCTCAACAATGAAGTGCTTCATAGCAATTGCGTTACTCTCTTCAATCTGCTTAGCTGAACCTCCGAGATACCGTTCAGCTAAATTGAATTCTCAGTTTGCAAGACAAGAGGAAGATCTTGGTGTGATACCGTTGAATGGAGAACCGATGGAAGACGGACAAAAAAGTGGTCCTTACCCACCTTCTGGATGGAAACCAGAAGGACAAAGGTTGGAATTGCCACCTAGACAACAAGTTGTAGTGAGATTCCCTCAGCAGAAATATGGACCACCGAAACAAGTTTATGGAACGCCAGCTACAGTGTATGGAGCACCAACAACTCCAAAAGCAGAAGAAACTACAACTGCTGCAGACACTGAAGAAACAACAACTCCTGTATCAGAATTAAACAACTTGAATGTTATCACTCAGAAATTACTTGAAGAAGGACGAGATAAACCGCAAAATGTCCAAGGGGCTTACTTTATTTTGTTGCCAAATTCCAGGCTTCAAAAAGTATTGTATAGTGTTCAAACAGATCCACAAAGAGGACAGTACTCATCTAGTGTTCAAACTGTTGGAAATGGACCTGTAGCTGGAAGGCTGATAAGAGTGTCTCCTAGAAACCGAGTTGATAACAAACCTACTGAAGAGACAACAGCTTCACCGATGGAATTCTACGGAGTTCCAACCAGAACAACAACAGAAGAAAGCACAACAGCATTGAACGATGGAGAAACGACAACAAATGTGAATGATGGTGAAACTACGACCGAATCTGTTGAAACAACTACAACAATCGATAATGAATCAACAACTGTTAACGACAAAGAAGAAACAACAA
The DNA here is from genome assembly GCA_951799405.1 of Agapetus fuscipes. Taxonomy (NCBI): domain Eukaryota; kingdom Metazoa; phylum Arthropoda; class Insecta; order Trichoptera; family Glossosomatidae; genus Agapetus; species Agapetus fuscipes. The sequence goes on from OX637342.1 coordinate 8,351,275, forward strand.
CAACCAAAGATGACGCATCAACTCTGAAGACGAAATCAGAAAAATTGAAGAAGATTGAAAAGATTGAGCTTGAAGAGGAATCGCAGCAGCCACAAGTAGAGCAAGGATCTTACTTTGTGTTCCTGCCTGACAATAGAGTCCAGAATGTGGTATATAGCAGTGTGGCTGATCCAGCAAATCTCCAGTATTCTTCAAGAGTCCAAACAACAAATGTTCCTATTGAAAACCCTATTTATTTGTACACTCCCCAATATCTTCAGTTCTATGGATAGGTAGGCTTTAAAGTACCTGGAAAAGTAAGCTAAATGATTCATTATAATTATTTATCACAGTTTTTATATGTTAAATAGGGTTTTTTTACGATAATAATTTGTTTTATTGAATTAAAAAAGGAATACATTAATATTCAAAGACTGTACTTGTGATTCTTGGTATTCAAGGAATTTTGAAGACCTACTTTTATAATTGGATGTTAAGGTTAAAAAATATTATTGATGAAATTAGTATTCAAAATGTTGAGTCTAAAGGTAGAAAACAGTAAGCTTTGTATTTTTGTAATGCCTGATTTTATGTTGCTATGTGTAAGCTAAAAAATGGATTTTGATTGGTGGCAATTTTAACTTTCTTTAGTTACCTACGCTTATTTCATTTCTGAAAAAAATGTCTTTAAATTTTCATATTTTGTAAAACGTATTTCTAAAAAATAACAGAAAATAGAAAAGACCAAAGGATAATATATAGCGCCAATTAAGAGACAATGTATTTTTGAAACTTTATTGCGAAAATAGAAAACTTACAAAATTTAAATAATTATTAAATAAGTACTTAGCAATTATATAAATGAAAAGCGATTAAGAAATGATTAAATAAATTGAACAAAGCAAAATTAAATTATTTCAATAGCAAAATAAATTATCAAAAGAGCAAAATACAAATAGAATGATTAAATAATGTACGAATGTTAAACAAAATATCAAAACAGATTAAAAAATAAATCAAAAGGAAATATAAAATGATGCTGGCTCCTGGCAATGAGATAAAGCATTTAGAAGCGTCCCTGTTGCCGACCGGAAGCCGAGAGGTTTTGGCGATTTCCTCTTTGAATAAGCTTGGCAGGAGCCTTAGAGTTGATCCTGTTCGCTTGGGGATGGAGCACAACCCTTTGGAGAGTGTTGTCAGGAAGGAGCACATACAGAGGTCCATCTTGGAGCTGAGCTTGCTGACGCTGACTCTTCACAAGCCTTCCAGACTTCCTCAACCTTCCACTCTGTTCAACAGCTTCGTTCTTAGCTACGTCAACATTTTCAGCTTCGGGTTCCAGGGTGGTTCCTTCATCAACAGCTTCAGTTGTAGCTTCTGAGGTTGGTGGTCCGTATTCATTGGCTGGAGGTCCATATTCGTTAGCAGGAGGACCGTATTCGTTGTCAAGGGAACCGTTTGCCCCATCTTCGCTACCAATACCATCCTCACTATCAACACCGTCTTCGCTGTCATCTCCATCTGATCCAGTTGTTTCTTCTGCTTTCTCAGATGGAAGCTCAAAAGCTTCTCCAGCCGGTTTCCATCCAGAAGCAGGATAAGGTCCACTTTGAGCCGATGGGTTTGCTGCATTAGCTTGAGTAGTCATTTCTGGAGCAACTTCTTGTCTTGAAGAGAATCTGTTTCTCAATCTGCTAGCTCTGAATCTTGGAGATTCAGAACTGACAACAGCGAAAGCCAAACACAGCACAAAGAAAGTGAAGCACTTCATCTTTAAAGTTGTCGGTTCAACAAATTGGAAGACTTTGTTGATTGGAGAGATGAGACTCGATTGATGGTTTGTCCAAATTTGCAACTCTTTTTATAGTATGCAAAATTCACTCTGAGATCTTGCGCCCTCGAAAGTTTTTGACATTGGCTTCGTTTCGAATATAAAGTAATCGATATATATCTGATAAGAGAGGTCTTTGGCTCGCCTTTTGCATTACTTAGTTTTCGGGTTATTTTGAAACTCCCGTCACGCCACGACAGACGAACAGCGCATCGATTACAATTTTAAGTGCTTTTAGCTTTGCATTGGTTATAATTTTTATTGCAAGTGGCAGTTCTGTGTACATGACAATGTTACGACCGTTAGCAATTCTATAGATTATTTAGGCAACTGTTTGAAGGCCGCTATTGATCTTGCCGACCTCTTTCACCCATGTGTTTCACGAGAATCAATTGCTTAAGCATTGATTTTATAATGATGTAATGGTTAAATGCAGAATAGCAAGAAGAGTAGGATACTTTGACAAAATGACTTGACTTCTTTCTTTTTGTTTTGCATTCACTGTTCTCCATTAGTATTTTTAATGAAAGCAGTGAAACCTCCTTTAGTGTTGGTTGTAAAATTAAACATTAAAAATGTATATGATGTTACAACAGTGTTTCAAAAACTAATAAGGTGTTTTTCTTTGTTTCAGGTAAGGAGATCAAAATTCATGCACCATCTTGGATGGACTTTTCTCAGAGGAATTGTTGTAAATAAATCTAGTAGGTAAGCATTGCTTCTTCCTCCCACAAAAATGAATTGCTGTGGAATACTAGATAGCGTATGTATATTCTTTAAAGTGGCTCGAAACAATGTGGTTTCTTTTCATTTTTTTTTTGCGATGCTGAAGTCCAGTTGTCTTTCCACATTTTACAAATTGTACCTAGTAGACTTTCTGGGTTCTCATTTGTAACACCTTTATAATTTCTGTTGCTACATGGCCAATTTAAGCTGCATGGTGAACTTTTTCCAAGTTGTCGAATAATTTTGTCCTCTTTCTCGATCTTCAATGCTCCTATTTTTACTAGACGCAATAAATAATTTTAATTTATTACCTTGACTTATAGGTTGGTATGAAGTTGACCATCGATACTGTACGTCTGGTTCACTTTGCCGATGGAACATTTCATCTTGCTCTTTCGGGGAAGGTCGGCAAGACTTTTGACCATTTGAGATTTTTTGTATGTCCACATGCGGCATGTGTAAGCGTGAACTTAGTTTGCTTATGAAAATGCATGTGATATGATTTTTTGTAATATATCTTTGCATCTCAGATTATATGTAGATTAAACACATATACTGGTAACTCATTCCATAAGCGGGCAGTTTGGCAAAGAAATAAGTCGCGGAAACGCCAAGTTCTCATAGTTTTGATATCGACTGCACAGGGATGGATGTGAGCCGTTCTACGATTTGCCGGCAATACCATAAATTTTACGACCGAACCAGAACCGAAACCGGAACGTGTGAAAAGGCAGCTACTCCATCTTGAAACAATCATAAGATTTTTTTTTATAACTACCGTCTTGAAGTAGTATTCTGATTGAAAATATGCACTGCGTACATATCACACATTGAAATGAACTTCTATTTTCGTCTATGATTTATATGGAACCGCTATGATGCTGTAATACTTCCCTACTGTACCGCGCAACTAAGCTGCACATATAGCATAATATACCACATATCGTTACGCTCGGAGCATATTTTTGATGCATTTGCATATGATTTATGAATCCATAGACAAATTCTGAGTGCTGTTGTGACATGAAATTTTGCTGTATTTTGGCGCCAAATATATCTGGTCAAAAGCATTGTAATGAATGTGTATCTATATATATGTAAAAATGTGTGTATGTTTGTATTTTCCACATGTACTCATTAGCCGCTCAACCTATTTAAATAATTTTCTCAGGAAACTGTAAAATATTCTCAGAATGGTGAACATTTGATGTCGATCAAATAACAAAAAAAATTATGTCATAATTTTTATTTTGAAAACTGACTTCTCCTTATAGTATATATCCTTATATTCCTTGACTTATAGGTTGGTATGAGGCTGACCACCCATACTGTAAAAAATGGTTCACTTTGCCAATGTCACCCCTGTTTCAGGGAATGTCGGCAAGAGTTGCAGGACTTATGTTCATTTGAGGTTTGGATTTTATTTGTAAGTACACAATCAGCATTTGTAAGCGCGAACTACTCGTGTTTGTTTGTGGGCATACATCTGAGAGCTTTGAATGAATATATCCTTGCAACTTAGATTATAGATTATAGACTTCTTATGCCTGCTTAAACCGCTCATCAAATTTTGTCAATTTTTTCAGGAAGCGTGTTGATTACCCTCCGAATAGATCGGATAAAGTTTGATATCGATCAGACAACAAATAAACTAGGCCCTGTTTTTGTGTTAAGGTAGTTCCCTTACCTGTGGAATAAAATGATTCCAAATGCCCAAAGGGCTTAGTGAAACAGTTGAGGTTGGTTCTGCTGGTAATGATATAAAATGTGTTTTTTAATAATAATAATAATAATAACAGGCTGATTTATTTTAAATTACACATGATAAGAGAGCGCCGTTTTTGTGTGTGTCACACCTCAAGGGCCCTCTCCGATCATGGATAAGACTTTCTAAACAAGTGTGCCTTGAGTGCTCCTCGAAATACACCCACAGATTTGGAGTTCTTCACTCCGGGTGGCAGTCTGTTCCACTCCACCGGCCCCGCAACACGGAAAGCGCGGTCTCCGAAGTTTGTACGAATCTGACGGCGCGGCTGAACCAAATTGACTACTCCATCACCCGCAGATCTGAGTGTCTGCCTCCTAACACCCATTTCAACAGGTGAAATCATATCAGCCAGATAAGGTGGGGCCAAGCCATTGATGGCTTTATATACCATTAAACAAACACGGAAGACCACCCTCTCCGGGAAACGAAGCCAATAAAGTTTTTTTAACAGCGGGGTGATGTGAGCGAATTTGGGAATCCAGAATATGAGTCTTGCTGCCGAATTCAACACAGATTGAAAGCGATTAAACTGTTTCTTCGGCTGACCACTATAAAGCGTCGAGCAATAGTCAATCCGAGACATCACAAACGCACTCACCAGGGTCTTAACCGCATCTGACGGCAGACATTTTCTTATTGCCTTTATTTGGCGAAGCGAAAAAAAAGAAGAAGCTATTGTGGCATCTATTTGCCTATCCAGTGTCAGGTTACGATCCAGTAAGACTCCTAGAAGTCTTACCGAATCAGAAGGCTGGATTAGCTTACCTCCTATGGAGAGTGGTACTCTATTCACCAGAAGGTGGTCACGCCTCGATGTGGCTGCCCAGAGTATCTCCGTCTTATCCATGTTTAAGATTAGGCCATTGTTCCTCATCCACCCACCGACCTCCGCGATACACCCAGAGACCCTGCAACTGAGGTCCTCAGCCATGTCTGGCCGAGAATGAGAGTATATTTGCCAGTCATCTGCATATGAGTGTGCGATGAGGCCCCATTTTTCAACAATACTCTCAATCTCAGCAGTATACAATATGAAAAGGATCGGACCCAGCACAGAGCCCTGTGGGACCCCGGAAGACAGCGAGTAGGTAGGTGAAACACTATCACAAATACGCACCGCCTGTCTGCGCTCCACCAGATAGGAAGAAAACCACGCCAAAGCCCCTCCGGTCAAACCAAATGACACCTCCAATCTCTCAATAAGAATTGGGTGACTTACTGTGTCAAAGGCCGCACTCATATCAAGAAGCGCCAGTAAGGCTAGATTACCACACTCCACAGCTGATATCATATCCGATACAAGCATGAGCATACCGGTTTCTGTTGAGTGATATTTCCGGTATGCAGACTGCCTCTTAGGCATTCTTTTAAGTGTAGTTATTCCTTCAATCGCATCATTTTTATTTGTTTATCAAATTATATATTCTGAAATGTACTTGCCTCTGTACAATGCAGGCTCCTGGCAAAGCAATTTGTCAGCCATCTCTCATAAATCACATGAAAACCACATTTGAGGTTTTCATTGTTTTCTCTTTGGACAACAATGCCTGTCGACAGAGGTTTTTTTTTTATAAAAGCAGCTCTCTTGAATCGTTAATAAAATTTGACATAAAAAAATAATGACGTATCAATAAATAAATGTCAAAATGTTTTTTTTTGTTTTCATAAATAAAATAAATCTTATAAAATATAGCTCTGCATAGAAATATTTCGAATGATGTCAAAATATGGTACAGTTTACCATTTTACATAATTTTATTTTTATTCATAAATGTTTGAAAATATAGCAGGGAATGAGCACAATGAGAATACCTGAAAATTTGTAGTGGTTTGATTTTTTTTACCATTAACCATTAAAAAACAATATTTTTTCATTCAAAATAATTATATTTGGTTTCAACACATTCATTGTCAATAATACAAAAAACAGAAAGTATAACAATAAACTTAAAAATCGATGGAATTTCATTTCGCTGTGTAATTAATTAACAAAAAGTGAAATTCATAAATTATCTTAGCAACTAGAAAACCATTAATAACAGTTGTTTGGGAAGACGGATGGACGAACCGTGAAATGGGAGGGGTCGGGAAATTAAAATTAACAAAGAAAAGTCAATGTTAGAGTTCACTCACAATGACATCGATCTTAAACAAGCTTCTGATATAATGAAAAAGTAAAAGAAAACAACGTCATTATTTAAAATTACAGAAACTTTCAATGAATGCTGCTGAGGAACACAGAGATAATCATGGATGGAACTAATTCTTGAAATAGAGCGTTATAATATGTAATAGGAGAGCTTGCATAAAAAAGAATGTAACTTTCGAAAAAAGTCTGCAAGCCCAGTAAAATTAAAACTGTTACAATAAAGTTCATATTATTCAGCAGAAGACATGTAGGAAAAATATGTCCACAGCTGACTAAATAAGATTTGTATCCATCAAAGTATGAGAGAAAGAAAGATTAAAAAAAAAAAGATTTTTATACACGGTTGTAGATGTAAATATAAAAATGATTTAGTAAAGTTTTATGCTATGTGGAAGAAAGTATACAACGAAATCAGAGGCTTGCTTCAAACTCTGAAGAAAAAATCTAGGGAAAAGAAATAGAAGGCACCTCCAGGCAGAATGTCGCCTCCTATTTTCACAATTTAAGAAAATGGCGATAAGCAGAATAAATGTTCATTATCACAAGGCTCTGCCTTTAGAGAATGTTCATCCAAAAAAAAAGGAAAATGGAAACAACTTTAAATTCAAATTTTAGCTGTGAAAATGCCGATTGTTTTACTCAGTATCGATGCAATTAATTTCTGGAAGCTATTCAAGAATCGGAAGTCCGTGAACCTATATTCACATACAGGTTGTACCTTCTAACATTGACAGAATTTTAATCGTCAAAATGACACTGAATTTAAAGCGTCGTAGATCCACGTACGCGATATTGAAAAACGTGTCGAGCTTATTAAATCAAAACTATAAAAAAATATCATAAATTACACTTGATCAGTACACTTGAATGTACTGAGGAGTGAATTGTGGGGTGTATACAAATCCAGACGAAAACGCGGGAGGGGTCTGAATCTTTGCGAAATATTGGAGCTCTTGGTTAGGAATTGAAGCAGGAGCCAACACAATCTTTTGTGCTTGATTTTCAGGCACAAGGATGTAGAAAGCGCCTGTATTTTGGACAGGAGCGGCAGTTTGCTTTTCAGATTTTGTCAAACGACCGTTCTGCTCACTTCCTTCCACATCAACGTTCTCAGCGTCACTTTCCAAAGTTGTTGGCTCTTCGCTTGGGAGTTCAGTCGTTGTGGGAGCACCATAAGTTGGTGCTGGTGCTCCGTACTCTTGAGGAGGGGGGGTAGATTGCTGTCTAGCCGGGAGAGTAAAAGCCTGCCCAGCTGGTTTCCATCCTGAGGGTTTGTAGGGTCCTCCAGCTGCAGGGTAAGGTGCAGAAGCTTGCGTAGTAGGTTCAGCTTCTTGCCTTGCAGAAATCAATCTTGAGCTCCTATATTTTGGTGGTTCAGCTGTTACAGCAGATATGAACAACGCACACACAAGAAAGTATTTCATTTTGCCGCTTGATTAGATGGATTGATTGGGCTGATAAGATCAACTGATTAACTGATGATAAGACGTGGCAAGTTTTAGTTTTTATACGCGTCCCGGATCACGTGTGGCGTCCCCGCTACTCGCTAGTTTAGGCTTGATATGGTTACAGTTTCGTCATCTTTTGTTTTGTTGCGTTCTTGAATTGTCTCTCTCCGTTTTTGTTTTCCTCGTAGTGGAATGTGAGGACGCCCGGCCTTGTAGTGTCACCGATTTTCACGGTGCAAGAGCAGAACCGAACGTTGAAGAATTATCACTACTTAATCCACTTCTGAACAGATGACTTCTTATATATATATATATAATTGGATAATTTATTTGAAGCGCCGTTCTTGTTACGTTTCTGAACTTCTGAGTCAATAAAACTGTCGACAGAACTAAACCGAATCCTATATTTCAGTTTAACGACATTAATCACCATATTTCATTGGTTGAATACTAATTTTTGTATTCATTTAATAACCTTCTATAGAATTAAATGGTAGTAAATTGAATGAGAAGGATAGATGAAAGATAAGGTTTGGAGTTGACTGGTAAATAGTTCGCATTAAAAATAGTAAATTTGCCTTGAAATCATTGAATAAAATACGATTTTAAATTTTATCAAGTCTCAGTTGGACTCGGGCTTTCCAACGAGGCTTAACAAACAACTAAACAAAAGTCTTAAAGACGGTACTAGATTTTTTATGAATATTAAGTATGATGTTGCTTTATGGATGATTTTATCATGTTATCTAAATACGTTGCTACGGCAATTACTAATGAAATTTTTCGGAAATTGTTTAACAAGTTCAAAGCAACTTTTGACGAAAAGGAGGAAAAATGTTGCCCACTTTTTAAATGGACCTATTTCTTAATGCATTTTTTTTGTAAATTCGTCATACTTAGAACGCAATTAAAACAATTATCTTATTAGTCGAATGGAATCAAAGGCGGCAATCTTTTCTATTTTAATTTTAGAAAAGTATCCAGATCGAAACACAAAGAAAGCCATTTTCTGTGTTTCCACATATCTATCTCATTTTCTACACAAATCTTAGATTACCGCATTTGGTTCTTTACGATTCAAATCTACTACGCTGCATTGAAAATGACACAAGTTCAAGAGAATATTTTTTCTGTTATTGCGCGATTTTTATTTTTGTGTTTTAAAACAATTTCCTTGCATTGTTGCGGTCAATATTTCACGTTCTCAATGCCGTAGGAAATCGGCCGCGAAATGCCAAACAACGACGCAGTTTATTTTTCAGGATTTCAAAAACTAATAGAGTGGAAGTGAGAAGTCAATTTCACCATTTTGGTATAAAATGATGCCGTTTTGTTTACAAAATATCAGATAACGGATAATTTTGTAATATTTCTTTAGTGCGCACCGTTTTTGTCTGAATTGCACATCAAAAAACTTCCTGCAAGCTTGGTCGTTGTTATTTTATTTGATTTTATTAATTTAAGGAGTAAAAACAGATACAGACACAATTACAAAAACAAGAAAAATGTAAGCACAAACAGTAAATATAAACAGCCTTAATCCTAAAAAAATTAAAGTAGCTGACAAAAAATTAAAAATAAAAGAAATCAATGAAGTTAAAAATATATCAAATTAATAACATAAATAAAAATAAGAGTAAAAAAGAAGAAAAGAGAAATTTAAAATAAACAAAAAATATATACAAAGTAACAAGTTATAGAAAGTAACAAGTATTCCAGCAGGCCCAGTTGCTGGAAGGCTGGATGAACCTTTAGTGACCGGTATTTGGTAAAGGAATATGATTTTTTTAACCCAGAGAAGATCATTTTCGCTACTTTGCAACTTCTTACCGCGTTGTCTTCGAAAGAGTTGCAACTGGCGCGTGGAATCTATTTATTTTTACAAGTAAGGGTGCCGGCCTCACGCCAACCACTCACAATTGAAGTGAGGGTTTCTCAGCTTCCGAGACGGCTGATTCTCATTTCTTGTGAAGGCTGAGTACTTAAACCTTTCTGGTATTTTATTTTGTGTTTGAATGTCAATTTATTGTATCTTTTTTTTTATTAAACAAACAAACAGTTATACATGTAGGTACTATATGTGAATAACAACATACATAGTTATAACAATTAAAAAACCAGCAAAATCTTTGCAACATAGTTAACAGAGATTATCAAAGGAATACACCTATCTAAGGATTTCTAATATCTGATTTTAAGACGAAGTTTACAAAATTATCACTCAACTATTTTTAACTCGACTCACTAAGATCGCTCCGAGTCTATAATCGATATTCAGTTGGCGCAGAGGTCGCCAAACAGCGGCGCGCGGTGACATTGGCCGAAATGCTTCGGCGGCAGTGTTGCGCAACCTTTGACTGTCGAGCTGCCGCCTGACAAATTAGGAAGGAGCAACACGAGACGTGCGAGAAATGTCAATTGTTGGCCACAACTGGTAATAGATTTTTTACTGTCGGTTCCGATAAATGGGTGTATGACCTCATGGTTGCCTAAATAAATGTGTTCCAAGAGACTTGTAGTACGAATGATTCAGAGAGCGAATGAAAAAAAAACAGGAGCAGTCTTTAGATAAAGCTTAATAAGATACGCACATGAATTGAAATATACAAATTTGTGACGTTCCACGGCTTGGTTGCTAAGGAAAAAGCTAAGTAACATTTTGTAATTATGTACTTGCTAAGGACCCTACTCAAGCAGACCTAAGATGTTTACCCGCCGCGCCGTGAACAAATTCTAATGCCAAATTTTGTGTTTATTTGAGTTCATTTTTGTCAACTTTTTTATAAAATGCATATTTTGCTATTATTTTTTGAAAATAGAAGAAACACGGTGGCTCAAAAAAATGCATCAATTTTTCGTGCGAATAAAAAAAATATTTTATGTTGATAAGTATCTTAAATTGGCGTATTTGTCTAATACAACCTTCCCTGAAAGAAGAATGACTTTGACAAAGTGAACCATTTAACCAATATAAAATATCAATCATTTCAAAAACGAGAAACAGTTAAACTGATTGAGACATCAATATGAAATGACCGGAAGACCTAGAGGTTAAAAAACAACCGTATTATTGTTTTTGCCATGAATATTTCAGGCTATTATTCTACAAAAATAAGTTTAATGCGTTCGGCATTATGGCAAATTACTGTCATAGACAAAGCTGTTGCAAACTGTCAGCTTAGTCGATAAACCAACTGTATACATTTTTTTAATACATGCATACTTTACAAGGTACTTTATATGGATAAGTTTTACCATATATAATGAAAAATCACTTGAAAATTTAAATGTTTTCTTTGCGACAGCTTAAAATGTTTGATGGTTATTTGATTAACGTATTGATTTATGTTTTTGTAGTGGCTTATGTAACACTACCTTTAGTACGAGTTGCAAAACTTGAGTAAAGTAAAGTGTACGGAAAGTACCTATTAAAGATTGATTATTCCCAAAATCTGCCGTTTTTGTTTCTTACACTTTATGGTCTTAGCAAAAGAGTTACAGTGATGAAGAAGATCAAGTTCATACAAACAAAAACGGCAGATTTTGAGGGAAATCACTCTTTAATACTTTCCGTAAACTTTACTTTACTCAAGTTTTGCAACTTGTACTCAGGGTACAGGGTATTAAAGCTAAAAATGATATTTTATTGTTCAAAAGGAGACAAAAACAACACAGTTACTTTTTCAACACTGTTTTTTTTTTAATTAAATGACAAACGATTGCGGCCATTCCACCACCATCACTGATATTTCAGCCGATTTCTTATACACTTCCATTTTTTACAGCAAAATAAAACATGAGGTATAACTTTCGTAATTAATAAAAAAATAAGCAAGAAGGTATGAGCATTTTTTGTATGGTCAAATCTGAAAAGACACTTGCTGAAACATAAATTTAATATGAAATATGAAAAGGTATCAAGTTCATTTGAGGTTATTTTAATTTGTTGGTACCCATGCAGCATTTGTAAGCGCGACCTCACATGTGCCTGTATTTGGGCATGCATTTAAAATTAATTTTGAATACTATATATCTTCATAACTTAGATTATAGATTATAAAGTATTTTCAGTTCATACTCCTGCAAACATTTTTTTTTTCATACGCATGTTGGAGAAAGTGAAATGCAAATAAGTTTCGTAGATACAGTATTTAAAATATTTTTTCCGTTGTAAAATACCTACTAAATAATTCTTCCAAATATTATTTCATGAGATTTATTTATTTTTATTTTTCAAAAAGTAGACTTGATAACTTCACATAAAAGCCTTCGAGTTATTTTTAAAATGACCGACAATCTATTACAGGCCGACTGATTAGTATTCTAGTCGTTTATTTTGTGGCACACTGTACAGCCTGCATATGTATGGAGAGCACGCTTTTCCCTCCATAATTATATGCTTGGGTCACCCATATAAAATGAACAGCTTCGGCACTAAAAAAAATACTTTCGATTTTTTTCAAACTCTTGCGTGATCGGCGACAGTAAATTGTCAATTATTTTTTTAAATCTTTTTTAAGATTTTATGACAAAAAAAAATCGTTTTTTATTATTCGTTTTTTTTTTAAATTTTATCAGGATAAAATATTGTATATTTGATTTGTACATTTGTAGTAATATTGGTACCTCAGAAACTTTTGCTGACCTGCCCTGAAACATTGGCAAACATTGGCAAAGTGAACTATTTTTCAAATTTTTGCAACACCCCTATTTCAGGAAAAGAGAGAAATATTAATTTAAGGTTCGGATTTTTTGTACATTTATGTTTGAATTATACGTATATGTATGTATGTATGTACAAACCTATGTTTCTTGATTTAAAGGTTGTTATGAGGCTGACCAACTTTATTGTACAAATTGGTTCACTTTGCCATCCCACCGACGTTTATGAATTTGTGTTTCTATTTTGTAAGTACGCATCCAGTATGTGTAAGCGTGAACTTACACGTGTCGGTTTGAGGGTGTGCACTCAACATTAATCCTCAATATAAACATGTATTTTCAACTGAGATTATAAATTATATCACGTTAGTCTCATACTAACATAAATATCGAATTCACTTTTAGGTCCTGTTCTTATAACGTTAGTTTATGTGACTTTAAGCTGATAAAAAAAACTACCCACACGGTTGACATAAATGCGTCTTTTTCATTCAATATAAAGTTGCTATGCTAACGTTGAAAATACCGGGATTTAAAGTATCTTAGGTGTATTTCCTGGATTTTACTGATTTCCATCATTTGGGCATAAAACAAAGCCAAATTAATCAATTCTATAATTAAATCACTTGCAATTTAATCAAACTAGTTTTTAGTTGAGTTCACACAGTGGTTATATCACATGGCTACACCGCTAATCCGAAAAGGTTGTGTTCCCCGAGCTTTTGGGATTATTGGCCATCGATTCGGGACACTTCGGTACCTAATGCCCGGATTCTTAGAAAGTCCCTAGGAGTCCCAACTCGCCCCCTGGAAGTCCAAGCTAGTGATGTGAGGGATATTAAATTGCGGATATGAATACGGATACGGATATGTGAATAGTATCATTACATCTTGAATACGGATATAATTTTTTCTCGGATAATACTCTAATTTACGATAGTTTTTATTAGAAAGGGATATAAGTTTTTAAGAAATTTTACAAATATTCCTTGACTTATAAGTTGGTATGAGGCTGACCACCTGTATAGTAAAAAATGTTTCACTTAACCAATCGTCCCCTTGGTGCTCGTTTGTCTTATGTCCATCAGAGGTAATTCACATGAGCAATGTTTTTATGTGCACTGGATAAATGTGAATGAATGCAGGAAGTTGATATTGAAAATATTCAAAACCACTCTCGCATTATCGTGTTTTATGTTTTTTTCTTAGCTCAGATTGTGTAATGTGATTCTTGGGACAATTTCATTGAATGGTCATCTTTGAATCTTGAAATTTGAATGAAGGAAATAATTAAAACAAGCCCTCGCAACTAAGCTACACATATAGTGTTACTTCTTGCCGCGTTATCCCAAAAGGGGTCGCATGTGGCAAATTGAACCTATTATATCCCTGAGGGGATGAATCATCAATCAGTCTTCATAACTCTGCTCCTATCCGAAATTATCCAGATTATTTGGATAGGAGTTGGTATAAAACACGGATATGTTTTTATTTCGGATGTCCCATAGTTCCTGTAGCCACGGTCACGGATATCCATAACATCCCTGGTCCAAACATAGGTTTAAGCAGATAGCAATCTTAAATCTTGAGCCCACCCTCGATTCAGGCATACATTACTACCTCAGATAAGGGAATTAGAACATAAGAACAGGGAATCAATACTAAAAGGTTTCCGACAATGGTAAACTGACGTTTTGTAAGAAATAGAGAGCCCACATTTTTTAAATAAAATTTAATTAATCTACGCATATAGTGAAACTTCTTGCCGCGTTCTCTCCGAAGGAGGTTGCATGTGGTGAATGCAGTTTATTTTTTTATAGGTTAGGTGTAAAAAATATTTGTAAATGCTAATAAAAAGTACTGATCTAAATGTTACTTAGTTATTGCGTGTTTTGCAAATCAACGATTTATCGTTGACTCATTTTATTTATCTAGTTCAAATTATTGGTATTCTATTTTATTCATTGAATGGCTTAATACAATATACAGAGCTGCTACTTTTCCTGACAAAAATCGTTAAAAATATTTAAACATTATTTCAAATAAGTGGCTTTATACGTTAATTAAATTAAATAAGCCGTATCACTGTTCCGCAACCGCATGTAAGCTACACAAACAGTGTAATTTCTTACCGCGTTATCCCCGAAGAGGTTGCATGCACGAGTATATTTAGTATGGTGAATGTGTGTGGTTTAATGTGTGAATGTGAATGTGTGAATATTGGTATTAAGTATACCTTCCTTGACTTATAGGTTGGTATGAGGCTGACCACCCAAACTGTAAAAAATGGTTCACTTTGCCAATGTCACCCCTGTTTCAGGGAAGGACGGCAAGAGTTGCAAGCCTTATGTTCATTTGAGATTGGGTTTTTATATTGTAGGTCCACATGCGGCATGTGTTAGCGCGAAATTATACATATCTGCTTGTGGGAATGCATTTAATATAAATCTTAAATGATATATATCTTTGCAGCTTCGATTAGATTAGATTAGATAGAAGTATGGTGAAAGAGTTCCTCCCAGCTTGTTGATGGCTGTGAGGGTGCACTATAATTAGGTTAACCTATTGTGCACCAAAAAAAAAAAAACTGGCGATCGCAACCTTACAAAATTTACTTCGTGAAAAATTAACTGATTAAATTTTGAAGATTGGGGAAACCTTTACAGCCCATCATGAATAATGGAAATCTGAGGTAAGCCCGCATTTATCCCCTGGATCAGTGGGACGTATAAGCTAGAAAATTAAAGGCCCACACCTGAATAGTTTGAGGCGTTAAGAGATTTCGATTCCTTTCTAGAACCAAATTAACATCTTTGAAGATCCCATCCGCTTATTTGCACGGGACGGCCCGGAATTTCACGGCGCGGATTTGTGTATCTAGCTCCTTAGACAAGATGAAATCTAGACAAGTTTATCTGTAGATGAAAGCCTCGATTAATGAATTTGAGTTAAATAAATTGAGGTTAATGAGAAAGTCATTCAAGGAAGTTGCAAGTAGATTTAAATGTGCCTCTACTTCTTCCTGTCTTAGTAAGATCATCATTATCAAGCTTATGGGATCTGAGTGGACCTTGGATGAATCAATGTTTCTCCTCCACTGTCCTCCGTTCATTCTTTTTGATCTCCAGCTACGTATGTCTACCTTGACTGTATCTGGATTGATTTGATGCCATCCATCAATTGGTCATCCATTTTGACATTCCTAGTCTCCTTGTGCCTTGTGGTGCTGAGACTCTTAGGCCGTTTGTCCACCGCACGCCGTCACCGTCACGTCACCGAGAACGAGATTATTTCGGGCCGAGTTTTATTGATGTGACGGCGATCTTTTGTCCACCGCGACCGATTTCGCTGGTTATAGGTTATGTATTGTAATGCCTATAACCAGGCAATAAAATAAATACATTACATGTACCCCTTCTTCGGCGCCGTCATCTCGTTCCCGGTGACGTGACGGTGACGGCGTGCGGTGGACAAACGGCCTTAGGAGCTCAATGGGGTTACCGTCATCCATTCTAATGATGTGACCAGCCAACTGCAAGCGCCCTTCTTTGATGGAACTGATCACATCGCGGTCTCAGTAGATGTCATTGAGCTCTTTTTTGTACCGACTACGCTAACATAGTTATATCTCACCGGGTTGAGTTTATTTAAATAAACTTCCTCTCGAGAATTGACATTGATGACTCTCTAATGAATGATTCTCAGCCTGTCCTGGCGTTTTTTTACATTTTATACATTTTTTTTTCCTTTTCTTACATTTTCGTTGTAAGGATATTAGTATACAAATTTAATTTTCTGATAAGATATCTTTTTTTCGGCTTCCTCGTTCATCTTCTTTCATTAAAAATTTCATTCCAATCCTTAATCAAAGACAGCCCGATCGATTGCTTAGGTGAGAGAGGTTGGGTTCAAAGCCAGAAAGCTAAGGATCGATCTATGTAATGTAATTTTTTTTTTTTTTTTTGTAATTTATACAGCGCCGTCATGTGACATCACCTCGAAGGCGCTTTACAAATATTAATTATAAAATAAAATATAATACAATATAAAATTGAAAACAGAATTAAAAACAACTTTAAAATAACAGAACAATGAAATTAAACAAAAAAGTCCCTAGGTCAAATAATGAAATTAAAAAGTAAAAAATTATACAAATCAAATTAAAAGAGTCAAAAATAGTCAAATATTATAAAAATTCTCAAATAGGTGTGTCTTTAGGCTTCGCTTGAAATCTAATTTATATTCAATTAAACAGATTTTTTTTCTGAACTCTTCATACATCAAACAATAATATTACAAAGCTTTCACAACAATATGTATAAACGTGGACCTAAATTTATCTGAAAGATTAACTATCATTGTTTTCTAGAAAACAGAAAAATAGTAATTTTTAACTCTTCTGGTGTGGCACAAAATCTTTTCTCAATTTCACACAATACGTACGTCTCACGGTGCATAGAATTGTTTGTCTGAAAGCTTCATATAAAGTTTCATATTCCTTTCATCTGCTTCTTATTGCATCTGGAAGTTGGGAGCGCAGCTGCATTTCCGCACGAACCGGCGCAGTTTTGTGGGAAACGGGTCGTTTTATTTTGTGGGTGTGAACACTTGAATGGGACAAAGTTTAAATGTTACACTGTATCACACAACCTAAGTGGTTTTACGATTCAGTTTTGAAATAAACAACTAAAAAATATCTACCGTGGAACCATTGTTCTAAGTAATATCATTCCAAATAAGTATTGAAGTTTAAAAATAAAAATACCATATAAAAAAATAAACAGTTAATGAGTCCATAATCTAGGTTTACCTACATCAGCGGTTCTCAATTTTTTTTGTGAAGACTTTTGGGATACGAAATATTCAATAAAAAAATGTGATAATTAATAGATTGAATAAAAAAAGACCCAAAAAAACTTAGCAAGGTTGTAAATACAGATTGTATGAAATTTCTTGCAGCGATGTTAACGTGGGGGTCACATTTGGTGACTATAAACCTTTTTATTGTACCAGGTAAAACATACATCCTTACGCCAGCCACACCATTGAAAGTAAAGTTTTTCTACCTCTGAAGGTAGATGGTAGGTAGATGGGAGTGAGAAAATAACGTATTATAAGCTCTGTGTGTGAAACTTTTAAATTGAGCCTAAAAAGCGTATAAGAGTGTTTATTTCTTTTTTTTAACTTTTACAAAGAAGCAACAAGACTACAGTGCGTCCCCTTAGTGATTGTTTGTCTTATGCCCTTCAGAGGAAATTCCACAAAAGCAATGTTTATTGAAGCTATCGAGCTTTGTGGAAGAAATAACATATTATTTCATTAAAATAAATATTTAAAAATATAAATGGTAAAACATTGTTTTAATTCACTTTATTCTTTTTGTTTATGCTCGAATATTTTCGCCTAATAATTTCGCGAAAATATTCGAGCATAAACAAAAAGAATAAAGTGAATTAAAACAATGTTTTACCATTTATATTTTTAAATATTTATAAAAATGGACTTTCACTGTGTTAACAGATCAACACTAAAAAATAACATATTATTTCATTTAAAAAAGCATGTACTCAGTGTAATACCTAATTATAATTACTCCATAATCTAGGTATTGAAGATACACTTAGAGTCATATTTAATTAACGCCCACAAAAAACACTGTTGTTTGCATTTACACATTCTGCATGTGAAAAAAACACCGAAATTTCAAATAAACTAAAACCCTGCAACTCTTTTCACCTTTTCTTGAAATAAGGGACACATTGGTAAAAGGAGACCAATTTTTACAGTTTGGGGGGATAAGCCTGAAACCAGTCAGTCGAAGAACAATAATTAGAAAATGTATTTTGTAAACAGCGATAATTTATAGGATACACAAAGAGAATTGAATTTATTATTCATGTAACACAAAACAGGGAAAATATAAATTTTAGATAAATTTACTTACTTTTCGGATAAGCTAATTGTTATAAACAAAACTCGATTATGTTTCAAATATTATTTTGCAGGCGAAGCTTAAAATATCGAATATTGTCCAACAAATAGAAATGCGTAAAATTCATAACGTCGTTTGATTCTCGGTAATTTAATATAGAGCCGAAACCAAGTTAAGCCGCGCCTGTTAGTCCGACCTTTGAATTTTAACTAACTCTGCGGTTTTGCATATTCTTTTGAATATAAATGGAAAATTAATATATTTTGATTCGATTCACTTGGCAAAGGTTTTTGTTAATTTTATTGTATTTATTCTGTTACTTTAAACAATGCATATTTAATCATCGATTTAATTTTGACTAATGGGTTTTTATGAGGCTGACCACCCATTCTGCAAAAAAATGGGATTCATATTTATTGCATGCCTACATGCCTACAAGCGAACTTTTTCGCATTTACACATGCTGCATGTTTACCAACAAAGTAAAAAAAACAAATCTCAAAGGAGTGTAAGTCCTGCAACTCTTACCGCCTATCCCTAAGACAGAGGTGGCATTGTCAACTTCATGGCAACTTTTAAGTCGTGGAATGAAACTTTCAATATTCATGTTATAATATTCATAAAAATAATCAAATGCTATGAAATAGATTTCAAAAAACAATAAAGCTTATGGTAAAAAGCCGCTAATATTGCAGATTAATCGCTAATAGTTTTCGTTGATCACTTTATTAATTCAATTCACAATCACAAACTTTTTCAAGCTGTCCTTATATCATGACATTAAATTTGTGAATTTGGTACATCCATAATTACTCGGTAACCCTCTACCACGACTTCCATTCATTCTTATAACGTACATGCTTTCTACGTCAGTCTTTCTTTCTTCATTCTCTTCATATTGTTATGTTTTTTAGCGTGTTCTATTTAATAACAACTGCGGTTTATTTATTTTACACAATTTATTTGATTACTTTTGGTTCCGACAGAGTTCTCACATTTGTACAGTACAACGGTTGACATATTTCTGACTCTTCACTCTCTGGCCTAATTTATACAGATTATAAGAGAACATTCTCTAAACATAGATAATCGTTTCATACCACCTTGCTAGACTTCACCAGAACATTCGATTCGACACTTAATTAATCTCTAACAAATTCAAATTATTATTAGATACATACCTAAGTTCTTCTCACCTCTAGAGACTTCATAGACCTACTATTAATTAACACAGACAACAAAACACTTTCCTGCATATTCGTGACAACATTATGCTACTGATATACAAACTATGTATACTTTTAATATATAATAATGAAAAGAGACACCAAAATATTCGTTGCTTATTTTTAAAAATAGATCATGACAATATCCTCATACTTAAGTTTGCTTAAGGAATTTTAAAGCTTTAGATATGGGAATTCTTATAATGCTTCTTAGTGGAATCTTTCCGTACATATTTCTCATAATCTCCTACTGAAGAGCTTTATGAAGTCTTCACATAAAGTGACTTGGTACAGTCTCTGTATATTTATGCAAAAAAATATTTTTGAGAAACGAGCAAAATAAATGTTGCACTTTTCAGATACTTGACGAACTTACATTATTCTCGACGTTTCGTGGTGTCTTCAGGAGGCGCCCTTTATTGAGAACCATGTTTTATAATTAATTTGATAATTCAATTACCTTGTGTAATATGTAAAAAAGAGCAAAGTAAATCTATTTTTTTTTGTTAAATTTTAATTCCATCTTAAAACTAAACTGAAATTAACGATGTTGCACCTTTAATCCTACTTCTAGCCTTGTTGCCCAGAAAGGTGTCAATTGTAATAAATCTTCTTCTTCTTTTTGTGCCACTTCTATGGAATATCGGCGATCATCATGGCTATTTTGACTTTAGATGCTGCGACTCGAATCAGGGACTTGGTACTTCTGCCGAACCACTGTCACAGATTTTTCAGCCACGATGTCCTTCGGCGTCCCTGAGATCTTCTCCCCTCAATCTTACGCTGTATGATAAGATGAAGGAGACGGTACTTCTCTTTTCTCAAAATGTGACCGAAGTACATAAGCTTTATCTGCTTAATGGTTGGCAGGAGCTTCAATGAATGGAGCCCATTTATTTTCACAGATAAAGAGACCCACCTTACTTCACTTGAAGTGGATGCTTACCTCTTCCCAAGTCATTTCTTGTATAGGCTGTGTAAATCTTGCCGGTTTTTTTATTGTTACGTTTGAAATAAATCCCAAAAAAGGCGATCATTTTTGAGTGAACGGATATGGTTTTTATATTGTTGGTAACATATACAAACTCGCTTTGATTAACAAGTTAAAGAAGTTCGTATTGCAAAGAAAAACGCTCGGTTTACGGAACATAAAAAAGACGAAAAAAAGCTCACATAAGCTGTTTCAGTTTAGCGACGAAGTTGGTTCCGCTCGTGTTTAACTTTTGCATCAAGTTGTGAAATTTGTAGAAGCCACTTTAGAGAGATGTTTAAAAGAGCTACGAGAACGTTTATTCGAGAAAAATGGCTTGAAATCTTCAAGTTATGTTAAATTTTACGTTATATATAAAAAAAAAACATGTCTTAGCGCCAACTTGTGTGTGTCTGATTTTGCACATGCATGCTGTGTCAAAGTTCTTTGTTAAACGCAGATACGCAACAAAGCTACACATATAGTGTAACTTCTTGCCGCATTATTCCCGAAGAGTTTCGCATGTGGTGTGTGGAACCTATTTATTTTTACAGGTAAGGGGGCTGGCCTTACGCCAGTTGAAGAAGGGGTTTTCCAGCTCCCGAGGAGGCTGGTACTTATTTCTTGTGAAGGCATCAACCTTACCGGTATTTTATTTTGGGGTTTGAAATAAACACCGAAACGTGACATCATTTTTGACACTCTCGGTGGGATTTGAACACGAACTTACGGCATGTCAATCAATATTGATTGGAGGTTGGTGCAACAGTGCAACCCTTAAGGGTACTCATTCAAACTTAGCCTTTAAATTCAGAAAGCAAGCACTCTTACAAATAAGCTATTACACTTTTATAGATTAACTGGATAAATAAGAAATGTAGAAGTAAGTGAGTTAGTAGATTCAATGGAATCGTGGTACTGCCACAGTAACAGCATTAAAAAGGGAAAAATCCCGCGCGGGAAACTCTGGTATGGGAATAATTTAATAAAAAGTTTTCCTCGTCGAAAAGTGTGGCGAAGTATGTCTTTGATTCTCTCTTTATGCGAACTCCTGGGAAGCTGGAGGAAGACATTTACATTCAATAAGGTGAAGGAGGGAGCCACTTCGACTTCTACGTTAATAAATAATATGTGCTCATCTCTGTTACTGTAGCTTTGTCTCCATTTCACTTCAAGTACATAGATTTTTTGTATCTTCTTCTTTTCATATTTTTCCGCATCTTATTACCTTCATTAGCTGCAGATTCCACAGCGTCAAAGTTTCAAGCTGGGTCTCATGACATACAAGGCTCCAGGGGTGTGCATGCCATACAGGCAAATGCGCCTAATAGGTAGGCAATATAAGGTAAAAAAACATTTAAGTTGTATATTCAGATTTTAAATTAAAAACTTAATTTCGATTGGAGCCACCGTTAGCACTTCAGTCAATTTCAAATGAGCTATTTCAAAGGAATGGGAAAAAATATTTATTCTAAAATGTATTTGCGTATAATATTGCGTATAAAGTACGTGCCTGCAAGGTTTTAATCAAACTTTGGTTAGATTTTCGGTCGTTAGACATATTTGTAAAATTATTCAAATAAATTAAATAGCCGGATATTCATACGAACCGTTAATGGAGAATCTCAGTGTTCTCGACGTTTCGTTGGTTTCTTATCCAATTTTATCACGAGACACATCCTTGTTCGGAGGACAAGGATGAACTGTTTGGATTAAACTTTATTGACACATTTTTGAACAACACGAAAGCGTAGACTATAATAATTATTATCTGATATGCAATAATTATTTTTTATGCTTTTTCTGGAATCGGGTACTTGAGACATACAAGGCTCTTCATGACAAAGCTCCAGACTATATTAAGCAACTAATTGAAAAGGTGCTCACCAAAAGGCACACTCTGATCAGCAGAAAGCGGAGCAGAAACCCTTATAAGTCAGCCTCCAAGGAAGACCAACACAGTCTTCAGAGACCGTGCGTTTGCAGTGGCTGACCCCAGTACCTGGAATCTGTTGCCATCAGATGTCCGAGGGTCAAAGTCAGATGATTACCTCAAGAGAAGAATGAAGGCTAATCTCTACGTTCAGTGTACAAAAAGCACATTTGGACTCACAGGGTATCGCAAACAAAGAAAAGGAAATTCAAATTATTAAGCAGCAAGAATAGATACAAAACTTTTTGATATAACAGATCATGAATAAGTTTACACAAATGACTAAACCACGTACACACTTTTAATACCAATTCACGTGTCAGGTCTCAAACAAATGGTGGCATTTTGTCTGAGAATTTTCCTCACACAAACCTGAAATAGAGACCTTAAATTCCCTCTTTCTGTGTTTGAACTCAAAGTATAGAACATTATGTTAAAACTGAGTGAAAACTTAAGCACTGCGACAAGTGAGCGTTTTACTTTCTATACATTTTTGGTAAAAGTCTAAGTTTGAGTTTAAACGCAATGTTTTATGTTCGAGGTAGGTATTGTAGGTGTAAACTCAAATAGCACCACTGGTAGGCGTTTTACTTACCGTACGTTTTTAAAAAAGCTCTACGGTTGAGTTTGTGCGTGAAATTTTATACTTGGGGCGCTGAAATAGAGGCACAGCCTCCCTTCTTTGCTGAAATAGAGCCTCATTTGGCCCCAGACGCGGGGGCTTTGTTTTCCCGCGCATAATTGAGTTAATAACAGGAGTTTAACGGCTCTACCTGCAACGGGAGTGTACAGGAGAGGTGCCCAGCCTCACTACACTACATAAACAGTGAAGGAACTGAGATATTTTTAGCAGTTTCTTGTGCCTCATTAATAACGCTGAAATTTAAGGAGCTGGAAAATAGGATACTCGTTGTAAAACTGTTTATACTTATATGGTGCAAGAATATAAAATGAGAAAGAAGAGAGGTTGAAAGAATGTTTATGTAAAAGATGAATAAATCATTTCGCCTGCAAAACTAAGCGCTAAAAATGTTTAACTTTAGGTTGTTTGCAGAACTGCAGATGAATATAAAACGTGACTAAGCTGCATAAATAGGCAAATTTATAACCACGTCGTCTTCGAAGGAAATGCATGTAGCAAGTGGAACTTTTTAAATATTATTTATTTTCGCAGATAATGCGGTAGGCCTTACGCCGATTACTTCACTTGAAGTGATAGTGATTCTCTCTTCTAGTCTAGGCTTAGTAAACCTTGCCGATATTTTGATTTTGGTTTGGAATATTCACCAAAATGCATTCATTTCTTATACTTTTGGCAAGTATCAAACTCTAGCCCTCTGACCTTTAATAATAATAATAAGACAATATTTATTATGCCGTTTTGTGATAAATCACTGCAAGGGCACTATTCAACTGTAACATCTCCGAAACAAACGTGTCTTCAATCCCAACCTAAACGCACTTGCACTCTCTACGGCTCTAAGCTTATTGGGTAGGGCATTTCACCGCACAGGGCCGGCTATTCAAAAGGCGCGATCCACGTACTTTGCTTTATTAGATCGTTTGTCTATTGTTTGTCTTTGTTGTCTATATTGGCCTCTGCAGATTGTCCGTCCCTGCCGTGAGCCATGCCCTAGGTGCCGTTGAGGGTACGCCCCTGCTTTGACCTCCGCCCTATCTCAACCCTCGTCGTGTCGTTGCATTCCTGCGAGATGTGATAAACGTCGTCTCGGCACGCAAACTGCGCGGCTGCAGGCACGAACAGCGTGCATCGGGTCTTAATACTGTACATTATGCACTTGCCTCATTATTCGAATAGAAATGCTCGTTAAAAACTTGACGGATAATGAAACCATAAAGAATAAAATATTAAAATGCATAGAGAAAAAAATGGACGAAAAACCATTGAGGAAAGCAGCACAAGACAGGCTGGAGGATTGTGGCGAGAAAGACCCTAAGCCTTCAAGGCTTCCGAGCCGAAGAAAGCGAAAAAAAGATAAAAAATTAAAAAGTTAACATTTAAAAACACAGAAAAGGAATAATGTTGACAATAATAGGTATATAAGGCAAAACATATGATGACGAATCGATTAAATATTTTAATCGGTCAAGTTTTGTGGCATTGTCACTCTAAAGGGGCCGCAAAAGATCGCGACTTCTCTTGAAGTGACTGCTGTTTGTTATCCTTTGAACGTGGCAGTGTTAGTTCCTTGCTTTTGGATTCGCCACTGAAAAGCACGCTCACCTAACTCAGTTGGAGAATTGGGCAAAGGCTCTTTGTCAAATGCTTTGGCTCCACTTTCCGTAGAGCTCAGTAAATTGTCTGCTACTCACAACAGCTTTTTTGATGAATTAGTAGAGATACAGTGGTGTCCTCTCATGGAGTGCCATGTGTCATTGAGCACAATGAATTATCAATGCGCTAACATAGTGTTAAGAATATTAAATTGTATGTGTTTGTGATAAAGTCTATAAAGTCTGTCTCCCTAGAAATTAATAGATAGTAGGTACTTTATTGTTATGATTTCACTTGGGTTCTTTTAATTAAACTGCAATTTATTTACCAAGATTTATTTTATTGTTTAATTTTATAATTTATGGATGAATTTTATTTTATTGATTACAATGTATTGATTACTCTTCGTGCTCTGCTTATATCGACTTCGCGCCACAATGTTTGAAGCAACTCTGGCTCTCCGCAGAATCCCTGCTCTTATATATAGATACGAAAGAGACGATTCTTGCGTGTTTGAGATTATTCTATAGTGGATCGTACCAAAGCAGTCTACTATCATCTATTTCTTCATTATACTAGCTGTTCGACACTATTTCAGTTACACACCTGCAAGCTACGTGCTTAGGCTCATGTCCTCACAAACTCATACGCTCGTAACAATATAATTGTATTTGATATTACATTTATATTGTTCAAGATTTCTCGAGAGTTTGGCTAAATGTTCTAGTAAAGTCTCGTATGTTCTAATTCTCAATGACTCGAGAATGATCCTTATTCTTGCCATAAAATAATGGCCAAAACTCTCTGCACCTTTAGGAGTCAGTCGACCGTTGTATTGTGTAGGTGTAAAGTATGTGAACCGAATTTGAAATAAATTGGGTAAAAATAAATCACCACGCAACTTCACGCAACTAAGCTACACATATAGTGTAACTTCTTGCCGCGTTATCCCCGAAGGGGTCGCATGTGGCGAGTTGAACCTATTTATTTTTACAGGTAAGGGGGCCGGCCTTACGCCAACCACTTCAGTTGAAGTGGGGGTTTCCCAGCTCCCGAGGGGGCTGGTACTCATTTCTTGTGAAGGCTGAGTAAACCTTGCCGGTATTTTTATTATGGGGTTTGAAATAAACACCGAAATAGGAAATCATTTCTGACACCCTCCTCGGTGGGACTCGAACCCGAGCTCACGGGGTAGAATGCAAGCACTCTACCAACTGAGCTATTGACCGGACTATTTTACCACAATTTTAATTAAATTGAATCCGTAAAAGCATAGCACGTAGAGCACAAAGCGTACAGCATGACATACTAGGCTAGATTTTTTCCACACACGTAACAATACTCAATAATAATTCTCTTTTCTTCAGTATTCTCGAATGAAAATTGTTCACAAATACGACAATTGAGTCAGTCGACTATTGAGGGTAATGTTTACGTAGGCACATCCGTGTTGTTAGGACATTCACTAGCAGCCCGTAGATTAAAGGTACACGATGGTTTAATACGGCAGCACTTAAGTAATGAAGCAACTAAATAACTAAGCACATGTTTAGGGAAGCTCGCCGGTAGCTGACCTCAAGTGAACATGGCTGAGTTATTTGATAGAGGGTTGAGATATTCATTCATATTTTTATTTAATAAATAAATATGCACTGTTAAAATTGATTATTTTTAAACAGGCTTACAGAAAATAAGAGTTATTCTATACTCGCCACATAGAAGTATAGTATTACGAGTGAAAAATGTTTGTTTTTTAAAAAAAAAATCAATGAATAAATAAGTTATTATTAAAAATTGAATGGAAAAAACCACGGTTTTAATTAACTTTTTATTATTTTTTTGCTCCAACGCTTTCGCCTACTAATGTACCTTCAAAAGCATAATTACTACCAGTTATTGTTGTCAATAATAATAATAAAGAGTTAACAGTTATTGGTTGATGTAAATAAATCACTAAGCAACAAAATCATCAATTTCAAACGAAGTTTTTATTTGTTTTTATAGAAAGCTTGTATTATCGAAAAAAGGACCGAAAAAAATGCGGATAAAGTACAATGTTGGCGACTAAGGATATTGAATTTTCAGATTTTTCTTTAGTTGTTATATAGTATGTCATAGTTTTTATACGTGTAGCTTAATGCATTTGTTGGATGACTTATAGTTTGGTATGAGGCTGATCATCCTTACTATAAAATTAGTTCATTTTGCTGTTCAATGTTGTCCGGGAAGTCATAAAGAGTTGCATTTTTTTGAGATGCACCTGCAGCATGTACTGACACGTGTCTTAGGCTAATGGACATGAATTTAATAAGTATCAATAATGCTAATATACATATCTCTGCAACTTAGATTGTAGATTATACAACCACGTTGAACCTTAGTCTATTCCAAGTTATGTCCGCTGATTAAAACAACACAGTGCTGTGTTTTCATTTAGCACCACGCATCTGTATCGCAGTATCTACAGCGACAATTTCACGAGGTGCGTAAAAAGCAGGGTTTAATTAATTTGTGCCGCACTGGGCGTGTTCGGGGGTGACAGGGTCCGGCGTCCGGGGGTGGCAATGGCAAAAGTGATGGATGGTGAAGGTAGCCAGCCACATTAAACGATATCTGTACCTCAAATATCAAACTTTACGTTACTACTCAACCAATTTTATTTAAAATTTCATTATGCTATTACAATCCCTGTTTTCAGTGAGAAGCGGCAAATTTGCAGGGCTTATGGTCATTTTAGATTTTAGTTTTTATATTGTAAGTGCAAATCTAGCATGTGGAAGCGAGAAATTGTGCGTGACTACTTTTTAGTATCCATTAAAAAAAGTCTTTGAATTTAATATAGAAAAAGTTGCAGCTTTTCTTAAAGATTATTATTTGAGGGATTTATTTAGTTTACGCTGTTTTATTGTGCAAACATACCTCAAGAGCCCTTTTTTATTTTGAATTTTCGCTATAAAGCGTCTGTGAAATGGAGGAGGATGCAGCAGATCCAGGAGGCAATTTTGGAGCGATCGTGTCTCCAGAATAAGCCATGAAAGACTCGCAAACATCGTTGCTAATAGGTCTACGCCGAATAGGAAGATCTCCTTTAAGGTGGCAAAATAGGTAGACATCCCTATTTCAGGATCTATGAGGTAATATAAAGTCTTTTTGTAAATCACAGACATGTAACTGTAACTTTGTCTCCATTTCGATAGGGGTGGCTAGAGCCTCCACAGAACTGCCTCTATTTCTTCCTATCCTTACATACCTCTTTAAATTCATTTATATCCATCACATTTTTCGTACATTTTCTTTTTTTACACTCACTTTATATATCCCATTCTTTCACAATCTCCTCAATCTGATCACTCTATACTTGTCTCGGTCGTCCTTTACTTCTTTTTTCTTTCATATTTCCCCTGTATGACTGAAAGATCTTAATAAAAGAAAACAAGAAGAAGGCTTCAAAGCGCCAGTGAAGACCCAGTTGCTATAAAGTTGGACAAACAGGCCGTTAATAAGAAGTTAAAAAGGTGTTTAATGAAAGCAATTAGATGATTTTTTTCAACCTAGAAAACAGAATTTTGAATAAATATTTTTTGTTTACTAACTGGAATCAAACCCCCTACATTTAAAATTGAGCTTAAGTTTTAAACTTGGAGTATTATAGCCACATACCAACGTCTGTTAGCCACACGCGATGGCCACTTACTTAGTGGCTACGGATTGAGAGCACTGACCTGGGTTTGTTCATCGCTTGATAAATTTTCATACACTTTTGTACAACGAGCATGCTTTATCAATTCACACAAAGCATGAAATTTACAGTAGTGTTGTTAGTACTTGTACAATCTATGTGCATGTATACTCGCGAGCATATTATGTGCATAGAAAACATTTTGATAACTTTGGGAAATTCACTAACTGAAAACTGAAAGCTTTAAGGTAAAACCTGGGATAGACTGCTTCAACCGGGTGGGTGGATTAAGAGATAAGATCATCGTCAGCAAGAACGGAATCTCGGTGAGACTGACGACTACGAATTTTATTTAGTTGGAAAATTATATTTTCTGTAGATAATTTCGATCTAATCTAATCTAAGTTGCAAAGATATGTAACATTGGGGATTCAAATTACACGCATTCTTACAAGCAGACACGTACAAGTTCGCGCTTGCGCATGCCGCATGTGAACCTACAACATAAAAACTAAATCTCAAATGGACATACACCCTGCAACTCCTGCCGACCTTCCTTGAAACAGGAGTGACATTGGCAAAGTGAACCATTTTCTACAGCATGGGTGGTCAGCCGCATACCAACCTATAAGTCAAGGAATACACTTAGAAATTGTTTTTCCTGAAAAAATCCCTAACGGTGTCCATGGCTCTGTGTCCGTGGCATCCATGGCTCAACCACCACACAACATGAATTTTCCGTACAAAAAACGCGAAACAAAACACAACTAAATTGCACGTTTAGTTTCACTTCTTCCACGTTATTTCTGAAGAGGTCGCGGTGAGTGAAAAATATTTACTACCACAGTTCATTTGTGTATTTCCCAATTCCCAAAGGCGCAAGTCCTCGTTGCTTATGAATGCTTACTACATCTTGTCAGTACAACGTTTTCATTTAAATAAATACTGGAACAGATAAAAATTTCCGACACAGTTAAAAGGGATCAAATCCTAGCACTCTGGCCTTGAAGTAAGCATTATAACAACTAAGCTTTCCCCTGAATTACTATTTCTTTAAATAACCTAGATATTTTTTAAGTACAATATGACTTAATATTGTAAAATAGCTATAATTCTAAGCTGCAAAGCTATATAACATTTAAGATTTTTACATGCGCTCCCACAAGCAAACACGTATAAGTTTACGCTTACACATTACTAAATAAAAACCCAATCTCAAATGAACATAAGCCTTGCAAATCTTGACGATATTTTCTGAAAAAAAGGTGACATTGGCAAAGTGAACCATTTTTTACTGTATCATACCAACCTATTAGCCGAGGAATTAATATTCGTTGTAAAAATGTGTCATTAATATGAAAGAGGTTTCTTCTTTAAGAGTGCTAAAAAGAACCAAATTTTCTCAGTTTTTAGGTCACTGTTGATTGCTAAGATAATTTCTGAAAACTTTGGCGGAAAAACGTCACCGCCGCGATATAAAATTGAGATTAATTCTTTATTAACTGTTAGAGACAGCGCTGTGGATCAACGGAGTTAACTGTTTTAAATTATAGTTAATCCATCGCCCAGCGGCCGCCGACCGCAGGATTAACGGAAGATTAACGAAAGATTGCGGGGCGGTTCTTCAAAACTAAATTAACCATAATATTGTCTTTTATAATTTGATTCACTTCCAGATATTTCTAATTGAAAATGACTTAAAAATTTTCCGTAGTATAAATATTTGGTAAACTCACCTCGATTGCGTAAATCGAAAAATTTATGACAACTAAATCACTCTCTAGGAGTGTTGTCGTCTATTCCACACATTTTTGATTTACGCAATATTTTATAATCGCAGTTAAGAAATCTCAAAGTGAGGTTATTTAATCTTATGTTCATTGTAATAACATTTGTTAGAATGTTCTCGAACGTGATAAAAAAATCATCTCCTCCAGATGGTTGCCTTATTATCATCATCATCACCATCTGGTTGCTCAGGGCTAAGCAATTGTCAATGCAACTGACGGGACTTTAACCGGCATTATTTTTATTTCGTTTAAACTCGTTCGAATATACAACGTAACTGCACATATATAGTACTAGAACAACTTCGTACTGCATTGTCCCCGAAGAAGTCACATGCGGTAAGCAAAACCTATTTATTTTCATAGGTAAAGGGGGTGGCTTAACCCCAACCACTTCACTTAAAAAGAGAGTTTAAAAGCTCCCGATGGGTTAGGTTCTCATTTCTTAGTAAGACTGAGAACCTTGCCGGTATTTTCAATTTAGAATTAAAGGCGATGCGGAAAATCATTTCTGAGACCCTCGGTGCAATTCGGACCCGTACTCTCGGCATGGAATGCAAGCGTTCTACCAACTGAGCTAACCGTTTTAAAACCACTATTTTTTTCTATAAGCCACTATCACTTTTGTCTGCCTTTACTTTTGTTCTAAGGATCTCATTTCTTATATTATCTAGGTTTTTGGCAGTTACTTCGTGAAAGTTCATTTTAATAGATTAAAATAAAAAACTTCTTTGTTACAATTCACATGAGCTTTTATTATTTTTTAAACACTACCGGTTTCGGGAGAAGCAATACCTCCCATCTTCAGGTGTAAATATAAACTTGTAAATATAAAGTTTATATTTACACCTGAAGATGGGAGGTATTGCTTCTCCCGAAACCGGTAGTGTTTAAAAAATAATAAAAGCTCATGTGAATTGTAACAAAGAAGTTTTTTATTTTAATCTATCTCATTTCTTGGTGAGGTTGAGAAAACCTTGCCGGTATTTTGACTTTGCTATAAACGCCGATGCTGAAAATCATTTCTAATACCCTCAGTGGGATTGGAACGCGAGCTCTCGTCATGGAATGCAAGCGTTCTACCAGATGAGCGAACAGTTTGAAATCCATTTTTTTGCTCTATAAGCCACTATCACCCTTTTTCTGTCTAAGGGCCGTCTCTAATTTTTGTTCTAAGTAATTATTCCATTGGCGTACCTCTACCAGGGTGCTAAAGATCCTTTAGACGGCCCTGTGCAGCGATTAGGCGATCATAATCTATGCGGGGCCTGAGTACGTCCCTGCATACTAATATGCCTCTTAACTGTAGAAACGGGCGCCTTAGGCAAAAGTTGCACCCTTAGTTTTAACGCGTATTAGTTTTACATCAGGTCGATTGAAGCTAAGATAATGTAATCGATTTAATGGACACAGCGTCCGGTTACTAAACGAGAATTACTAAGTTCGTGTTTAATAATCACTTTTCAGGAAAAAATAAATAATCGCAGTTTTTTTTAGTTAATATTTTTTTCCTCATTTTTAAGATCGATCTGCTGAACATCTTGTGTGAGCGTTTGGAAACTTGTGATTTGGTCAGGAAAAGAGAATAGACTCAGGTCAAGTACTTATCAAAAGTAGAGATTTTCCTACTTAAAAACAAAAATTTGTTAGTTAATGCTGATTTCAGTAAATACTATTTTAAATAAATAAGAGTAGAAAGAAAAAAGGTCAAAGAGATTTGGGAATATGCATGGAAATAAAAAAAAAAAAAAATTTGCTCAATTATTGTCTCTGCTATTTTGAAATGTAACCTTTAATTTAAGTTGTTTGAAAAGATTCGCATGAAATTGTTGTCCACAAGCAAACATGTGAAAGTTCACAATATCGCATGTTGCATGTGTACTAACTGTAAAATAAGGCCAAACCTTAAATGACATAAACCCTACGACTCTTCTTTTTGTTTTTCTAAAACAGAGGTGGCATCAGTAAAAGTGAACCAAATTATCTGACGTAAACCCTTCTACTCTTTCAGGTTTTTCCTGAAACAGGGTAGACATTAGCAAATGTGAACTATACTAGTTCAGAAGTCTTATTCATACTTAAAACCGGTTTAACTTTTGCAGTTTATCTACTTGGAGGAAGTTAAATGGAGTAGAGAGAGAATTTACAGTTTTCTCACCCGTTCCTGACATATGCCTCCTTCAGTTAAACTAAACCTGAACTTTGGGAGAAACTCTTGAAAGGTTTAATTTATACTGGATGAACTTAAGCTAGCTTTTAAATTTAAAAATAATCCTTATTGACTTGTACTAAAAAAAAATATATTTTATAACAAAGCATATTATAATAAAAAGGCACGGAGAAAGAACCAGAATTGTTAATCGAAAAGGACATCAAATTTTTAAGATTAAGATTACGTACGTACATACGCTCTAATATTTGACTGCATTTTTAGCTTTAACTTTTTCCAATGTCCCCACTCCAGGTTTCAAGAGAAGGCGGAAAGAATGGTTTATTTTGTATGTACACATGCAGCATGTGTAGGCGCGAATTTACATGTCGGCACCTTAAAGGTAAAACCCAAAGAATGACAAATTAAGCTCACATGGGTTTCTCACATAATTTAACATTTTTTCCTATTTTTTACGAGAGAAAACACAAAACAATTAGAAAATCCAGCAGTTTAAAAGTTTGTAATGAGCCCTTTCTTCTAGTTAATTCACTTAAAATGAGAAGTTACACGCAATAAAGTGTATCCACGATTTCTCAAATCAGTGAATCAGCACTCATTCATTTTCATGTGTAGGTGGCGATGTGCCTGTTTGTGCTCTAATATTATCTAATCTAATCTAAGCTGCAAGGAGATATACCATTTAAGATTTATATTAAATGCATTCCCACAAGCAGACATGTATAATTTCGCGCTAACACATGCCGCATGTGGACCTACATTATAAGAACCCATCTCAAATGAACATAAGCCCTGCAACTCTTGCCGTCCTTCCCTGAGACAGGGGTGACATTGGCAAAGTGAACCATTTTTTCACAGTATGGGTGGTCAGCCGCATACCAACCTATAAGTCAAGGAACATTAAAAAAAAACATTAAAAAAAACAAAACTAAAACTTCTGCAGAAAACTATCGACCTATATCCATCTTTATTTATCCTTTCCATCTTTATACCCGTATTTGGTAAATTGTTTGAGAAGTTGATCTATGATCAAATATATCATTTACTCGTTTCTCAGCTACCCAAATCCCAACATGGTTTTCTCAAAAAAAGATCAGTCGTCTCCAACTTAGCAGTCTTCACAGATTACGTGTTTGATGAGATGGAAAAGGGTGGCCAAATTGACGTAATCTACACGGACTACTCAAAGGCCTTTGACAGGGTAAGCCATAGCATATTATTGGATAAACTACAAACACTTGGCGTGCATGGGAATCTGCTACGGTGGTTTGCATCATACCTGATAAAAAGATCTCAAGCGGTTGTTGTTGGTGGCTGCAAGTCGGACTTCTTTAGTATTCCGTCTGGTGTCCCCCAGGGCTCTCACCTCGGACCGCTTCTTTACAATGTATATGTCTATGACATTGAACAGTGTTTTAATTTTACAAAATGTTTATTATATGCTGATGATACTAAAATTTACTTAGGAATTAATAGCATTCAGGACTGCATGAAGCTGCAGGATAATTTGGACAACCTTACACATTATTGTATTAAAAACAAATTAGATCTTAATGTATCTAAGTGCCATAAGATATCTCTTACCCGCAAGACAAACCCCTTAAAGTTTAATTATCAACTCAAGGGTGAATACCTTGACACTGTGACTGGGGTGAGGGACCTTGGTGTTTTTATGGATGCTAAATTAATCTTTGATGCCCATATTTCCTCTACCACCGTTAAATCTTACAAAATGCTGGGATTTATTTTAAGGACCTGTGAGCCTTTCAGGGGTTCTAATGCCGTTAAGATGGCCTATTGCGCGTATGTTCGCAGTAGGCTTGAATTCGCTTCACCTATTTGGAATCCACAATACAGTGTTTATAAGGAACAAATAGAAGCCATACAAAAAAAAATTCTAAAGCATCTAAATTACAGGGAACATTTAACTTTTAATAATTATCATGATGCTTGCCGTCATCACGGTTTTATGTCCCTAGAAGCCCGTCGAACGCTATTAGATATGGCTTTTCTGTACGATATAGTACACGGCCATATTGACTCCACCGTTCTTTGTGTGGGGCTCACTTTGCGTGTACCTACAAGGCGCACTAGGTTAAATTCACTTTTTTATACGGGAGCGCACACTACAAATTATGCCAGGAACTCGACTTTAACGAGAGCCATGTTTTGTTATAACTCAAATTTTAATCACCTGGACATTTTTTATTTGTCCAAAAACGCATTTCTTGAAGGGGTGCGGATGTACTACTTGAGAAAATGCTTAACTGATTGAATGGCATCCTCTTCCCCTTCCATCGTCCTTTCTATCCTATTTTACCAAATCGTCTCTGATAAAAACCTCTGCATTCATATTATTTTTCTTTTGTTCTTTTCGTTTGCTGTTACATTTGCTGTAGACAAGCTTTTATTGTAATTATTTTTATTTAAGAAAACTATTATTGGCCTTATATGTATTTATTATAAATCTTTACTTGTTTCATGTGTATGTGCTGTTGTTTTCTGTAATAAATAAATAAAAAAAAAAAAAAAAAAAAAAACATACATGACAAATTACATTTTTAAAATCACTAAATTATTGACATCAAAAACTAACAGAAAACAAATTTTAATTTAAAAAACCCTAGCCGCCAACATCACAGATTAACCGCCATTTCTTTCTGTCCTTACACACTTCTTTCATTTCCTCCAGAGTCATAACCTTCTTCATACAGGCTCTCCTTTTATGCATTATAAAATAAAATGAGCTTTTAATGTCAATGCATCTTTGCGACTGAATTATGGATTATAGATAGACAGCGCTCGTTTTTGCATAAAATAACAAACCCAATAAATCTACAAGATGCCATTATTAGTTGAATTTGGGAAACGATGGGACATTACTTGTCATCCCTCATGTATTCACATTAAAACCAGTTATTAAAATGTTTTCTGTTCGTGGGGAGGAAACGTCGACAGACAAAATACTCGCAAACAGAATACAGTACAACCCGCAGGAATCTAAAAAAAATGTCATTCCAAAATATACAGGTTTTCTGCACGCAAAAAAAAAATACAAAACAGATCTACTGTCATTTGTCAAAGAAGAAAAATAAAACGTTTCTTTTAGCAAAGCTCGGAAAACAACTTCCGATACACGGCAAGATGAAAGGAAGCGTTTATACAGAGCTCAAAAGGTAAGACAAAATAAACGAGAAGAAAATAACTGAGTGAAAGAAATGTATGTCGAGGATCTGGCCTTCTTTGGTTTTTTCTTCAAATCCGTTACAGCCTAAATTATCCGTAAGTCTTCTACAGCAAATGTCTACAACTCCTCCTGTCACTTCTACTGATACCTATTTAGTACACCATCTGGAGAATAAAAACGATAATATTATTAGAATTATTTATTTGGTGAGCGCTGTTTTTCTGTGAATCACACCTCAAGAGCCCTCTGCGAGTTTGGTTGTCGCTATAGAAAGCGCCAATACTCAAACAAGACCCAGTTGCTGTAAGGACCTTTGGTGACCGGTGTTTTGTAAAGGCATATGAATTTTTCAACCCAGCGAAGAGCATATTTGAAAATATACATGATATATTTTTGTGTTCCGCCGGGATTCGAACCCACAACCTTCCATTTACGAGTCCGAAGCGTTACTATTAGACTACGGACCGGCCAATCTCGGAGAAGCTGTACTGTATGTCATTTCAGTTGTATTTTTCCGGTCATAATAAATATATTTAACATTTGGCTATTAAAAACAAAATGATAGAACAATGAGAATTATTTCATCTGTATCTACGCTTAAGATATTGTTGAATAAGACTATGATGATATCACAGACTGTATTACTTTGGTTATATCCAGCGAACGAAACATCGGAGACACGAAAATATAGTTGTGATGACGGACCTACAAATCGCAGGATGGTGGAAAGGACCAGCTTAAGGTGGCTGAACATAGAAGTGGGAGACTAAATGCGGTAGAAGTGGGGGACTGTAGGAGGAAGATAATGGACAAGCAGTGGTGGCTGCGGTTGATCAAGGGAACTAATACCTAACACGAGTTTTCGGGCTAAATATGATGAAAATGAAGAGAGGGAATAAGATGAGGAATGATGGATGGAAAATAGTGAAAAATAGCATTCCTTAAATAAGAAATGTTTTTTCAGGGCTAGCATGAAATAATTGATGGCTATTTTCAACATAATCCCGATATTACATTTTCTCAGGAGTAAATCAACAGTCAGAACTGAAGATGGATCGTACTTATGTGCGTGTGTAAACATGACTCGGGGTATACTGGAGAATACGGAAGGCAGGGATAAAATCCCGAAAACAGAATCCCGATTTATCTATTTTTAATACATTTATTTCTAATAATTAGAAAAATGCAAGAAACTTTGTCAGAACTTTGATGAACACAATAACGCTATGTTTATCGAAGGTAAAAGAAAAATGAATTTTAATAAATGGATGAAAAAATATGATCATGAAAAATCAAACAAATTAAAAGAGGTTTGTACCATTTCATAGGAAAACAATTTTACTTTTAACTGTTGAATGTAAAGTGTTCATGACATATTTTTTGATAAGCCTCTAAAGAAAAATTAGGTTTCAAATTTGTTTCTCAGTTTTAAATTGTATTTGTAAAATTTATCGAGCAAATTAAAAATTAATTAATTAAAACCCATTTTAATGTGTAAGATAAACGGGTAACAAGTTTTCAACGTAAAGTAAACAATGTAATTTGTATGAAAAAAAAAACTACCTCTTTCCTTCTAATTCTAAAATAAGATAAAAAAGCAGCCTCTGCGGCACTCCTACAAGTATGTTAGACTTACACATTCTTTGAAATCTGGGGAGTCTTTCTTTAGAAAAAAAAATACAATCTTTTTGTTTTTCTTGGGATTCTGATAGAAAAACCCGGGATTCCTTCAATTTTTTTACCCCAACCCTACATTTTTTCTCCCATATCATTTTTCTTGAGCATCCCGCACATGCTTGTATAAAAACTCATGTTTTGCGTAAACAAGCGCTCCCCGGAATATAAATCTACCGGCTTTTTTGTTCCCGGGCCGCGTGCGTGACCGGGATTCAGACTTTCAATGCCAGGAATTTGTTTTTCACAGCCCTGAATAATGCGTTGGTGATTTTTTTTTGACCCGCGACAAAAAGGTCCAGGCCCATTGATGCAAGTGAAATAAAAAGAAAATTTCTTACAAGATAAAATAAGAAAATAAAACAACATTGTTTTTGATTACGGTGAGTATATTTAGTTTCTTTTAGGGTTTTGGAAACAAAAAACGAAAACAACTATTCTCTGATCGAACTAATTATTGAACTAATGCTCTTTTTATTGAAGTCGTAACATGTGTTTGAGTTGGACAATTGCTAAAACTATATTTTCAGTTTTTTTCTTCGTAAAAACTCTGTGCACGGAAAATAAGTTAAAGCTTTTTTTCTGGAATGAACTCGGCACAAATTTAAAGACAAAAGCAAAGAGATAATTGAATTTCTAATTGAGTAAAAAGTGAGTCACTTAATAAGTAAGATACAAATTGCGGAGACCAAAAATATGATGTCATACGTTCTGGGTGCTAAGGAAAAGGCAAGCCAACATACGGTCACATATACCTGTCACGTTTGCCCCCTGAGAAAAAATAAATAAAATTTTGTGCTAAATCCATTGTAAGAATTCTCATTAGTTGTTACAGTTACAGGACTGCGAGTAGGTGCAGTTTAAATTTTCATAAAATTTTAGATTGGAAACATAAAAAAAACTGTATCTATTGCATCTGTGCAAAGAAAAACAAATAAAAGCAGCAGCGTGCACCGAAAGCGGCACAAAACAAAAGAAAATACAAGCAATAAGACCACCCCACTCCCAGACAAAGGGTGGCAAGAGTCGTTTGTCACAATTACCGGCAAGGTTAGCCCAGCCCCCGTTTAAGGGAAGGAAAGGCTCCGCAGTGGAAAGTGACAGGGTCTGTAAAGCGTATGAAATTCCAAAGATGGACCTTTGTTTAACCCTTATTGTCTTTAAATGAATGTTGTATTTTATTGTAAAATACATTTCTAAAGTATTATTATTTTTATTATTGTGAATCTGTTGATGTATCTATACGGGACTCCCTTCTTGTGTATGGTCGCCTGGTATACAGTCGTCTGGTATTTCGTGTACAATGATCCTAGTTATACTTACTGCACTCTTACCGAAGTGCAGTTGTTTTTATTTTATTTTTGTAATATTTTTAGTCGATTCATAACATCTTTCATTCCTTTCAGTCACATATATCGTTAAAAAGTATTATGTTCTTGCTGATTTTGTATAAAAAAAACACTCACTGAGCTCAGAGCGATGGTGGACGTCTTTAGTTGCATTACACGGTCTAAACTATAGTGCACTGTTGAGATAATATGAACTCTTTACTAGCGGAAGTATATATGTACATATGCCAGCTAATACCATCCAATCTACGAGTATCTATAATCTAAGCTGCAAAGATATTTTGACATTAAAGGCTTGTATTTAATGCAAGCCCAGAAAAGTGTAAGTTCGCGCTAACACATACTGCATGTATACTTACTAAAAAAACCTCACATTTACATAAAGCTGCATTGGAATTTATTATACCAACCTGTAAGTCAAGTAAATTGGATTTGTACTGTTTTGAATGATATTCTGGCATTACGACTTACAGAATGAGTCTAGAAACTACTGTTCAGATCTTGAATTACTGCAATGTTTAATCATCCAGATTTTCTTCTTTAAGTTCCTTCCAGTCATATCTTAATGAGAGCTCATGGCTTTCTGTGATAAAGGAGACATTAACCGTGTAAAACACTTGTATGAACTCGCCTCGATGGCGTAAATCGAAAACGTCCTAAATATACGACGGCACTCCTAGTGAGTGATTTAGTTGTGATATATTTTTTAGATTTACGCAATTGAAGTGAGTTTACGCAGTGGTCTATACTCGCGGCACTGAGCAGTGAGCAGTCACTACGTTAGCAGGAGCTAATGGCTTTCAGGTTGTTTTCTACATTCCACTGACTCCTACCGCAGACAGGTTTTTGCTGAAAAACTCAAACCAAACCATACACGATTATCTTAACACGAAAGCATTATATTGGAATTTTTTGTATTCGATTTTTAAGTTTTTGGGAAATTTAAGTTCTTGATTCTAACACATGGTAGATTCATGGTTTTTACGCTACACCTCATCAAAAAGAGAACTAAAACTATATGGCTCATATACCCCATAGTTTGACATGCAAGATACACAAATGTCGCTGCTCCACAAAACAAAACTCATATGCAAAGTGTCTTTAGTTTTCACATATAAGCCCCGAGTGTACACATACTTGCATCACAGTTCTCATAAAGATTATCTTCATTATCATACTTCACGCTGAAGAAGCCCATCATAAAAATGGGTGAAACGTCCGGAAGCTCCAGCTTCAGCTCCCACAGACCACGGCAACAGATTCCGAAAAATATCACTCCAGTATTCTATTGTGTACCGCCAGCCTCACATTCTACAAAAGCTTTTAATTCCTTGCAATCCTCCCAATTGCTCCCATTAATGAATTATTCATAATATTATATTAACACTATCTGGTCGGAATAACCTTCCCAAAAACGCGCCACGATTAGCAAGTTTTTGCTGCTGGAGAATTATGTTGATGAAGCCAGGCTGACGTAAAACGGAAAACTTGGCTCTTAAAGTGGAGACATGATGCGGGCTATGAATGCCAGCGCAACAAAAAAATATCTATTAACATGCTCGAGGGATCGTCTTAGAGTTAATTGAATGGGTCCCTAAGTTTTTGTGTTTCTGTAAACTCAAAGTTACGTTTTGTGGAAATTTTAGGAAATTCGAAACCACACATTTACGGAAAGGAAAAAGTTGACCGTATGCCCATAGATTTGCAAGCTAAAACCCTGTACTAACTCCAAAGACGGACTTCATAAAATTAACGTTAGTACTTTTACTTGAAAATTTAGAAAATAATCCTTGCAACAATGAAATAACAATGTCTTACACAATGCAAAACCTAAACATTGTAGAGTTTGTGTATTTATATTTTTATCTCAGGCATAATTTTTTATTATAAAAAAACAGTGTTTATTTTCAGAATTTAGTACTTCTTTTTACCTCAAGTACTTTCAACTACCGTCATTGTTAAAAGGACATAATGTTTTTTATACTTCTAATAAAATGCGAAAACTATACGTATAGTAAAATATAAAAAATAAAGTGACTTTTTATTTTTCACGACCAAAGTAAAGTTTTTTTTTTAAATATCATAGACCCTTTACGGGTGAAATAAGTTTTCCAAAAATATTGTTTTTCTGGCATATCTGCAGCCTCATTCTATCCTAAAAAAACATGAA
Organism: Agapetus fuscipes; assembly: GCA_951799405.1. Taxonomy (NCBI): domain Eukaryota; kingdom Metazoa; phylum Arthropoda; class Insecta; order Trichoptera; family Glossosomatidae; genus Agapetus; species Agapetus fuscipes. The sequence goes on from OX637342.1 coordinate 8,392,151, forward strand.
CGTTTTCAGGAACCTCGCTCTTTTCAATTACAACCTTAAATTAATGCGTACATCATTAATCAAAAAAATAACAGAGATTTTTTGGAATACTTAATAATTATTTTAGGCTCTAATTCTAACACAGTATGGAAAAGTACCTATAATCTAAGCTGCTATCATAAACAATGTTGAATTATTGTATTTATTTTATTATAAATATTCTTACATAGGTACAGACATCAGTAGATACCTTGATATAACTAAAAAAAAAAAAAAAACTCTTATGTTATAAGTTTTACAATTAAAAAAATATTTGAAAAAAAATGTATGTTTTTTTTAACTCATGTTCATAAAAAAGCACTAGCATCTTAAACAAATTACTTTTTTTTTATTAGATCATTAAAATTTGCAGGTGAAACTCTAAAAAACTCGGAGACACGTTTTTGCGTGAATTAAAAAAAACCTCGTTCATTTCCGGCAGGGTAGAAACTTTCAACGAGACCCTTAATAAACTCTTTAAAAACTTTTTTAATTGAACTAAATTAGTGCTTTGTAAAAAATTTCGTCTTCCTCCTCCGCTGGTTTAATCCACCCCTTGGAAAAAATATCCCCCCCCCCCCCCCACATCGAAATTGAGAGCAGAAAAAAACACTCTTCGAAATTGAGGAACAAGAAAAAATCGATCAACTTTTCACCATGTTTTCCGATTGTTGAATCAAACTTTGGTCCGTTCAATTTTTTAATTGATCAATTTAAAGTTTGCAACTTGGCATTTTTTCCATCAGGTAAAAAGTCGGCCAATCGAATTGAAAATTAGAATTGCTTGTATTGAATTCGGGCTTTTGTTTTTTTTGCGTCATGTAGGTAATGAGGTCGGAACATTGGAAGGGGCGTGAAAATAAACGTCATCACTCGGCCGGGTTGCTAGAAAAAGGGCAAACGAATATTTTTTTATTGATTGCTATGGCAGTCCCATACAAAACTGACGTTTCCTCGCCTAGAAAAAGTTTCAAATTCAAATATGTTCCAACCTCATTACAATTTCAATAATAAGAAAGTTAAAGAATGCCAGTGGCCTTGACACAAAATTTATATTTTTTTTTCTCGGCGTTATACGATACGTCACAGGTATATGTGACTAGGGTCACAGTAAAATGTGCATTACTTTCATAGTGAACCGTTGTCAGTTAAAATTTGAAAAAATATTCGTTTATCGATTACAACAAGTATACTAGTGGTTCTTCGATTTTATGGGGTAGAACTTTATATCTATCAGTGAGAAAGAAATATGGATGAAATTATTATTTTACTCATTCAATGTCGAAGAAAAATGTGATATTTTTTGGGAAATATATTTTTGGATAATAACTGAGAAAATCCTTCGGGAATTTCCCTTCTTTTGTTCTCAATGTCGGGACTTATGTGAGTACATAAAAGACAATATGTGGAAAACCATCTAAGGAATAGTTTTTCCGAGAAAATGGAAAAAATAATGGAACATTTCTGGAATGTTAGCTCACCAAGAGTTTAATTATTATTTTTGTCACAAGAGGATAGAAGGATTGTGTCCTCGGATTTGTTCTGTCGATAGCTCAGTTGGTAGAATGCTTGCTTTCCTAGTCAGAGAGCTACGGTTCGATCTTGATCAAGGGCGCAAGGAATGATTTACCAATTCAGTGTTTATTTCAAACCGGTAATCATAATACCAGCAAGGTGGACTTACCTTTCACAAGAAATGAGAAACAACCTACTCAAAAGTTGGGAAACTTTTTATCAAGTGATGTAAATAGCGTAAGATGGGCCTCCTTACCTCAAAAAATAAATAGGTGCCACTCGTCACATGTCACCGATTTAGGGACAACGCGGAAATTAATTACACTATATGTGTAGTTTTTTTGCGTTATGCAGCTTTCTTTAAAAGTCTTTCATGTTCTTATTCTCAGGATTTTCATCAATATATCTTTATTCACTTCACTATCATTTACGGTCCATGCTTGACTTCCATACATGAGTATCGGTTACATCAAGCGTAATGAACATCAACAAAAATAGGCACCTGAAGATGATTGAGAGATCGAAAACGTTCGTGTATATTAATTAAAATAATATTAATAAAGCGAGTGAAAATAAAACAGTGTTTAAAAAAAATGTTTAGATTTTATGGAAAATCTAAAGGTTTTGGAGTTTTAGTAGAAATCAAAGCATGCTATTTTCCTAGGAAAACCAAAAAAAAATACTTTCCTATCGTCATGCAATAGTCCGAGAAAAAACTCCCCCCCCATAGGGAAAACCTTTTAGGTAAGTGTGGTATGCATATGTACTAGTATTAGTTAGTGTGAGTATAGGTATATGTAGCACTCCAGACACAAAGAATTACCATTGTTTTAGGGGTGGCAAAGGTAAACCACGAGAGGGTGTAATTATGGTCCTTACTAATACATGGTATTACCACGTGAAATAGGTGTTTGAAACCTTTTAAAGAAAAATGAAATAAAAGTAAAATTAAAATGGCAGCCCGATTGATAAAATTAGTTGGAAGGCCTTGGTTTAAATCAAACAGTTTTTGATGTGACTTCAATGTTAAAATTTTATGTTTTTTTTTTTTTTTTATAAATGTGGATGGGAAAAGTTTTTGAAATTACTTCAATCTGTTAGTGAAGTTACAAAGTATATAAACATTTTAAATTAATCTTTAGCAGACACGCGTAAGTTCACGCTTACAAATGCTTCATTTGTACTTATAAAATAAGACTTACATCATGCAACTACTACCGCCTCTTCCTGCAATAGGAGTGGCTTGACAATAGTAAAGCATTTTTGTTTACAGAACTCAGGATGTCACCCTCATACCATATATCTAACGGAAATCGTCAGTTGAATGCCTAGACCGGAAGAGGTTACTTAGTCTTCATAATGAAAGAGATCCTACATCTTCGAGAAAGTCCCTTATTTTCAAAAAGTTATTGGCGGAAGACTGATTTATTCATCTATGAAAATAAATAAGTACCACACGAATGTGAATTATAATCCTTTGAAGATATTACGAAAAGATGTTAAGAATGCAAAAATAATAAAGTTTTTTTTCACGAGCTGGTTCATCTCGAGCGCTTTCGGAGTACTATCACAACATTATTATTCCTTGACTTATAGGATAGTATGAGGCTGACCACCCATACTGTAAAAAATGGTTCACTTTGCCAATGTCACCCCTGTGTCAGGGAAGGTCGGCAAGAGTTGCAGGGCTTATGCTCATTTGAGACTGGGTTTTTATATTGTAGGTCCACATGCGGCATGTGTAAGCGCGAAATTATGCGTGTCTGCTTGTGGGAATGCATTTAATATGAACCTCAAATGATACATATCTTTGCAGCTTAGATTTAGATTAGGATTTCGATTAGGTACTAATTTCAAATGTATCTTCACAATGTCAGTACTTAAAAACTTTTACGAAAAGTTTCTGCGTGTAAAAAATGTGTACTTTTGTATGTATCTTCTTAAATTAATAAAATAAAAATTGCAATGTATTTTACTGTTTTTTTTTCCTTTAACACCCGTTTTTAGGACAACATTTTAAGGTTTTTTTGTAGTCTTGTTTAGTCACCGCTGACGTATTTCAGAGAATTTAGAATTAGCATTGTAAGGCTCTAAAATTATACAGCTTTTATACTGAAACGAATTTCTCTTTAAAAGCAGGTAATTGTTTTAGGTTCTGAGAAAACCGGTGAATAATGTTAGCAGTTTTATTATATTTTGTGTTAAAAATGTCTGATACTAATTAATTGCAATACATTTTAAGCATTCCTAAGCAACGAATCACATTTAAAACACAATTTTATTCAAAATGTACGAAAGTATTACGCGTTTTGTAATTTGATTGTTAAAGCACAACTATGTATTTATCTTTGAGTGTATTTTTGAAATGTTCAAATTATTTTCACTTTATTTTGTGCAAACAATAATAAAAAAAATCTTGGGAAATTCGTTAATATATATTTAATGAATCGTGTTAAAAGTAGTGAATGATTTTTTTTTTTACCTTAAACCTCTTTTAAATAAAAATGAGTTTTCCCATAGTAAATAGAAAAAAAAAACATTAAAAATATAAAGCAATAAAACAGATTTTTTATGGAAATAAAATATGCAACCAATTGTCAATTTCATGTGCGAAACAAACCATAAAACATCATATTGATCAGTGAAACTGCAGTTTTATTGTGATAATAAAAACTATAAGCACGTCATCACTTTCATACAATAAATAATAATAATAATAAAACCAGTCAAATTAAATTCAACTCACAAAAAAGCACACCCAGAGTGCTTCTAGGCACGAGAAAATAATAATTTCCTATTGTAGGCCTAATCGTAAAAGCCCCCCAGCTCCCGGTCAAGGGGGAAGTCATGTGTCTATAATATCAAATATGAAATAATGGGAAATGAACTCCCACGTCAGGTAAAAAAGCGCTTATATTCAAGTCAAAGCACGGAAGCCAAAACATTTTCAAAGAGTGCAAATACCTTGTATTGTTATATGAAGTCAGACACGCACTCATTTTGGGGGCCGCGCTTTCCGGTTGGCCGGCCCAATGGAGTGGAACAGACAGCCACACAATGTGAAAGATAAAAAACAGACAACCACCTGAACGGTTTTTGTTTTTAAAGGAGAGCTAAAGATGCATATTTACAAAACATCTTATCCGTGATTTGGGCAAATGTAAATATATGCACCATAAATGAAAATATACCCTGTAACTTTTGCTACCCTTCCCTGTGTAGAATGCGTGACATTGATAAAAGTAAACCAATCGTAACGTATATTCTGTTAATGCAAACGTACTGTGAAATGGCAAGTCTAAGTCATTGTAGTACTTAAAAGTTTGATCAAACAACAAGAACTACATAGTGAAAAATATGTTGTCTGTTGAACATAACCCTTAGAATTCCAGAGTTTTTTTTTTTTTTTTTTTTTTTTTTTTTTGAGACTCCCTAGATTCGAGAGACTCTAAGGCTCTATGACACTTGTTATAGTGCCGCAGAGGTGTTGGTGATGTGGCAGTTGTCCATGTCCGGTTGCAGGGCCGTTAGCTGCGCAGTGCTGTGGTGTGTGTGGCGTTGCTTTGTTTTGAGACACTGAGAGGAAATGGCGATTGATATTGGATTTGAAAAGGGCAAGGTTAAATTGGGATGGAAACACAGATACCGGTAACTCATTCCATAAGCGGGCAGTTTGGCAGAGGAATGAGTTGTGAAAACACCAAGTTCTCATAGTTTTGATATCGACTGCAAATGGTTGAATGTGAGTCGTTCTACGAGTTGCCCTTGTTGTGACGAGAGGAGGGGGTATAAGTGAGGATATTTCATCAGAGCAGACGCCGTTGTAGTACCTATAGAAGAGACTGATCATTCCAACTTTCCTTCTGTGCTCAAGAGAATGTAGGTTGGCTGTGAGAATGGGATCATCAATCAGCTTCACCGCTCTTCTTTGCACAGAGTCAAGTTGGTCACGCAGCTTCTTTGGTATACCGGACCAGAGGTGGCTGTTATACTCTATAATTGGACGGATTTGGGATTTATATAGAGTCAGCAGTTGAGCTGAAGTAAAAAATCTACGAGCTCTATATAGTACGCCTAGTCGCCGGAAGGCCGAAGTGGTTCGAGATGAGATGGCGTCTTGATATTTCAGCTCTGATGAAAGAGAAACACCGAGAAGATCTAAGTGGTTTTGGTTGGGTAAGGGGACGTTGTCAAAAGTTGGGAAATTGGGGTTTGGAGCCCTTTTCAGGGATATCTCACAAGCCTGCGTTTTTTTAACATTAAATTCAACGAGATTGTCAGCTCCCCAGTGGCTGAGTGTTGTCATTATTGATGGTTAAATAAAGACAAAGTGGACATAAAAAATTGAGCAAATCGATCATATTGCAACATGTTTATAAGAAAAGTACAACAATAATACGAATACTGAGCTTTCAGAGGGATGTATGTATAAAACACACCTTCGCTTTTACAGGCGAACCACGAAGGTTCATAACACGAAGGTTAGTGACCGCCAGGTCCCAGTGCACCCCACACTCCCCTAGTAGGGGCGTTCCAGAACATTCCAGGCTTTATTTACGGGTGTTCTGGGTAGGGTAGATCGGGGTGCAATGGTACCTAACACAAAAAAATAATTATAAATTGCATTTTCAAGCGAAATTGTTATGCAGGTATGTTCTTCGTATTTTCTACTATGTAAAATAAAGGCCGAGACCCACACAGGGAGAAGTGCCAATTATGGTGATAATGATAAAATAAAAGGGACCTAAAGGGCTATTTTTATTAATCCTTTTTTTTTAATAATTGAATATGAGTATAGAAAAGGAAAGTACAATTATTTTGAAATAGCCCTTTGTCATCATTTTTTTTGATGAAAGTTGCAAAAATATGCGATCCAAGTAAATGTGCTCACACATATTTAAAAAAATGATATTTGCATTAATAAAAACCTTAGAAAGATAATAACTTTGACACACGAGGGCAGATATTTAACAGTTGTAGAACTCTATGTTTGCAGACATAATGCCATTATATATATTAAATGTATTTTTTTTAATTACGGAAAAAATGAGTCGTACAGTACCAAAAGCGGAAATCTAGCTTTGTTTTAAAAAATGAGATACATGCATGAAAATACAGTTTATAATTTTCTCGTCAATTCCATAATTTTTTCCATAAAACACGGGTCAAATAAATTAAATATTTTTTAATGGATTAAAAAAGGTTTTGAAAAATTAAAAATAGGGATGGAAATAAGTTTTAAAAACACATTGCAAAATTGACATGAAATTCAAAAAAAAATTGTAATAAAACTGCAGAGTAATTATTTTTCAAACAATATTTTTTGTAATCAACTTGCAGCACTATAATCAAAATGTCGTTACTCCGTTTATATTTTATTTATATTTTTATGGCTGCACATGGTATGGAGCCTTAATGTATGAATTTACGAGCTATAACGTTCATCAATATACTGAACAATTATTCGGGCATTAAGAGCTAGAGATGTGTGGACGGATACCGGGGTATCCGGCAAAAATAAACTAAGTACGGAAGCCAGTTTTTGTATTTGTGCACAACAGGTTTTCTCCATTATAGTGCACCTTCACACAGTTATTAACAAGCTAGGAGGAATTCGTTGATGAGATATATAATCCAAGTTGCAAAGATTCATTCATATTTAAAATTCAACTGCATATCCTCAAACAGACACGTGTGACGTGTAAGTTCGCGATTACAAATGCTGCACGTTTACTTACAAGATCAATACCCAAATCTTAAATGGCTCTTGCTGACCTTGCCTGAAACAGGAGTGACATTGTCAAAGTAAACTATTTTGTACAGTATGGGTCACAAACAAAACTACAAGTTAAGGAACTATCAACACTCATAAATTATCCATGTTCACAAGTAAACACGTGTAAGACCGCGCTTACATAATATGCTGTACCTGAAATGCTTACGAAAAAATAACAGAAGTTAAATAAACATAATCTGTGCAATTTTTCCCGCCTTTCACGAAACAGCGGTGGCATTGGCAAAAGTGTACAAATTGTCATAACACGGTTGGTCAAACTCATGCCAACCAGTGGAATCTGAAATCTATTTTTTTTTTTTTGTAAATTGGATATCCGGCATTCGTTCGGATAGCGACTAGAACCCGGACGATTTACGGATATTGTGATCTTCAATATCCCGTCTGTGTTTAAACTTTTACATAAAACTTTTGTTATTATCTTTTGCTTTATGAATTTTCCAACCACATCGTAATTTTCGTAATTAAACACACGAGGCACAATTCCCTGAAGGCTTGAAACACAATATCAAAGTATCCTTGTAGATAAAATAAATTAATTCTGAATATTTATCGGTCTATGGTTAGAGATGTGCCTTTAGAGTTTTGTCCAATCCATGGCAGATATAATGAGATAATGTGGGCATCTAGGCGTGATCACCTATTAGTAGGGACTGGAAAATAGTGGTGTTATTTTTTAGGAAATTCGCGTTATTTTTTTGTGAAATTCGCGTTATTTTTGATCAAAAACAGGGAAATTCGCGTTATTTTTCATGATAAACGGGGAGATTCGGTATAATTTTTAGGGTTGATTAGATCAAAATAAAGGTTTATATAATTGCAAAACAAAATATATTACTAATATTTACAATTTATTATGTAAACAACAATATCTCCCTTCAAAAATAATGAATAAACAAAATCTGAATCAATACGAGTATCTGCAACCGAAGATGGTGGAAGTACTGTAGGTACCCACCGAAAACGTTTTTGCAATAAAAAATACTCAAGTGAAAAAAATGTTTTTTAATTTTAGTTTCTTAATTTTTTTTTTTTTTTTTTTAAATAATCCTTTTTTACAAAAAACCATTGATTGAAAAAAGTATTAATTTTTCAATGACACTCCGAATACCCTGCAAATATCCATTTAAAATATTGAATTTTTGTGCATTTAGTCTCTAGATGAGGGTTATCTCATTTTTCAAGGGATGTTGGCTTTTATGAAAGCTTCAAGTTGTGCTCTTGGCTAATCCAGCAACAGCTTCACTCCTTGGAAGTATTTTTCTTCATTGATATCACGATTCAAGTCTACTTGGATGACCAGGACAGTTCTGCTTATCATTATTTTTTTTAATAAAATAGATTTGTGAATAGGAATGCAATTCACCAACCTACTCTGCCTGGCCAGATACAGGTATTAATATAATTAATTAATAATTCATTATTGTTTATTTTAATGAATTATTCATTTTTAATTACCCAATTACATCTGTTTACCAGGGTCAAATTTATGGTCAAATGACCCAGGTGGGGATCGAACCCCGCGTCTAGCGTTCTAGCGTGTTTAAACGTTGAAAGAGACCAATTTTCCTGTGCTTTGCACCTTGCAAAGGGTTTTCGCAGGATTTTTTTCTTTCCCACAAAATCGTTGCGTTGCAAAAGCGATACATGACAACTTTTTCGCACAATTTCTACCAAAAGTACGAAAATTCGCGATATTTACGTAAAACCTGAAATTTCGCGTTATTCGCGTACAAACATGAAAATTCGCGAATAAATTCGTTTTATCGCGATCGCGAAATTTTCCAGTCCCTACCTATTAGTGAACGGAGTACCACTCTCCATAGGAGGTAAGCTAATCCAGCCTTCTGATTCAGTGAGACTTCTAGGAGTCTTACTGGATCGGAATCTGACACTGGAGAGGCAAATAGATGCCACAATAGCTTCTTTTTTTTTTCACTACGCCAAATTAAGGCTATTAGAAAGTGTTTACCGTCAGATGCAGTCAAGACCCTAGTAGGCGCGTTTGTGGTGTCTCGGATTGACTATTGTTCGACGCTTTATAGTGGTCAGCCAAAGAAGCAGTTCAATCGCTTTCAATCTGTGTTGAATTCGGCAGCAAGACTCATATTTGGGATACCCAAATTCGCTCACATCACTCCGCTGTTAAAAACACTACATTGGCTTCGTTTCCCGGAGAGGGTGGTCTACCGTGTTTGTGTGATGGTATATAAAGCCATCCATGGCTTGGCTCCACCTTATTTGACTGACATGATGTTGCCTGTTGAGATGGGTATAAGGAGGCAGACACTCAGATCCGCGGGCGATGAAGTAGTCAATTTGGTTCAGCCACGCCGTCAGATTCGTACAAATTTCGGAGACCGTGCTTTCCGTGTTGCGGGTCCGGTGGAGTGGCACAGACTGCCACCCGGAGTGAAGAACTCCGAATCTATGGATGTATTTCGCGGAGCACTCAAGACACACCTTTTTAGAAAGTCTTATCCATGATCGGAGAGGGCCCTTGAGGTGTGACACACACAAAAACGGCGCTCTCTTATCATTGGTAATTTAAAATAAATTAGCCTGATATTATTATTATTATGGCAGGTTCATTAAAAGGACATCATATATGAGAAGGCAATTTTAATAAAATACGTTTTGAAAAGGGTGTACCACTCCCTGACATTAATAAACCACGCAAACGTAACTTATCTGCACGTATAGTACAACTTTTTACCGCGATGTGCTCGAAGGGATCTCATGTGGCGAGTGAATCCTATTTCTTGTCAAACGTAAGGGAACTTAGATAAAAGGCGAGTATGAAATAATCACCGAAAACATTGAATTTTACAATTAAAATGCAGCTAAGCTACACATGTAAATAATTCAAATTGGAATGAATCTGTGAAACAAGTAAGCAGGCACCATTTTGAACAAAAGTGGTGGTTTCTCAACTCCCGAGGGGGCTGGTTCTTATTTCTTGTGAAGGCTGAGTAAAATGAAATCATTTTTGACATCCTCGAAGGGGATTGAACCTTTGCTCTTGGCATGGAATGCAAGCATTCTACCCACTGAGCTATCGACCGGACTTTTTACGAGCTTGGTTGTCGCTACAAAGCGACAATTCTCAAGCAAGACCAAGTTGCTGTAAGGCTGGATGGACCTTTGGTGACCACACTTCGGCATTGGAATATTTTTTAAACCCAGCGGAAAGCATATTTGAAAATATAAATGGTATTGGCCTTCCATTTACGAGTCCGAAGCGTTACCATTGTCACCGTTACTTGTCTACGGATCGGTCTACGGGACAATAATTGTAAAGTACTTCCTGTGTATTCTAAACAATAACACTTTTCAACAACAAAATGTTAACAAAAAATGCACGCAATTTACCTCAATTCAAGGGGAAAGTCTTGCGTGTAGACTGACTCCATTTCCCACCACCCTTGAGGGGAGCTTTAAGGGGGGGAGAGGGCCCCTTGTATGGGGAGTAGGAGGGAGGGAGGTATGCCGCTTATCTTAGGTGACCAAAGTATTTGCTTTGTTTTTACAAAGCCTTTGTTTGGATTGAATTATCATGGGCGAATACTTTTTTGTAGGACTGTGAAAAAAATGAATAAATTTGTGAAGTATTTTTAACTGTGGGATGACATTAAACGAAGAATTTATTTAATGCTTTGTGTATTAATACTGTGGAAATTCATTATTAGTTTTACAAAAAAACGAAACAGAAAAACTTTTTTTTTTCTAGCAATGCTTAATTTTCCGTATTATCTTTTAAAAGTTTACAAACATTTCAAAGGATTTAAAATATTTAACGATAATTTAAATCTTCATTAAACAATAAGTTGATATAAGGCTGTCCACACAAACTGTATAAAATGTTTCAATTTGCCAACCTTTCACCCCTGTTTCAGGAAAGAGAAGCAAGAGTTGCAAGGCTGGTGTTCATTTCAGATTTGGGGTTTTTGCTTTTGGTTTATCTTCCATTTGTTTCAAAGACGCCCTTTTAATGAATTTGTTTTAAAAATCACATTCTACACACACATGTATAATTGTATATGCACAGTTCTTTTAACTATTTTCAAAATACACTTTTCAGTTTTCATAAGAGGCATTGGTCCATTGCATATATAAACATGGCTCACCTCTGTGCTAAACAAGCTGATGTAAAATTCAATTGAAAAATAGATTTTCAAAGGAGTATTTCATTTCGGGTGTACAAAAATGGTCATCCCACAACTCCCCATACAGTTTTTACCTTTATGGCGTTGCTGCTCATACAGCAGTAGGTTGCATCCATTTCTGAGAAAAAAGGGCGGGAAAATTATTGGGAGTGCAACGTATGGGCCATTCAAAATACATGAGGCAAGAGCAAGGCTGAGGGTGTCAAATATTTAAAGAAATGCAGACGTGAGGAATGATAGCTCAAGTCGAAATATCATGCACTTCGTCAATTTTATGTGAGCGTAAAATTTTGTATCATCTTTTGAATATTAAAGTATCTTTTGAAGGCAGGTGTAAAAGACAAGTACTGAAATGAAAACTGAATTTTCTTTGTTGCATATTGTTAATTTATCAGGTGTTTAAGTTTTCAAAAATATAAAGGCATCTTTCATTTCTATTTACTTCTTATTTATTTATTTCTTTCAACATAGTTTATTACCTTTTTCTAACAAATGCATAATATCTTTGTAATGTAGTACGTTTTATGAATTGAAAACACAAATGTACTTCAATTCTTTTTAAAGTATTTCATACTGCACATTTATAATTTTGTATACATTCATAATTCTGTACACTTTTTGAACATATTTATTTTCTTTGCTTTCTTATACAGCATTTTAAAAATTAACAAATTTCTTTCTACAGCTAAAATATGTATACACTTTCGTATTAATTTTGAAAACACAACAAAAGGGCCAACTAAAAATGTTGAACCGAATTTCAAACTCGTTTAATCATGTCTAACAGATACACACCGTGTTTGTAGAAATTGATTAAATTTTAACAAAATTATGTAAAATTGGTATGGCGCTTTTGTCTAAGCCAGCTACCGGCTCGCGTCCAATTTATTGACCATCTCGGTCGCAGCACAACTTTTACCTACGCCACTTCATGAATAATATAATGAGAAAGTGAACTTTAGTACTGAACGTGTCTGCTTGCAGTTATGAAAGTCCGATGTTATAAGCTTTTATGGCGGTGGGAGTGTTTCAGCCAAAAAGCCAACCCTAATAAGATGCTTTGCAAAAAAAAAGGTAAAAAGTATCGATTTTGAATGAAATGTTATGCAAAAAAATATAATATGTAGTACATACATTTTTGTTGTTTTTATGGGACCATCGTGGTTTTAAAATATTAAATTTTTATTTCGTAGTAAGTTTTCCGTCCAAATTTACACCCTAAAAACTTAGCGTAAATAAAAATTGTAGATAACTGTATTTAAGTTTTTGATTTCTCTAAGCCCCAGTAACTACAACCTTCTGTTGCTTTTTTTGGTAATTAGCAAAGCTTCAGGTTCTTTCATAATTATGTATGTATGCCATTTTATATTCTACGGTATGGCTATTATTGAAATTAATTCATTCATTACTTAAATAGAATTTGGCATAAGAATTGATGGATGTCGTGGAAGAGGAAGACCGAGAAAGGTATGGATGGACCAAATTTTCGAAATAGCGAGTGAATGGGATATCCAGAGTCATAATAAAAGGAGAGCTTGTATGAAAAAGGTTATGACTCTGGATGAAATGAAAGAAGTATGCAAGGACAGGAAGAAGTGGCGGCTAATCTGCAATGCTGATTTGTAATGTTGGTTTATTGGTTTGCTACATTTTTGGCATAATAATTTTTTGACTTTTTTTGTATAGATTTCTTTTTAAGGTTTTGTTATTTTTTATATTTAAATGTAATTTATTATTCATATTCCTTGACTTATAGGTTGGTATGAGGCTGACCACTCATACTGTAAAAAATGGTTCACTTTGCCAGTGTCACCCCTGTTTCAGGGAAGGTCGGCAAAAGTTGTGGGGCTTATGTTCATTTGAGGTTTGAATTTTATTTGTAAGTACACAATCAGCATTTGTAAGCGCGAACTACACGTGTTTGTTTGTGGGCATACATCTGAGAGCTTTGAATGAATATATCCTTGCAACTTAGATTATATTATTATTATTAGATTATATATATTAAAATTACAAAGATTAAAAAAAATATGTATTGTTTAAGCGTAAGTATGAAAAGAATATTGAAAAGCTCCAATACAATATTGTTCGCAGAGGTGCGTTATCGCGTGCTTCAGTATTCAGCATTGTACTGTTGACTTGACGATGGTTATCGGTAAACCTCTATAAAGCGAGAATACAGTCATTACAATTGTCCGAAACCAAAATAAACAATGCGGCAGATACCGCAAAGTCGTGCAAATCCCATCAAACAGCTTTCGTGCAGATATTTGTTAGCGAAAGTCGTTATTAATGAATAGTTGAAACAATGCCGGACCGAGGTTCGACCCCTGCGGTACTCCCTGCTTGTTTGTATGGGGAGGCGTATTCAATAGGCATTAACCATGCATTGTGGACAGAGGGAAACTTTCATATCGTATTGTGAATAACGGCAGATCTGGTAGCTTGAACGGCTATAAATGTTGGGTACAAACGTGAAATATGCGGGTAAATTATTAGTTATTTAGGGATGTAAACTTGTACAAGGTAATATTGTTAGTTGCTTGTAAATTAAATTAAGAAAAGGTTTGGCAGTTACGGTCAATTTATACTGTTTCATTAGTAATTTTCTTGACAGTTAATAAATCATACGTAGGAACTTTCGTTGTACCAACTATTACAATATATTCTTCCAATATTCGATTAAATAGATATTCATTTTAAAATGTAACTGCTGAGAAGATGACACTTATTGATTAATTTTTAAATAAAACAATCTGTGTACAGTTTATGATTATGTGTTTGCCATTTGTCTATGCTATCACATTTTTGTCTATAAAAAATTATAAAGGTGTCCAATCGTATCTATAAGTTATTAAATGTTTTTCTAGTAAATCGTTTGTGGTGATGACAAATCTTATATCGTTCTAAAAAAGTGTGTGAAAAGTTAGCTACACATCAGGATAACACCATCTATCAAAGTCCCACAGAAACTTTGACATTTTTTTTCTCTTGTTTTAGCTGCGTGTGAGCATGCTATTGCCATCGCCCTCTGCGTGAAGGCGTCTCACGTGCGCTAGAGCGGGATGCCAGCTGTACCACACCAACACCGCGATGCGCGCCCTCGCAGTTCCACCAATCACAGCACGTCTGCTGCTCATAGTAGCCGCCATCTCGGCAGGTTTGTGTCTTAACTAATTTTATTAATATTATATTTTATTTCATTTTTTGCTTGTGAGAAGCTGATCCAGGATACAAAATATAGGTAAGTAAATAAGTTTTTTTTTTTACTTTTCGGTTACAATTTAACAAAGGAAGAAACAAATTATTCTTGAGTGGAGCAAAGTATAAATATTTTATTAAGTGAGTGCATCCCTATATTTATTGTTTCAATATACCTAATGAGGTCTGCACGTGAATCGATATAGGCAATCTTTTGTAAAAAATAATAAAATTGGTTGTTTGAACAAAGAGTACCAATGCCTTTATAAATCGTTAAATATAAATCGTTCAAAATTAAAATTAAAATTAACATTATTGGCCAAAATATATATCCTGATATCTTAATAATTCTGAAAAATTTCAAAGTTATTACATAAAAATCTGATTGAAAAGGACTTTTGAAACGAAATATTATCAACAGAAAGTAAAACTTGGAAATATCTGTCATTACAACAGTGAAAAACTTTTCACGTTAAAAATCCAGCATATTCAAATGATCAAATGAAAAAAAATTAAATTCACAAAATACCCCGAGCTCGTAATAATATTTTCCAGGGATTTGTTCAGCCTTGTGTGTGAGAGATGAAAACTGAAATTCGCCGAAGCGCGGTCTCTATATAAACAGGCTGTATAGCGTGATATTTGTAGTTGTGTGTGTACCGCCGAGCGTGAACCACCTCTCCTGTGCTTAATGTGGTAAAATCGACTGTAAAAACGGAGGCTGTTCGTTTCAAGGTACATGCGCTGTACTTTTAATGCTGTAAGCTTGAAATTGTAAGGCTCCATCATACCACGGTGCTTACAAAATTAAAAAAGTAACATATATCCTCGTTTATTTACAGTTTGTGAACTTTCTAATGTAGGAAGTAAAAATCGGAAGTATCTGATATCTATGAGTCAAAAAAATATAACAAACATAAAAGAGTGACGATATTGTAATAAATGAGAGTAGTAGAAAAACACTGAGGTGGTAGCAAGATAACATAAAATTAATGGGCTAAAAAAAGATGGAAAATGGTTTTAAATAACATATAAGCGTTTAATTAATTACATCTTAAGTGTTTAAAGATTGGTTCGATCTTATATTTGCAGGAGGGAAAAAAACGAAATAAAAAACAACATTTGCGTCATAGTTCTTTGTATTAGATACCAGACTTCATTTTTGCAAAAAACACATTCTGTGTACAAAGGAATAACAATGAATTGGCTCTAAATAGTCACGTTCATAAAGATTGTGTGGGTATTTGTAAAAATATCAAATGATCTTGCTAAAGGTCCACACAGTGCCTAGCATATTTTAGATATATATTAATAAAAAAAACCTAGATACTTCTCTTGCTATAAATTATGTGTTTCAACAAATGTAGTTTACTCACTTCAATATGAGATCTAATAGGAAAACCGCGAGTAACTACATATTGAAATTTGTTTGAAGTTAAAAAGCCTTTGGAGCTTAATAGTTGTAGGATTTAAGGACTAAAGCCTCCAAGACGTAAAGCTTAATTGGTTCTCTATTGACGCGCCGCGAAAGCTGTAAACGAGCTTTTGCGCGAAACCCAGCACTAGGCCGCGCAGAGAATGCTTCAACGCGGATGCTAGAGATTTGCTAGATGTGCAAAAAGCTGAAAATATAATCAGACTTATGAACATATCGGTTCCTAGTAACAATGACACAAGAAAAACTGTTTTTAAACTCATTTCAGCAATGTAAATGACACAAAAAATAGCTAAAAAGATTTAATAAGTGTCACTTTAACACTGTTTTTTCTTAATAAGCGCGTAACCTATTAAGTACAAGTCGACAGGTATAAAAATCTTCCCACTTGAAGTAGGGGTTTTCCAACTCTTGATTTACAAATCTCATTTTATTTAAGACTTAGTAAAGTAAAGCCTTGCCGGTATTTTTGATTTTGTGTTTGAAACAAACACCGAAACGGGAAATTATTTTTGACACCCTCGGTGGAATTCGAACCCAAGCTCTCGGCATGTATTGCAAGCATTCTACAATCTGAGTTATCGATCGGAATTGACAAAAATTCAGTGAACAAAAAATACCATTCGGTAAACGTTTACGTTTAAATGATAAACAAATTAAATGAATGTCTTTTGGAGCAAGTACGTTTTTGAAAAGTCGTTAAAACATGCCACGAGCAGCGTGTTTTTGAAAAATGATTTTCGTTTTAAGTTTTGACGACGACGCCCGGAAGTTGCGCGATGACATATTTAAGCGAGTTTACAACACAGATTATCGCTTTCCCGCCAGTTTTATTTGAGTTTTATTGTTTGCTTAAAAACGCGTTATAAACATACCTATTCTTACACTGTCAGTTTCAGGACTTTAATGAACAATATTTTTATTTATAGAAGTTTTAATGGCGTGCTATAGATTTTTATCACATACCTCGCTATTTTCACTTACATTGTTAAAAAACTGCAATGGTTTCGTCTTCTGGAAATGATGGATGAAATGGTTGTACGCAGAAATTCAGCATAAATAAATGCAATTTAAATTAATAGTAAATTACACGTCAAATAATTAAAATTACTTTACTTTATTTATAAAATCAGTTATCACATTGTTAAATCAACAAATTTGTGATTTCACATTTATCGTTTGTTAATCTCATAATTTGATAAATTCAACATTGATTCACAATTTATGCATCGAAACAATACCTCATAAAAACAAAATGTCGTTTGCAATTGTTGATTGATGAAAAAATTTAAGGGATTTTTTATTGGCATTGTGAAAATTCATTGTGATACAAGAAAACCAAAAATTAACTTCACAAGTTGTTTTATTTTCGCGAGCGCTTTCGGTGTTTTCACACCATTTGTTGTGCTCTCAATGGTTTTTGAGTTGCTCTCTTGATAATGGTGTGATAACATCGAACGCGCTCGAGAAAAAAAGCAACTCGTGAAGAAAAACTCTGTTTTTTTAAACATTATATTAGAAAATTACAACATGTCGAGACTTTCAGCCCGGGCGTCCTTCCTTGATATTAATATTATTGTGAAGCACAGTTCAAAAGATCTAAAACAAGAACATGCAGAAATAGAGAAGATGTCAATCATTAACTTTTCAATAAATATAAAGATGATTTATTTGGTGAGCGCTGTTTTGTGTGAATCATATTGCAAGAGCCTTCTAACTAACTAATCAGTCTACAGACTTAGTCGTCACTATGGAAAGCACCAACTCTCAAGCAATACCCAGTTGCTGTGGGGCTTTTTTTTCAATAAAATAAAAAAAAAACTCATATTACAAAGTAAGGGCCTAGTATACGTTTCTGAATAACACGGCTATAGGTTTTTTTCTTGTCTCCTGTAAATTAGCCTCGAAGCCTGTTTTCACATCCTATAATTTTCCCGCCATTTTGACGTCTTTTTCTGTCACCGCATCGGTTTCGCGCGCAATAAAAAGGCATATTCATTACACTGTGTACTTTGTACCGCGGAGAGAAAAAATAAAACAGACGTTTTGTTCCCGCAAAAGCTTTACGACGCAGATTTTTCTTTCGTCTTGTTATAAGACTGACACGTTTATTCCCTTTGAATTATTCTGTTTTCCTTTCACAAAAATAATGGAATTATAATTTGTCGAGGGAAAATTTATTTTTATTGTTTGCCACATAATGTACTTGATTTTTGAAAAGTGGTTTCGTGGTTCTTCATGTTTTATAACTTCCATATTTTTATCGTTTCTTTTTTATCGATTATCTTTTTGTTTCCTAAATTTTCCGGTTGTTGTAAACACAGTTTTTTTTGTACATCCATATATATATATAATTTCTTCTAAAAAACCTAGATAGTCGTCTTTGTTTCTTTACGACTCATGTGTTACATGATATTTTTTATTAACTATGTTTGTATTTGCTGTTTCAATAAGAGGTAAATAATGCTGAGGGTTAAATTCAAAGGTTTCAGGATTTCTTCTTACTTAAATAGTATTTTTTTAAATTTAATAACAATCAGAAAAAAATGTATAAATAATAAAAGACAATTTTTCTTTTTTATTATCTAAATCTAAACCTAAGCTGCAATGATATGTATCATTTGAGATTCGTATTAAATGCATTCCCACAAGCAGACACGCATAATTTCGCGCTCACACATAGTCCGGTCGATAGCTCAGGTGGTAGAGTGCTTGCATTCCATGCCGAAAGCTCGGGTTCGAATCCCACCGAGGGTGTCAGAAATGATTTCCCATTTCGGTGTTTATTTCAAACCCCAAAATAAAATACCGGCAAGGTTTACTCAGCCTTCACAAGAAATGAGTACCAGCACTCTCAGGAGCTGGGAAACCTCCACTTCAACTGAAGTGGTTGGCGTAAGGCCGGCCCCCTTACCTGTAAAAATAAATAGGCTCAACTCACACAAGAAGTTACACTATATGTGTAGCTTAGTTGCGTTGCGTTTTGCGTTACATGCCGCATGTGGACCTACAATATAAAAAAAAAAAATTGTGTCCCAATCTACAACCGTTGTTGTCAAGTTGAAAATGAACTATTCCTTTTAAAAAATAGCTACCATATTTCGATACCAAAATCTTGTGTTTTAAAAAAAACAACAACATATTTTTCTCTTGTATCGATATCACGTACAAACAAACGATTTGTATCGTCAGTAAACCAACAAGACATTAGAAATAAGAAACCTTAGTTTTTACGGGCTTAGAAAGTATCCCAAATTTATTATTTTACTCATAAACCATAGCGTTTATTAAAAAATGCATGAAAAATAAAGCAGCACGTCTAGAGAGCGTTATGGTTTGTATGTTAAAACTTTGGTAGAACACTACAATTTTAAGGTAGAAACCATCGGATAAATGGAAAAAATGGATGCAAACTAATTCACACACTAGAAGTGCTGTTGTATCTTCCAAACGTTTTTGCAATAACGTGTTAGGGGAAATATGTGATGCTTTTTACTAAGCGTACAGATAGTCTCACAAGGAAAACACACATTGCACTTTATGAATGCACGAGAGAAGAGAGATTTCCTCTTTCCTAGAACAAATGACAATAATCCCCTCTATACCTTTGAGGAACACGTTTCGATTTAAAAAGTAGAACATGTATGTACGTATCGCATCCCCAGATGTAGGATCTCACAAGTCAAAAATATGCTGTTGTGAGTTGGACGTGCCATTCGATAATATTGTACTGAATATGTAGTTGAGGAGTGTATTTGTCTGTGTGAGTTAATAAGTAAGTCTGTGAAGTCTCTCTAGAAATAAATATATGCTAGGTACTAGAAGATTGCTAGAGTGTTTTGTCTGATGTTCTATTAAAGTCTCGCATGTAACAATTCTCAATGTTTCGAGAATGATCTTTATTCTTACTATAAAATAGGGGCCAAAACTTTCTGTAGTTTTAACATCGAAATTCCTTCACCAAAAAAAATCATATCTTCTTTAAAAGTATAAAAATTCAAAACATTGGAGGTATCTATATTAAAGATAAATGAAAATATACGGCGAAAATTTTCCCGTAAAAAAAGGAAATCCAAAAACTTCTCGATCTTTCCATGCACTTACCCAAGTAGCATTTCACTTCAACTCAACCATAGCGTACCAAAAAATATACGAAAGTAAAATACTCAGAAGAGGGGTTGTTTCAGTTTTCTTAAATTTTCAGTAAAACGCTGCTGTTGAGTTTGGTTGTATGTTTTTCTACTTGGGGTGCAGTGCATTGTACGGTGCGTTTCCTCCCTTGCTTTGTGCTTGGCTCCAATAGTCTTACAAACAGCCCCTTTGGGATTTTTCCGCCCTTCCACAATTCCAGTACAAGACTTGCAGGAAAAAGGGGATGAACCAAGTAAGACGTTTTTCCAAGAAAAATCCTCATAATATCTCTGCAGAGTCTGTGAAAAAAGAATAAAATGAAGGTGTTGGCGAAAACATGCACTTTGTATGATAATAAAATAATGTACTCGAGAAAAGCTTTTGTTCGAAAAAAAGCTTCGATAAGAAAAAACCTTTTACTGTCGTAAGGTTTTAACGATGATTAAAGCATGGATATATAAAAAAATCTAGGCATCCATAAGTCTGCCTTTTTTCGACTTCCAATAAACTTAGCGATCCTTGACTTATAGGTTGGTATGAGGCAGGGGCGTGCATCCCATACAGGAACATGCGCCTAATAGCTAGGCAATATATGGTAAAAACGCTTTTATGCTTGATGTTGAGATTTAAAATTGAAAATTTATTTTTAATTGAAGCCATAATTAGCACTTCAGTCAATTTTAAATGAGTTATTTAAAGAATGGAAGAATAAATAATTATAAAGGAATGTGAGAAAATATTTATTTTGAAATGTATTTGCCTATGTGCACGCACCTGGTATGAGGCTAGTATCCCATACTGTACAAAAATATTAAGTCTTCAGAAAGTCGTCAAGAGTGTGATTTCTGCATGCGAAATCAAAAAAATAAACCAAAACTTTTATAACCAACGCTTGAGTTTTCAATCCTCTTTTTATTTACATATCTATCCAGAAAAATTCTGTCCAGAACAAGCTATTTGAATGTCATTAATTGATTAGGCATAATTTATTTTCTAGCCCTTCATTAAAAAAAACTTGTGTGGTTAAAGTATTTTAAATATGTATTTATTTGGGTACATCTGGTTTCATAAGCAAATTTCACATCGTTAGGTACAAATTATTCTAAACTGAAAACATAAAATATGCAAAAGAAATGCTTCCTTCACGAGCTGAAGTTTCTCAACTCGTAAAGAAAAACTATGTTAAAACTACATTATTAATTTAAAATGAATCTTCACAATGCCAAAACACCTGCCCTTCAACTTTTATAAGATAAGTTTTGTTATTTATTCGGAGCTTGAGTAGTTGGGTGAGGAAGGAGACAGTGACACAAAATATATTTTTAACTTTTTAAGCTTTTCTAAATTTACGTAAACTTCCACGTTACTTATTCAAACTTAAGATAAATTGATGGTTAATTTTCTAGATCCAACGTAACATTTCAATTTACTTGATTGCCTCGAGTCTTGAGTGTTTAGATATATTGCTTCAATATACCGGGAACGACTTGGTTTATATCTTCCATACCTTGATCTCTCACTCCATTGCACACTGCAATGCACTCTGCCTCTTTGACTAGCTACCTTGCTGAGAAGACACCATCTATCTGGAAGTTCTCAAAGCTTTCGAAATCGAAGAGCCAGAATTTATTGAAGATATCTGCTGGGTGCATGAATATTTCAGAATAAAATTACTGGCATATGTCGTGGAATTTGTAGGATTTTAAAACTCGAAACTGTTTTTTTTTTCAAACAGACTGGGTCGTCTCCGTTCTGGTAAAATATCCTAACTGGAAAGTGGTTAGGTACTTGAAAAAAGAAAAGACTACTGCACGTTTTTTAAGGTAAAGGTAGCCAGTCAGTAAAAAACAGAAGCAACAAATAACAAAATAAATATTAACGGGAAAATTAATCAATTAATTTTTACGTTCAGAAAAAAAAAATATCATAAAAGATATACTCAATCAACAAATGACAAATGACTCGTAACGAACTAAAGACAGCAATCCTGGATGTTTTTTCGGAAATTGATATTCGTAATATATAGAAACACAAAGTGAAATTCTTATCCATATTTTCGAAAATATAATAAAAATAAGACAAGTGTGCAGTTCATGTTGTATTCCTTGAATGTTTGTTAAAACATCCCGAACACTATTCTCCCCCGCTACCGCTTTAGGGTAGAGAAACTTCCCACCAGGCAAACAAGTATTCCTTTAGAGCTTAGGGGATGCTGGAACTTGGGTAAGAGGCGTTAGGACAAATTAGTCGCCAGAACTTATTGCAGTGGTCCAATTGTTTAGATTTTATGGAGTGAACAATTCCATGACGCATGATTTTTCAGATACATTTTTTTTATACTGACCAGGAATATCCAGAGTCCTAATAAAAGGAAAGCTTGTATGAAGAAGGTTATGACTCTGGATGAAATGAAAGAAGTATGTAAGCACAGAAAGAAATGGCGGTTGATCTGTAATATGGGCGGCTAGGGCTAAGGTTTTTGTTCTGTAAAATGGTTCACTTTGATGATGATGATTTGTAGAGCGCCGTTTTCTATGTCACCCCTGTTTTAGGGAAGGTCGGCAAGAGTTACAGGGTGTATGTTCATTTGAGATTTTATGTTGTAGGTTCACATGCCGCATGGGCAAGCGCGTACTTACAGGTGTCTGCTTGTGAGAATGCATATAATGTGAATCTCCAATGTTACATATCTTTGCAACTTAGATTAGCTGATACTATGCTTGCGTTCCATGCCAGCAGGTCTATATTTCGATCCCCGACAAGAGAAATGATATCCAATCTCGATGTGTATTTCAAGTCCAAAAGTCAAAATACCGGTAAGATATACCGAATACTCAGGTTTTAAAAGAAAAAAGAACCAGCTCCCTCAGGAGCTGAATCATTTTATTGGCGAGTGTTTTCAAAACACTCGTATTTTCACTGTATTTCATGTATTATTTGTGGGTTCCCAATTTTAGTTAGAAGCTGAACTTAGCTGCTACCAAGAGAGTTAAAAAACCCTCGCATTCAATCTTAGATATTCATCTAAGAAAGCAAAAACTTTCTATCCGAGTGTATTAAAACGTTTACAGTCTCTTCAATGTTTGTTTTCACCAACATTTCTGTCAGTACACTTTCATTAAAATTAACGACTATTTTGTTAATAAATATAAACGGTTCTGTCTATGTAATATATATGGAGAATTGTTATGTAATAACTAATTATGGCTGTAGTTTCTGTAGTATAATTGTAATAGTCTGAGATTTGATAGATGCTGTCTCCCCACAGTGGGAATCTAAATAATTATTGCGAAGATAAGATTCCTCAGATTCCTGGAATTGTCTCAGCATAACCTCGTCCACTGTGCTAATAGCATAATAGTTATTCTATACTACATGCAAAGGGAATCGTAATAGCGTAATTGCTTATATCATAATAGCTAATAGCATAATGATATGCAAAATAATAAGCTAACAGCATAACAGATAATTATACTATTCCATAGCAAAGGTATTGCGATGTTGCTGAGCGATTACTGTGTGTGAACTTGTGTTTCAGATTTAGTCATAAACATGCGAGAAACGAGTTCAACTAAACTTTGAGGCCCGATATTTTCAACGTTAGCTTAGCGACTTTATACTGAGTGAAAGGACGCACTTATGACACTCTTGTGGGTAGTTCTTTTATCAGTTCAAAGTCACATATACTAACGTTGAAAATACCGGGCTTTAGAATGTTTGAATTTATTAAACGAAAAATAAACCAAACAGTGATATTCATGCACAGTAAATTTATCAATGATCTTTGGATTATCTATATTATGATTTTTGTACTTTCAGTCATAATACTCGTAAAAAGTTAGGTTCATCATCGTAGAAATAAAAAATAAAAATATAACGAGAAATTTGAGATTTGATTCTTAATCGTCGGGCGGAAGAGTTGCTTCCTGAATACGCTGGTCTGACGACGGACGCTAGAAAAATTCTAAAAATTGATAAAATATATCCAAAAGCTTAATTTGTTTGAAAGTTAACTTTAGTGTCACCAAAAAATATATTTACTAAGGCCCGGTATTTTGAAGTATCGTAAAGTTAACTAAAATACAATTTTAGTTAAATCATCATAATATTTCACTCACCGAATTTCGGCAGTAAATATTTAGTAACTTTAACTTTCGATTTTCAAGATGGCGGCGCTTCACTGACAGCAGCTGTTCTTTTTTAATGTAAGGATACATCAAAATTGTTGCAAACTGAACATTTTTTGTCTCATTTTCTAGCTTAATGAAGGTTAGGCATATGATTTTTATGAATAGTTGTTTGTTTTAAAGCTTTTGAATGGCATTTTAATTATTTCCAAGATGTGGGGGCGTGGCTTCATACTTCGGCAATGTTCGGTTTTAGTTAACTCGAGATTGAGTATTTTGAATCAAAGTTCAAGTAATAGTTAACTAAAATATTACTACAGTTCAATATACCGGGCCTTAATGTTTTATTGCTTTTGTTGGCAGAGGTTTTTTTCACAGATCTTATCTGCCTTTTTCTACGATTGAGTCGCGAAGCAGAAAGGTATATGAGTTTTTCAACCCAGCAATGAGCACATTTTTAAATTTTATTGGAGAATGTTTCACCGGTCCGAACCAAACCCACGATCTTATTATTACAATTTTTTAGCGTTAACCACTAGAGTACAGACCGACCCAAGATGGGAACTTAACACTCTTGTCATTGAGGAAAAGGTTGATATATTATATTTGGAAATAAAACAAACAGTACGAGAATACAAAGCTCAAAAATAAATCATCTCTCCCTTCTTCTTGCATTCACAGCTCCCGCCCTTTCACATTATTTTTCATAACTCTGTTTTAATTACGCAGTCATCTTTTTACAACCCTCTCCACTTCTTGATTAGGGCTCGTCCATCATCCCCTACACCCAAATCACAGTGGTGGCTGAAAGAAGGTTTTGTTTTGCCACTTCAATAAAAGAGAGGCGAAAACGAAGATCTATAATTTATGATCTGAATTCAATTGAAGTTTCACATATGGCACCAAGAAAACACGTGTGATTTGCGCTTGCACATGATGTATGTGTACTTATAACATTAAACCCAAATCTCACCTGGTAACTTTTGTCGCTCTTCCCTTGACAGTTAAAATTTGAAAATTGAACCATTTTTTACAGAATGTTTGATCAACCTCATTTTACTAACTTCAAGGTATAGAAAATAAAAATAAGTACACGATTAACCATTAAAAAAGAAACAAAAAAAATAACGATGAAAAAGAGATTTTATAAAGCCCGAATAGCCCAAATTGTAGATCAACCGATATTTGTTTTGTTAGTTGCATACTCCACAAAAACCTTAAATATGGTGCGATTTATTTATTTTTATTTTCTACATGATAAAAGAGTGCCGCTTTTATGTGTCCTTCCCTTCCTCCACGAATGGCATATTTTCTAAAGGTGCCGTTTCAGTTCTCAATTAAAAACGCGAACAGATTCAGAAACGGACCGAACGAACAGAATGAACAAACTCCAGACTGAAAATTGCTATTTGATCTTTTTTTTTTTCAAAAAAAAAAATTGATCTGCATCCCTTATTCTCTTACTCACCCGTCGCCATTGATGTGGAGCCTCTTTGTCTATTCAAAGCCCGCCATTTCATCCCCGACTGTCCCAGAGCAGTAGCGGACCCTGCTTTCTATGACTTTTGACTGACAGAGTTGTTTTAGCACCATCTGCAGATTTTTGTATTATTACTCTCTCTGTACCCCGAGTAAAAGCCTCCTCTCGATTGCGTAAATCGACAAAATATTTCAAAACTAGATCACTCTCTAGGTGTGCCTTTGTATATTCCATTCATTTCCGATTTCCGCAACCGAGGGGAGTTTACGTGAATGCTTTATACTCGGAGTATTGTTGTAGGTTTTGTGAGTTGCTCGGTTCCATTTTGTGGATAATGAGAAGTGGTTTGAATAAAAAGGAGGCTTTGTAGAGTGATTATTAGAGACAGGGTTTGTTTTACTAAATACTGTTTGAAATATGCAGTGTGCATATTTTCTTAAAGCAGTAATAATCTGTTTTCCGTAGATAAGTTTCACTTGAAAGTGAGTGTCCTCTTGAAAATGACGTATGCAAGTCTAACGTGCCAAAATATATAATCTAAGTAGCAAATATATATTGACATTCAAGGCTCATATTTAATGCATGCCCACAAACAGACACATGTAGGGTCACGCTTACACATGCTGCATGTGTACATACGGAATAGGCTAAACTTCACATGAACATATACTTTGCAACTCATGGCGCTATTCCGTAAAACTAGGTGGCGTTGACAAAAGTGAATTAAGTTCTTACAGCATGGGGCTCACACCAACCTATTAGTAATGGAACACGAAAATTTCAGTCAAGTCAAATAAAAAACTAGACATCAAAATGTTCACATAAATCCGGTGTCTAAATTTAACGTTTAAGTCAATAACGACTCTTGTTGTTTTTAAATGGTAACGAGCGAAAGACAAAAGTGAGTAGTTGATCACTGTCCACTGTCAACTCATCATGCTTTGCAGAACAACAACTAAAATAAAAGGAGGGGAAGTGTTGCCCCTGTGAAGCCTTAATTACAAAGGGGGGTTCCCACTGCGATCATGCGCACAATCAAACTCACAACTTTTGTTTTTCGGCAAATGAATGGGGTGGCAACGACAATAAGAAGTGCATTCAATTAATATCCTCAGTATTGCTATTCATTAAATTTCATTTCATCATATTTAAGTAGGTACTCAAAATTGATTGAAAATAAAATTAGTTTGTTTTTCGGATATGTAAAATGTATTATGGTGAATAAATAGTAAACCGTAAATAAGCTTCACATGTAGTGTAACTTCTCGAGTTCTCCTCGAAAAGGTCATAGGTGGCGAATAGAACCCATTCATTTTTACAAGTAATGGTCATTTTTGACACCCTTGATGGGATTTGAACCCGAATTTTCGGCGTAGAATGCAAACACTTTACCAACTGAGCCATCGACCGAAAAACAGGCGATTGGAACAGTAAAATGGACTTAAAACAAAATAGTAAAATGGACTTATGTAATGTTTTCCTCAGCGTCAAACGTCTACGTGACTAGCGTGCTTAGCAACCATAACAAAACAACCCAGCCGTGTGACGTCGTAGTTTTGTTGTCTACGGATTTTGTGCCGAGTCCATTAATTAAAGTCTATACAAATATCTACATTAATATGTATAAAGTACGTACAAATTTTAATTTGCTCATTTCCAAATACTTAACAAATCTCTGGTTTATGGTTGAACCTTTAAAAAGTCATACTCATTTTCGCGAGCATTACTTAAAAAGCATGGAGCTTAAAAAAATATTCTTCCCTTTTCTTACAAATTTTCAGCATAATATTTTGTTCTTAAGCCGGCTGTAATAAAAAACCCAGTTATGTGAAAAACTGGAGAAAAAGTTTAATTTAAGATCGGAAAAGTTTCAAAGTATTAACTTGTAGCGAGCAAAGTCTAAACTTTTTAAATATTATTATACATTCTAATATTGATAATGTAGTCAAACAGGGGGGAGGTTTTTTTCTCATAATATTAAAATATTTAATATAAAGTGACACGGGTTTTTTTTTGGTTTCTTGCGGACTTGCCCTCCATATTAAGATATTCTGGGAACTTTTCCTTTGGCAGAATATACTTCAGCTAATTCAGTCAATAAAATGAAATATAGGAGTTTTTAAATATGTTTTTTAATTGATTATACTTATCTTTGAAGAATATAAAAAATATATTGTTACGAACGTAAGAGTTCGTGTGGACGTGAGCCTAGGCACGCTGATTGGTGTGTGTGATATCTCTGGTATAGTGTCGAATACTCTGGTATGGTGTGGAACAATGCTCTAGTATAATCCATTGTGAAAGTATTTACTATGTTCTCGAACATGCAAGAATCGCCTTTGCAGCACATATAAATACGAGCAAAGATTCTACGGGGAGACAGAGTCGCTTTGACCATTTTTAATTAAATCGCAATCTAATGAAAAAGAACCCAAACTCAAATTATAACAATATCATTTTAAGCATTCGATTCTTATTTTTTTTTTTATCAAAGAGAGTTGTTACTAATATAGGTACACTACGATATTTGAAAATACGGGGAACAATGTTGAATTTATAACTTTTTTTCCCGGTGCGCAAAAGTCACACTTGTATGGGACAACAGTCCTTGGTAACAAATAACAAAATGTTTGTTTGCCTTTTCCCTAGCAACTTAGCCACAACTCCATCTTCGTCAAATCAAATGCGGACCTCATTGCACTCTTAAAATATTTTTTTCGTTTATTCTGTCTACCTACTGGAAACCTTAAATATTTTTAATGATTTTCACACTTTGTGAAATAAAACAATTTTACGATTAGAAAAAGAATGACGTAAAATGCAAGTCGTAAAATGCAAAACGTTCTATCTTTACCTCTGTGTGAACAGTTCTTCAATTAAAAACCGCCAGACCTACATTCAGTATGGCTGTGAAAGAAAACCTGAACTCGTGGCTCCTACACACGATGCAAGTTCGTTAGTAGCATGCGATTAGTAGCCTTAAGTATTTTGGGATCGCGTTTAAGCATTAATATCATCATCATTCATCATCATAGCTGGCATTACGATCAAGGATGGGTCTTGGCCTCCTACATAAATCTTAGGACAACGCACAAGAGGTCGCCCAAGAACTTCATACTTCAAGGATTTGAAGCGGCTCATGGATGTCTCCTCCTATTCACATCTCGA
This sequence comes from Agapetus fuscipes, assembly GCA_951799405.1. Taxonomy (NCBI): domain Eukaryota; kingdom Metazoa; phylum Arthropoda; class Insecta; order Trichoptera; family Glossosomatidae; genus Agapetus; species Agapetus fuscipes. The sequence goes on from OX637342.1 coordinate 8,421,186, forward strand.
GAGGATGGCAGCAGACAGAGACAGATGGCTGATACAACAAGGCACTGCCTTTAGAAGATGATGATGATCAACCGCAGTCAGCGTTGTTTATTCAGAGTTCACAAAAACTTTGGCCACTAGAACACAGTTAATATAAAACAGGAAGAGTAGGTACAGGGGAAAAACAAGGAATTTCAGCAAAAATAAGAAAATAATCCACTAATGCCATCTAGTGGCATCGGTCTATTTCTAAAGCTCTGCCAAATTTCTAATGCAACAACAGTCGCCATCACAGTTTATGGCTGTATTTCCGGTTCTTTGTGGCAGGCAATAACTATGAGAAATACAGACTTTCTAATTTGTAATTTTTATTAAATATAAATGCTGTAAAAAGGTTCACTTTGCCAATGTCACCCCTGTTTCAGGGAAGGACGGCAAGAGTGAGATTGGGTTTTTATGTTGTAGGTTCACTTGCGGCATGTGCAAGCGTGAACTTGTACGTGTCTGTTTGTGAGAATTCACATAATGTGAATCTCCATAATGTAACATATCTTTGCAACTTAGATTAGATTAAATTAGATGAACTCTTCAACTGACATTCCTTGTTATTTCCTTGTAGTCGTCCCATGGATTTATTTTATTTTTTGCAAGTATTTCAAATGAATTTTTCGATGTCAATACTTATTGTTTATCTCTTTGCAAGTTAGATTAAAGATTCACATAAGAGTTTTGAAAAGCTAAGAATTTTTATGGTTAATTTTCAGTTTCTGATACCGAAACTCAAGTATCAGAAAGAAATATCCTCAAGTTATCGAACCATCACTAAACTTATGTGATTTTCTCGCGTCTTCGTTATTTTTTTTAAAACGCATTTTTTAGTCAGTGCATTTACTACTAACACACTTGCTCCGTTTGTATAAGCCTTCAGGACGTCGGCTTTAAAGGCTGGAGCTTAAATAAATCATTAGGCAGTAATGTACCCCAAGCATAAAGCATCACGTGTAAACTCAACCGTAGCGTTCACCAAAAAACAATACATGCAAAATTAAACAACGCTTCCTTGTGAGCGTTTAAGTTTCCATACAATTTGGGAAAAGCGATAGTTGAGCTGAAACGTAAATGTTGTAAACGTAAAACGTGGAGTACGAGTGTTGACAGAGGTAAAAAAAAGCACTTGCTTGAGGATATACGGTAAAAGGTGTCAAAGGAAGACCATACCTCGAGTTTAAAATATTCCCTTAGATCGCGTAAATGAAAAATGTATTGAATTTGCAATAGCACCCCTAGTGAGGGATTTAGTTTTCATACATTTTTATTATTATTTACGTGATGAGGGGAGTACTCGGGGTACAAGCGAGTGCAATTAACAGGCACGGAGACAAACAATGCCCATGTTGTGGGACTCAAGTGTAGTTGTGGTTGCTTAAAGAAAGGAAGACGTTTACTGACGGACTAGAACGGAATGTATGTAATTTGTGTGGGAAAAAAGGTGGTTTTATAAACTAGAATACCGAGATAAATTATCATGTAAGATTGATATTTTATGCCTGCCCTCTAGCAGACACGTTGTAGTTTGCGCTTAGACGCGGTTTTTGTGTGCATACAAAGTGAAAATCCGAATCTTAAAATTCACGCAAACTCTGCTATTTTGCAGTACTTTCCTGAAATAGAGGTGCAATGGGAAAAGTGCACAAGTTTAAATATAATGTGTAACATAGAAAATTGTTGAAATTGGTTCGTTTTAGCCAATTTCACCCCTGTTTCAGGGAAAACCGGCGAGAGTTTCAGGATTTATGTTAATTTTAGGCTTTAGTCTTATTTCGTTTGTACTAATGCAGCATGTGTAAATGCGAACCACCACATGTTTACTATTTGGCAAACATTATTAATGGATTTCAAATCTTTGCAACTAAGATTTTATATAGCTTACACGTAAAACAGAAGTCCTATTAATTGTATGTATTGAATTTAAGTCTGGCATCATATTCAGTCTCTTGATGCTTCAAACGTCACAAAATTAATTCACTTAAAATAATAAGAATGACATTTTGCAGAGGTTTCAGCCACCCTTAGTGAAAAAAACAAAAAAACTCAGTCACATTTTGTTATGAAATCATGATCCTTGTAAGCAAAGCTTTCATAGCGTTTGTATTTCCAGTGAAGATTTCGTTCTAACGACGCTAGTAACGGTCGCTTGTAACGGTGCGTCGTTAACGGCCGTTATGATAGCGGCGTTATTGCGTGTGTGCACTCGGGTAACGGACCGTGCTTCGCCGCTATAACGGAGTAACGACTGACGAGTGGCAACGAACAGCGAGCATTAAAGAAGAAGATCCTTAATGGATCTGGTTTTACGTCAGATATCTTATAACACAGGAATTTTTTACTTTTTTTTCTCAGAACTTTACCCAATAATAATCTATAATCTAAGTTGCAAACATGTATAAACATTTAAAATTCATATTAAATGCATTCCCACAAACATACACGTTCAAGTTCATGCTTACAAATTCTGCATGTGTACTTAAAAATTAACAACCAAGCCTTAAATTTATATAAATTCTTCAACTTTTGCCGAACTTCCAGGGGTCACATTGGCAAAATTAACCATTTTTTTACAGTACTATCAGTCTCATACAGAATAGTAGTACCTTGAAAAAATAAAACATACAACCTACAAAAAAATATTATTCCACTTTTTTTTAGATTTTCTTCCTATTTTATGTTTTTTTAACGAGGATCTTAGAATTTTTTTTTTCTACGTTGAATAGTAATTGAATTTTTAAGCCGTTTGTATATAAAGTAAATTCCGTTGCATCGTCGGTCGTCTAATCCCGCCCTGTGCCCCTAGTACAAAACATTGCGTAAGCTCACCTCGACTGCGTAAATCTAAAATGTATGAAATGTAACATGGCACGCCTAGAGAGTGATTTAGTTTTGATACATTTTTACAATTTCCGCTTACGAGGTGATATTCACGCAATATTTTATACTCGTAGTACTAGAGTCCCTGCTAAGCTCTAGATTTGTCCTAGTTCGTGTCTGTCACGTCTGTCTTTACTCCAAGTATCAAAATTCTTGTTGAAACTTACCGTAAATGCATTGTATCTTAAACAGCGCTCGTAGTGAACGTTTTAGTTGGCATATATAAATTGTCAAACGCTATGTTTGAGTTTAAACGTTTAAAACTGCACAGTATTAATGTTCCAGAGCTTAGAACACGTACTGGGCATGTTGATGAGAGTGCATTGGGTCGAGTGGATGGAACTAGTCCATTCTACTAGCAAGATCTGTATTATATTGAGATTCTATATCTATAATTTAAGTTGCAAAGATATGTAAACATTCAAAATTCATACTAAATGCATGTCCACAAACAGGCTTCTAAATGAACATGCACCTTGCAACTCTTGCTGACCTTTCCTGAAACAGGGGTGGGTGACATTGGTAATGTGAACCATTTTCTACAGCATGGGTGCTCAGCCGCATACCACCCTATAAGTCAAGAAACATACACAACACATAACATTTTCAAAATCAACAAGTAATAATAATTCATTAAATAACAGATTTAAAAAATACATATTTTAGTTGGTAATAAAAAAAAACTTTCTCTCCGTAAACTGTCAGTCGTATTTGAAAAATAGGTACAATCTTCAGATAAGATTTTTTTTTCAATTTTTTTTTTAGATTTTCACAGTGGCAAGAAAAACAATGAAAACTAAATAATACTCATCTATTAAATTCAACATTCGCTTATTTATTTTTCAGCTGTACACTTGGTTTATTTGGTTGCTATGGGGGGGCATGTCCTAGGTACCGCACTGGCCTGTCTCCCCTCCGTCCAAATGACTAAACGCGCAATTAAAGTGACGCCCTTTGACGACGGTGACGCGCCGGGCGCAGTGGCGTACCAACAATTACAGCGTGCACCTTGCCGGTTAATAGATTCAAGATTTAACGATCCAGACAATCTGCAGCTATTCATTATTAAATTCACAATAAATTTCCTCAGTTGGTTCTTGGGGAAATCCGCATTTGAAGCATATTTATGATGGCATTGGCAGTAAACATAGCTAGTGAATCTCGTTGTCAAATGATTTTACTTAATTTAAGAATAAATCTATCTATACTCTAAGTTGCATAGATATATTAACATTCTAAACTCATATAAAATGCATGCCCACAAACAGACACGTGTTAGTTTGCACCTACAAATGCTGCATGTGTACATACAAATTAAAATCCTAACCTTGGATGAACATAAACCCTGCAAGCTTTGCCGACCTTCCCTGAAACAGGGGTGACATTAGCAAAATGAAACATTTTTTACAGTATGGGTAATCAGCCTCATACCACACTTTAAGTCAAGGAATATGCCAAGGGAAATAAATAAAATACGGCCATTGATCTTTAAAAAATCTTCTTACATCCTAAAAACTGATTGAAACATTGTGTGGTGAATTTTGGAAATTTTATAAAGACCCTACGTACCTCGCACTTTAAAAAAAAATGTTTTAAAATGTGTGGCGGAGATAAGTTCGTCGTTAAAAAGTATAAATTAGATACTCTATTGATTTCTGTACAAAAATCTGATTAACATTTCTAACGTTCTCATAAACTTTTTCCTATTTTTCTCAGTTTGATCACTCTGGTTCTCATTCCCTTTTTATTTAATAATCATTTATGAATGTTTGAAATTAAAAAAAATTGCCGTGTTGAAATGCTTTTTATTTCTATTTACTATTCAATATTGTAGAATGTATTACACTAATTACATATTTACATATTCAGTATTGTTTGCTAAAGGTAATCTACTTGCGATATTATTCCAAATCAATATCTGCTATCAATATTGTGGCAGTTCCAATAGAGAGAGAGAGGGCTTGTAAGCCAGTCACCTTAGACATAAAAATCGAGTTTTAATATTACATAACAATAAAGTGAAATAACTACCATATTATAGTGGCAATCTATATTCAAAGTTAATTTTTTTGAACAATTCGACTTCCTTTATTTCTCGTTTTCTTAAATAACAAGAAAAACACTAATCTTGTAGAACTATATTTCTGCTTAAATTAAATTTCCTGCAACTTAATATTATGTAATTTTCTCATAAATAGAGTATTTTAGCTTACATCCTGTTTGGAGCACGGCTTAAACTAAAATTTCGCACTTTTGTGTAATGTTGTTTTAAGCTATATATCTATGAATTTATTAAACATGCAGAGTTGGCTCTAAGCTTTAGAAAATGGTTCTTAAAAAGTTAAAATGAAATTGAGAAAATAGTGTGAAGTATTTTACACCCTGCAGTTAACGCAAATTTCAAAGTTAAGTTATAAACTTTATTTAACCCTACTGTTATCATGGAGTTCTATTAAATGGAGAGGCTATTTATTTGATTTAGTTCTAAACACTGTGATCCTACAGTCACTGAAATCTAATTTCGCCAAACATTGCCCCTTGTTTTGTCTCGCTCGCACAACATACGTTTTTTGTTGTTGTCCTTTTCTATCACGTTATGTGTCTCTACTCCGTCGTTAATTTATGTAAGCAGGTAATGTTGCTTAGAAACGAATTGTTGATGTTATTTTCCTTGACAACATAATTTAGTGTTGTCAAAGGTTTTGAAAATTTCTGATACTTTTTAATGCTTCTGTTCCATAATCGTAAAAAAATTACTTAATGTTACATAATTACTTGTGAAAATTATTTCAATTACATTTTTTTAATTTTTAGTTTTTTCAATGATGTTAGAAGTAATATCTATAGAAGACAAAGTAAAAAAATATTCTATTGAATCCAATTTCCTTGAAATATAAAAGGATAAATGAAACAAAAAGTGTAGGGTAGAAATTTAAATTTTGAATTTTGAAATACAGACCACTTCAAATACATACATTTCACAAAAAAAAAATGTTCTCACGTGACGGTATCAGATACTATATTTTATCATCATCACATCTCTATCACTAAAAATGGCCGACGGTTTGACAGCGGGGCTATTGTTTTGTGGCTAAAGGTATCGGCAGATAAAATATCAATTAAATTTACTTAAATATTAATATTTACTGGTGAAACGAGTGAAAAGTTACTCCAGATTTTTTTATTACAATTTCTCGTATTGTTTGTGCATTTGGAAAATGTGTGGCTTGCCATTTTTACGATTTTTCTTTCCAGTTAGGAAACACACCTGTTAATAGTTGGAGGGTTACCGATAGACTGAATTTGGATTTTTCTATGATGAGTGAGGTAGCGCATTTCTAATTCACAAAGGATTGCTTTCTCAGCCCATCCAGTCCTATAAATCCATGACTGTTATCATATTTTTCGAAAAATTAGAACACTATCATTGGAGTCGTATATTTTAAAAAACCGCCATCAGTTACAGTGAAAAATAACTCTCCTATACTTTTTGAAGGAATAAGTACCCTTAATGCATGTGTATTTTTTCTCATGCCCGCTGTATCTTGACTCAAAACAACATTTTTTTCAATGGTTAATTGTCAATTTCTTCATCCTCTACATTTAGGATGCCAAATTTTCAAAATCGTTTGCATGAGGAGATTTCTGACTTTGGACATATATGCCTCATTTGCAACCTATAATGTTTCTGGTGACTGGCTTATAGAGAGAGAGGGTATTAGAGAGGCCTTTTCTCCGTTTGTTATGTAGCGAGGAATCCAAGCCGAGAGCACTTGAGCCTGTTCGTTCAATGCAGATCGCGAGCTATTCTGCTGCAATGCGAACAGTAGCTTCAATACCGTGCGATTCCAGTTTTGCTTCTATTGTGGCAGTATAGCCGATGCATTGATTTTGCGTTATCTCTGGCGGTCTTATCCCTTTTGCCAATAAAATGCAAAATATTGCGAGCAAGCCCTATAAATATTGAATGCTATTGCAGGGCGAACAAGGTTTTTCTAGACAATATCTGAAATGCTTACCTTATAACGATGCTATTCACACACAGCGAATTCATGGCTCAGCCGCCACCTAACTTAAATTTTCCATATAAAAAAACGTTGTCCCTCTGAAATGCTTACCTTGTAATAATCTTAGGATTTGTGTATTCACATTGTGAAGACTCATTTTTAAATTTATAGAATACAAAGAAAATACATGTTTTTTTCTCCACTTGAGTTTCCATTTCTCCTAAGACTTTCTCTTGAATAATATGTATCGTAGTAATGTAAATTATTATTTTTGTATTTTTAAGTTGACCCTTAGTACGAGTTGCAAAACTTGAGTAATGTAAAGTTAACGGCAATTATTACAGAGTGATTTCCCCCAAAATCTGCCGTTTTTGTTTGTTTCAACTTGATTTTCTTCATCACTGTAACTCTTTTGCTAAGACCATAAAGTGTAAGAAACAAAAACGGCAGATTTTGGGAGAAATCACTCTTTAAAGTTTTGCAACTCATACTAAGGGTACAGGTGACATTGTCGAAAGCTTTTTTTATGGAAAAATTAAAACTCTAGTGAATATAAAAACATGTTTTTTTTTCTTTTATTGGCATATCGTTATTTGCATCATTTGTATTTTTTTTTTCATTTTTCATAACTCACCACGTTCAATGCGTATTTTCAATTTTCATTTCCGTGACACAAAAATTAGAATACACCAAAATATCACAACGTTTATTTTAAAATATCAATATATAACGTCCCGTAAACACAAAATACAAAAAGACAAAAAAATCTTACAGTTAAAAATTTCCTCGTCTCAAATTGTCTGCCGTTCTCTTTGCACACTAAGATCCTCGCTAATAAGCCTTGCCACGAGATTTTTTCGGAGCCACTAAAGTGGAATTGTCTGTGCAAACAGTGTGCCCTGATTACAGCGGCGGCACTTGGCATTTCAGTCTACCAACTACAATTACGAGCGAGCATTCACTAACTGCCGACAGACAAATCTGCCTTATTTGCTTCACAATGCTCTCCCGGCTAATGTGTAAGCAGGAAACACGCAGACAGTAGAGAGCGACACTCAATGCCACTCTGTTTTGAGCCAACTACACTTAATCAAACGTTTCACAATATTTTCTAAGTAATACAATAATAATGAAGAAAATGATGAATGTTGAAGACATGAAAGAGGTATGCAAGGACAGAAAAAATTGAAGACGCATCTGCGGAGCTACCTGCCACCCTTAGTAGAACGGCGGCAGGATACAGAATAATTTGAGTACTGCATATTATTTTTTAGAGACTGGCCTGTAAACATCTACTTCAGGCAAAGTGAAAACGAAAAGATAGTCAATTTAAGGCTAAGTAGCTTTGGATTTGTGTTTAAAATAAACACCAAAACAGAAAATCATTTCTTACACCCTTTGCGAGGTTTGATCTCCAGCCTTTTAGCATTGAACCCCAGTATTCTAGCAAATGAGCTATCAGTCGCAGGTTCTTATTTGAAGGCTGATTAAACGTTATTTTTACTTTTAGTTTTAAATAAACACCGAAACGGTAGGTATATCTTTTCTGACACCTTTTCGTAGCGATCGAACTCTTACCCTCTGACATTGAACGCAAGTATTTTCCCAAGTGAATTATCAACCAGACAAATAGTTCCTTGTAATTGATGTTGTATGCAATACTATTGAGCTAAAAATTGCCTATCCATCAGGGGCTTTTGGTGTGCTACGTTACTTTTACTTGAAATGTAAACCTTATCAATATAAGACTATTTGAACCTTTATGGCAGGTTTTGATAAGTATGCGGAAATGAATGTTCAGTTCACTACGCAGGTTCTTAATTTACTCCGTTTTTTTCCGTTACACTCTCCAAAGGGTTGTCTCAGTAGGCGGTTGATTCTTGTTCCGAATTTGACTTTTTAAGGCCATAATTTCATCTTCTTCTTCTTCTTGTTAGGTGACTCTAGGATCTGTTTATTGTGGGACTCCTTCTTGTGATGCAGAAGACCAGGTACTCTTCCATATTTTGCGAGGACGACCTGGTAGGTGCTGGCCGTCTGGTATTTCCTGAGCCACGATTCGTGGTATCCTTCTTAACTTTCATCTTTTTTATTTATTTGCTAGATTTTGCTACTTAAAGTTACTCAGAAGTTGCTTGGTTTTTCTCTGAATCGTGGTCGAAGAACATCCACAGTCATTGCTCGATATACCATGCTGTTGAGTTATTGAGTTTGTAAGTTTTCAACAAGAAATTTCTGTAATTTCTAGGTATTTACATTTTGAAATGTTTAAATTATTCAAATACTAATATTGAATGCCGTCCTACTTCCTATGGGTTTTGTTGTGCCCCGCCGAGCTTCCTGGAGTAGCATTGCTTTGTTGCCAGTTTACATACATTCCAGATTGTTGGTTTGAGGAGCGAGAGTACCAACTAGAACTTGTAATATCTCCGAGCCAATATCACACTCCACTATTTATACACTAATCATAATATTCAGAGACTGGAGTAGACTAAATTATTTTACTGGAATACCTCTGCTACTTAGATTGCAGATTATACTAGAACAATGTTTTGAACTTTGATTCCCATAATTTATTTTGTTCCTAGTGACAGCTTGACTGATAGATTGATATAAGGCTGACTTTTATACTGTAAAACTTGGTTCACTTTTGCCAATGCCACCTCAGTTTCAGGGGAAGGCGGCAGGTCTCATATTCATGTCGTGCGAAGATATATTAAAATTTAATTTTCGTTGACTTATAGAATGATATGAGACTGCCCACCCGTACTGTAAAAAATGGTTCACTTTGCCGATTTCACTCCTCTTTCAGGGAAGATTGGCAAAAGTTGCAGCGCTTATGTTCATTTGAGGTTTGTATTTTAATTTGTACACAAGCAGTATTCGTAAGGGCGAATTTTCACATGTGTGTTTGTGGTGGATACACATGCATTTAATATGAATCTTAAATGCTAACATATTGTTACGATTTTAGGGTTCCAAAGTCTTTCAATTAAAAATACTGGTCTTCTTATACAGTTGTTTATTTTACACTTTTAATAATTTATTTTCACAAAGATAGTCTCGACTATTCCATTACACTTGGTTTCGGTTCACTGGTTAAGTTGGTTCAATGTAGTTGTAAAGCTCGTAGGATACTGGCTCTGCAAGCAACTTGCACCCTTTTTATACTCTTCAAAACAGTACAATCTAGAACTATATTCGCTAGACAGTTCCAGAAAGACGTAGTAATAATTATTTCTCGATGCTTCGAGTATTTTATTCAATGATTCCTACCCACACATATTTATGAGGATTCTTATTGCGTAGTTATAGCTAATACCTATTCTAATACTTACATAACAATATCTTTGCAACTTAGATTATAGATAAGACTCGTATTGAATGCATGCCAATAAGCAGACACGTTAAGGTTTCGAAGAAATCCTAGATTGTCGTCTTTGCTTCAATACGTCTTAATTACAAAATACAAGCAGGAAGGTTCAGTCTACGCATCTTTTTATCCCTGTAAGAACGGCTTTTAATTTTCAATTGTGTGACAGAATACGTAGATAGTTATAGCTGAGTAACAAACCGTCGCAGCAATAATTATACATCCGAGACTCAAACCATTACATCCCAGCGCCCTCTCCCAGTAGAAATCATCACTAATTGCAGAACGACTGCCGGCAGAACAGAGGCGCATCTATCTGAGAAATAGAAGCATTAAATAAGGCACCAGAGGCATTTCCAGAAATAGAAACATAAATATGCGGGCACATCCAAGAAACATTTGCATTTTATGGAATATTCCGCGGTGCACGGAGGCATTGTGCAAAATATAAATGAAAACCAATTCAGGGAGGAATTGTGTCAGTGTTGTGCAAAAACCAGTTCGATGATTTAATTATTTTCATTTAAATAATCTCCTCAAAAAATCTTGAAACGATAAATTAGAATTTCAAGTTAGCATTTTGGTTGAAAAACCTTAAAAAAATGTAGGAATATTTTATTGCTGTATTGATTAGATTCGGCACAAAATTTGAAATGAAAAATATTCTCGGTGGACAAACATCACCGCTCTATGTATTTCTGTATTTTTTTTGCTTAAATTTATTGAAAATGCTTTCTTGATGGATGTGATTGATCGAAGATGGCGATAATCGAAAGGCAAGGGCTCAAATCTCACACTTGAAATATAAATTAATGCCCCATAAAAAGAAGGACCGGCTCTTTCGGAAATAGGAAACGCTGTCACTTCTAAAAAAGAGATTTGCTTTAGATTGAAAAAAAAACCTTCAGTCCCATTGTTCTTCAATTATTGCTTTTATTTTCTTCATTCTTTCTGTTTAAACTTATGATTTGGCGATGAAGCGCTGTAAAATTCCATACTACGGATATAACACTGACATACAAAACTGCGTCTCAGAATCCCACTGATGTAAACTCACAACTTTAATCCTAAGTAAGCTAGTGAAGTTTAATTAGCGAGGTAAAAAATCCTGCGGTAGCTGCGGGATTTATGTAGGGCCTACGAAGCCTCTACGCGTCGTAGCAAGGCTTGAAGCTACGAGGGTTCTAGCGTAGGAGGAAACAGGTCTACGAGAGAGCACTGGGTGGGGGAATGAAAACCTTTAGGTGCTGGCAGTTGTAAGAAACTAACAGTGAATGTGAATCTTTATTTAACTAAAAAATGCAGATTCCTTTGGATGAGTTAAACAGAATACAACAATAACTTCCACATCACCAAGTTAAGCAAATATTTACAATTTTAAATTGATTAGAGAGTGTTTATCTGTAGGTAAATTGATTTTTCATCAGTGACTTGGAATATTGGCATTCTGAACTAATGTTATAAAATTAATTATAAACAATATCATAATGTGTTCAGTGTGCGCTGTGAATCTATTGCAAAAACAAATAAACCCAGATAGTTTTATGATGTTTTCACAGTTGTTAATTGAGTTATAGACATTTTAAAAGATACTTAAAATACAGTGTATAAAATGAATGGAAAAATCTATTTTTCATATTATTTTAGAATAAACAACACAAAAAGACTTTTAAAAGAATATTTTTTTCAGGTAAATATTGTAATTTATGATCGTATGAATGAGACTTTTGTAAGCGATTGTAAATAATATAAAGCGCACAAAAGTTGCATTTTAAAATCTCCATTTTTCAATGAAAACTTCGCCAATTTCCTGAACAGCATCCTCGTCAAGATAAACCTCAACAGCGCCGCATACAAACAATGCAGCTTTATGCAAAAAATAAAAACCCATAGACCGCAAATTCATTTGCATTGTTTTTAAAATCCACATCGGATATGAGAAAGAACTTTTCTATACTTTCATTGAGAGCCATTTCTAGACTAGGGTGAGCTTTTCATTTTAATTTTCAAGATGAACTTAGCTGACAGAAAATGATGAGCTTTATGAGCTGACATGTTGTTTTCATGGTGAGCCTTTTTTCATGAGCTTTAATCGTAGTGAGCTTTTTTCATGATGAGCTTTTATCAAGTTAAGCTTTTTTCATGGTGAGCTTTTTTCTTGGTAACTTTTTATCTTGGAGAGCTTTTTTCATGGTAACTTTTTATCTTGGTGAGCTTTTTTCATGGTAATTTTTTTATCTTGGTGAGCTTTTTCATGATGAGCTTTTTTAATGGGAACTTTTTTTATCTTGGTGAGCTTTTTCATGATGAGCTTTTTTCATGGTGAGATTTTTTCATGATGAGCTTTTTATCATTGTGAGCTTTTTTCATGATATACTTTTATCATTGTGAGCTTTTTTCATGATATACTTTTATCATTGTGAGCTTTTTTTTATTGTGAGATTTTTTCAGGTTGAGCTTTCATCTTGAAGAACTTTTTTATAGTGAGCTTTTTATAATGAGCTTTTTTCATTGTGATCTTTTTTATAGTATTTTTACGACGATTGTTTTCTTATTATAAGCTTTTTTATGGTGAATTCTTTTAATAAGAAGTTTTTTCATTTCAGCCTTTTTTTCTTCGTGGTAAGCTTTATTCATGGAGAGGTTTGCCGTTTGTTTTCAAGGCAAGCTTAATAAATGTTGAGCTACTTCCATGGCTGCATTCTTTGTCATTCCGATGGATTTTTTTCCGTGGAAATTTTACATTCTTTCCAAACCCATCTATGTTTTAAAATATTTTATGTTTTGAAATAGTTATTCCAGTATTAAAGTTTGATTATTCACTTTTTTGATCGAAGCTTTTTTTTCCTTTATGGAGTTGGGAATACCCCGCTTCAAGTGAAGTTAGGCCAGCCCCTTACTTGTAAAAATTAATAGGTTCAACACGCCACATGCGACCCCTATAAAACAACATGATTTCAACTTGCATCATGAGAGCTTTTTCCATACATGGATTCAATTTTGAATTTTCTTTTACTGTCAAGGTGAACTTCTTCATACATTCAACGTGAGCTTTTTTTCTGCTTGAAGTGCAAGCTCTCTATATTTAAAGTACGCGCTTTCGGGATGAGCTTTTTCAGATTTTCCCGGTGCAAATGAAAAAAGTTGGCGACCTAGGCTTCTCGGAATAGCGACTCAGGTGGGAGACGTTACTTGGTTTAATTAAAGAAAACGTAATAGAGTTCGCTGCAGTTTCCGCGCCGTAACAGAACGACGTGAAACGAGAGAGAGGAAGGAAAAATAATGTATTTATCTACCTACTTACATATAACAGGGCTTTACAGACGAGTTCAGTGAATTGGCTTCAAGTAATAGAGCCTCAGTTCTTTCATTAGAATTATTTTTCAAAGATACTTGCAATTTGATAAATGCGAATAGATTTAAGACACCAAACAGTTATAGAAATCAAACTGTATGAATGAATAACACAATCGTTGAACAAAAAAATGCGTGCATTTGACACGAAAATCAGTTATCAAACTAGAATTTTAACCTTTTAATACACGCTTTGCAAAGTGAGTTAGAATGTTTTTTTTTAACTAGAACATCGTAAAACTATGATTTAGTAGACAAGGCTGTGACACGCGAATTATTATTGAAATCAGCACAGGTTTGAGCCCCTTCATTTTGAAGATAACTTTGAACCCGGTTTCACAATCGTAATTGGGTAAATTAAATTAAGTTTTTCATTAAAATAAAAGTTCACCAATTATTAATTAACGTTTTTCTGTCCAGAAAAAAAAGGTTGATCGATTGCATTTCTCTCCGCTATATTATTTTAAAAAACCCGTATTTTTTAAGGGAGGGGGGGGTAAATTTTTCAGGCTCTTCAAATCACTGACAACATTAAAAAACTATGGATTATTTTTGATAATTACTGAAATTATGACAGAGTACCTTTAACATTTTGATTATAGGTTGGTATGAGGCTGACCACCCATACTGTAAAAAATGGTTCACTTTGCCAATGTCACCCCTGTTTCAGGGAAGGTCGGCAAAAGTTGTGGGGCTTATGTTCATTTGTGGTTTGGATTTTATTTGTAAGTTCGCATTCAGCATTTGTAAGCGCGAACTACACGTGTTGGTTTGTGGGCATACACCTGAGAGCTTTAAATGAATATATCCTTGCAACTTAGATTATAGATTAAAGATACATAAATAAATGCTATTTTTTTTTTATTCAGTCGGAGTTTTACCATTTCGTGTGGCAGCCCTGTTTTAATACACACAACCAGGATTTTAAATTAAATAAGTAATTGCATTGTAGCAGAGAGATAGAATAGTGTTTAAAAGTTACAGAGTTACTTGATTTTACAATTTACTCCTGCCTTTACTTTACTATTCTAAAGCCGAGGGATTCAATTAGAGTTATGAAAGTAAAAAGGGAAGAAGGCAGCTTCTTGGCAGTTAATATTATTTTTATGTCGTGCAACCACTACTCAAAAAAAAATCCATCCAAGTGAAGATGGATAGCTGATTTAAAAAAATACACTTAGTATCCCAGTTACTGGGATACTAAGTGTATTTTTTTTGACTACTGTAGTCAAACTATAAAAAGAGGAAAAAGTATTGTAAAAGGCTTACATTATTAATCATATTTTTGTATCAAAATCGAAAATGTAACTTGTTTATGTACTTTTGAATTAAAATAACTTTTTTTAATTTTTTTTTTTTTTACAAATTTACTATTGGCATTACTTGACTTTTAGGTTCTTAGCTATACCTAAGGCTTGCCAAACATACTCGTACTGTAAAAATTGGTTCACTTTATCAATGCTACCTCTGTTATAATGCAACATGCAGCATGCGTAAGCGTGAACTAAGACGTGCCTCTTTGTTGGTGTGTTTGGATATTTATCTAAAATATTAATGTGTCTTTGCAACATTAATATAAGTTTATATTTTTGCTACTTGTAATTCAGATGTATTCGAATAGGACTAAAAGCAAAATTGTTTTTTTTACAATATCTAACTTCAGTCTCACTCCGATCTACAAAGTAAATACAAAATGGAATAACAGCCTTGATAATGTATTTTTTGGCACGTCGAAACTGAAAAATTCACGTTCGCAAATTCGCGAAACATTCGAAAAGCAAAAAATATATAACAGTGAAGGTGACTAATATTATTAGATGCTTAGGGGCGATAAATGCTGCATGCAGTAATCCCATGTAAAAAACATTACATTTAAACTTAGTCATAGCGTTTTACTAAAAAAATGTATGAAATCTCAAGCAACGTCTCTAAAGAGCGTTTTAGTTCGTGTAATCTTTTTGGTTTGGTTGAGTTTGCACGTGAAGTTTTTGAGTTGGGTGACAGTATTCGAGGAATGCTCTCACTTCAAGGAAAGAATGCTCGGCAGCTTTTGCAGTGAGCCAAAAGAATGAAGGAATGAAGAAATGCGATCGATTGACCTAAAGCCGCGGTCCAGATGTGCCGACTAACTGGTATATGCGATATTTGTCTTAAAATGAGAACAATCTACGCCCTCAATTAGTTGTAATCTTTAATAAAATATATTGGTAGTGAGACTGTACCAATGTTTCACTTCTTTTCAGGAAAACGCGGCAACGGTTGTAGGGTTTATGCTAATTTGAGATGAGTTTTTTGGGTTTTTATTTTGTAAGTACACATGCAGCATGAATAAGAGCAAACATATTTTATTTTATTTATTTATTTATAATATACGTGTCTAGGTAAAGTTAAACTGGAGTTACGATCGTTGGACGTGTTTCCATTTCATGATTAATTACACTCTTCGGACATGCTGCCTGAGAGAGATGTAAAATTGATTTTCAGTATATGTGTTTCTTTCAAACCCAAAATAAAAATACCAGCAAGTGCACTCATACTTCACATGAAATGAAATTGAAATGAAATCTTTTTTTACAAGTTCATCAAAATATTGAGGCTTTGAAAAATGGATGTCACGGAAAAAAACGCCAACAAGCTACACATAAAGTGAAAATCTTGCCTCGTTCTCCCCAAAAGGGTTGCATGTGGCGATTGAGACCTATTTATTTTTACAGGTAAGGGCGGCCTTATGCAAACCACTTCGGTTGAAGTGAAGGTTTCTCAGCTCCCGAGGGGGGATTCGAACCCGAGCTTTCGGCATTTAATGCAAGCTCTCTACCAACTGAGCTATCAACTAGATAAAAATCGAAAATATGAAAAAGTTGGTTTCGTATGAATAAGTATTTTCCTATGTCCTCTCGATCCTAGATCGGAATCAATTTAAGGTCGTGACTGGACCCCCAAGTGTGACTGAGAGCGTGAAAGATTGCGCCATCTATGTGGCGGACATAGATTGTTTTATTTATGGCCGTGTTAGGAATGCGTTGATTACCAGAATCTTCAGGAATTGGGCCGCGAGATGACGCGTTTGTCATTTTTATGGGTGACGTCCATCGCGGCGGTCGTAAAGAGTGAAATATGGCAGAAATAGCACTTATGCAAAAGCATCTCATGCCATCAGCGGGAAGTAGGCAAGAAAATATTTTTGATGCCACATAAAAGGCCGGAAAATTTAAAATTCTATCTAAAAGCAAAGGTTTTTCGATTAAATTGACAATTAGTAACACAGAAAACTAGATAAATCCCCTCACCACACACAATAGCTTAGTCTCTTTTTGGTGAGTTAAAGCGTATAAGCCATGAAAATACCATGTATTAGAATTAAGAAATGAAATGTTTCAGAAATTGTATGTCAAATAAAAATATATTTATCCGAAAGTATTTTTAACTAAATTTTAACAGGTATAAATAAAAAACGTTTTTTTAATTGTTATCAATCAATCCTCAGCTCAGTTCAATCGATAGTTCAGTTGTTAGAAAGCTTGAGTTCAATACTAAAGGGTTTGGGTTCGCTTCCGAAGAAGGGTATCACAAATAATTAAAAACTCCACTTCAAAGTGAACTGGTTGGTGTAAGGCCGGTCCCCTTAGAAAATAAATAGCTTCTGCTCGCCACAAGCAATTCGTTTGGGATTAACGTGCCAAGAAGCTGCAATACGTGTGCAGCTTAATTACGTTTTAGTTTGAGTTACGTGCAATATAAATCACTGTATTTTTACTCTTAAAAGCAATTTAAAAAAAAAAATTATTAAAAAATTTTTTTTTTGTAAAATGTAAGAAATACATCAACTCTAAGTTTAGCATGAAAATACATAAAAAAAAACACATTTTTTCTTATTCTCCTCAAGCACATTGAGATTTATGGATATAAAATACAAATTTATGATTCTTGTGATGAAAACTTTTCTAAGAAATTACATTTTGAAATGCCACCCAGTTGCAATTTATCATGAAAATTTTATTTCATCCTTGCAATCGAATTAATAAATAACAAAACATAATCGTCTCTTTACAAATTGCATATTCCAAGTGTTCTGCTTCTGCGCCTTCTTTTGCTAAGCTGCATCCGGAGCGGATTCTCAGCAATACAATCTCGTATTATTTATTTAATTATTTTCTCGCTTTTCGTGATTTAGAAACACCTGCACAAGGTATGCTATTAGCTTCAGTAACACCGATTCACTTACTTTTAGAGTCATGGGCACGCCTCTGCCCTAGAGGTTTTCTTGTTACCGTACCGTCGTTTCTGTCACTTGAAAATACATATCTTTGAATTACGTCCTCGTGATGTCGGTCCTTCTGACACATACATGCGGGACGTTAATGAGGAGGGTTTAAGCACATTGTTACTTTGATGCATGCATGTGAAGCATGGACTGCAAGTAAATGAATCGAATCTTTCTAAATAGCATATTGTCAGCGACTTTGATGTATGGAAGTGAAGCTTGGATTGCAAGTAAAAAGAATCGAAGTTTAACGTAACTGAATCAAGACAATGCTCGAGATGTATAAAGTTTTGTAGATCTTTCAGAGTCGGAAACAGTTCGCGGCAGTAAGTAACCTGGCGCGGAACCTACGACAACATTTTGAATTCCTGCCAAGTCGGACGCTCGCGCGAGATATAGGTGAAACTTTGCAGTTCCCTGACATAATACTATGCTCTACTTGTAGTGTATTCGACTGGATTCACACCAGGACAGTGAATTCGGCGGATTTATTTGAGTAGCGCTGTTTTCATGTGATCACACCTCAAGAGCTTGTTTGATAAGGTAAAATTAAAACTGTTATTTGACATTATTATAAATGAAATATAATTTAAAATTCAACGCCCAGTTCCTTGACTTATAGGTTGGTATAAGGCTGACCATTTATATTGTAAAAAATGTTTCACTCTGCTAATGTCACCGCTGTTTTAATAGGTTAGCAAGAGTTGCAATTTTATGTTTTTTTTTATGGCAGCCATCTTGAATTTTCAGGTTGGCGCCATGCCGGTCGGCACATCAAAATCTGTGGTTGTCAATTCCCTATACGCAAAAATTGGTGTCTCTGCAATCAGTAGTTTCGGCTGGGACATACTTATAATTTTTTTAGTCTAACTTAGTTTAAAAGTCGAAAGGTTCGAAAAATTAGGTTTTTTGCATGTCCTGGTGCAGGACAACTCATTTCCGTTGAAACCTCAAATTTTTTTTCGGACGAATAAAATACTTTATAATTCCTTTGGACTGCTATAAAGTAAAAATCAAATTCGCACAATGAAATCTCTCATCCCTTATCTTCCCTTATCTTTATAAAAATGAACGGCCTCCCCATACAAAATAATTGTGCGTTAATGGCATTCAAACTGAAGAACTCCTGAACAGATGCACGTCATATTCACAACAAATATTGTTCAGGACTTGGGATGTGCTTCCTCACTTCCTCATTTACTTTCCATCATTAGTAGATTTTAAATTGTTGTTTTTTAAATAAATAAACATGATCAATCACAACACCTTTTTATGTAAAACCTATGCGAGAAACAAAACTCATTTTGACATTCGAATTTCAAATAAATTGCCCGCACTTCAACATAGGCTTCAAAGTTGCCATCGCTTCCATTGCCAAGTCCATTCTTTTTCGGTTGAATTCCGTTGAGTACCTACCTACCTATATTTTTTATTCATTTCAAAATTATACTTCAACCAGCTGTTATAACATGTATTTTTTAGAAATAATGACGATCGATTAGGTCAACTTTTTATATGAAACCATACTTATTGCGGCATTTAATTTTTTTTAAGTATTATTATAATATACAATCTAAGTTGCATAGACGCATTAACATTTATAATTCATATTCAATGCACTCCTGCACGGAGACACGAGTGAGTTTGCGCTTACAAATGCTGCATGTGTATTTACAAATAAAAATTTCAGCCTCTCATGACCATAAGCCCTGCAACTTTTGCTGACCTTTTCAGAAACAGGGGACACATTTGTTAAGTGAACCCATTTATGCGATATGGGTGGTAAGCCTCATACTAACCCTTAAGTCAAGGAATTTGAGTTTGAAAAATCCTTAAACAACGGTAATCTTAATTTATAATCTAAAGTTGCAAAAAAAGTTATTTGATGATTCAAATTGAATGCACGCCCACAAACTGGCAAATGTCATTTCACGCTAACATATAGTTGTGGCGCTTGATTTTTTTTAAATATTAGAATATATTATAATCTAAGTTGCACAGATACAATAACTTTTATAATTCATATTCAATGCATGCCCCCCTGGAGACATGAGTGGGTTCGCGCTTATAAATGCTGCATGTTAACTTAAAAATTAAAATTAAGGCCTATAATGAACATAAGCCCTGCAACTTTTGCCAACCTTTTCAAAAACAGGGGAAACATTTTTCAAGTGAACCATTTTTTGCGATATGGATATACAGGCTCACACTAACATATAAGTCAAGGAATTTGAGTTTGAAAAATCCTTCAACAACGTTAAATTTAATTTATAATCTAAAGTTGCAAAAAAAGTTATTTGATGATTCAAATTGAATGCACGCCCACAAACTGGCAAATGTCATTTCACGCTAACATATAGTTGTGGCGCTTGATTTTTTTTAAATATTAGAATATATAATCTAAGATGCACAGATACAATAACTTTTATAATTCATATTCAATGCATGCCCCCCTGGAGACACGAGTGGATTCGCGCTTATAAATGCTGTATGTGAACTTACAAATTCAAATTAAGGCCTGTAATGAACATGAGCCCTGCAACTTTTGCCACCCTTTTCAAAAACAGGGGAAACATTTTTCAAATGAACCATTTTTTGCGATATGGGTATTCAGGCTCATACTAACCCATAAGTCAAGGAATTTCTAATCTAATCTAAGCTGCAAGGATATATATCATTTAAGATTTATATTCAATGCATTCCCACAAGCAGACATGTATGATTTCGCGCTGGCGCATGCCGCATGTGGACCTACATTATAAAACCCAATCTCAAATAAACATAAGCCCTGCAACTCTTGCCATCCTTCCCTGAAACAGGGGTGACATTAACAAAGTGAACCATTTTTCACAGTATGGGTGGTCAGCCGCATACCAACCTATCAGTCAAGGTTTTGAGTTTGAAAAATCCTTAAACAACGTTAATCTTAATTAATAATCTAAAGTTGCCAAAAAACTTATTTGATGATTAAAATTAAATGCACACCCATAAGCTGGCAAATGTCATTTCACGCGAACATATAATTGTGGCACTTGATGTTTTTAATATTAGAATATAAATCTAAGTTGAATAGATACATTTTATAATTCATATTCAATGCATGCTTCCATGGAGACACGAGTGAGTTCCCGCTTAAAAATGCTGCATGTGAACTTACAAATTAAAATTAAGGCCTCTCATGCACATAAGCTCTGCAACTTTTGCCGACCTTTTCAGAAACAGGGGGAACATTAGTTAAGTGAACCCATTTATGCGATATGGGTGGTGAGCCTCATACTAACCCTTAAGTCAAGGAATTTGAGTTTGAAAAATCCTTAAACAACGGTTATCTTAATTTATAATCTAAAGTTGCACAAAAGAGATTTGATGATTCAAATACAATGCACACCCACAAGCTGGCAAATGTTTTTTCACGCTAACATATAATTGTGGCACTTGATGTTTTTAATATTAGAATATTAATCTAAGTTGCATAGATACATTTTATAATTCATATTCAATGCAAATCAATTCAAATATAATTCACACGCTCAGGCTGGCAAATGTTTGTTCACGCTAACATATAATTGTGGCACTTGATGTTTTTAATTTTAGAATATAAATCTAAGTTGCATACATACATTTTATAATTTATATTGAATGCATGCCCCCAAGCAGACATGAGTGAGTTTGCGCTTACAAACGCTGCATGTGTAATTACAAATACAAATTTCAGCCTCTCTTGACCATAAGCCCTACAACTTTTGCCGGCCTTTTCAGAAACAGAGAAACATTCGTTCAGTGAACATTTTTTTAAGGTACCTATGGGAGGTCAGACTCATACCTCATGCTTCATACAAGATACTCAGAACATGAAAGAACTAAATAACCCTTTTACCGCAATTTTTTTTCAAATTACTTCTTAAAGCATTTAATTACTATGAAGGAGGTGTGAGGAAAAATTATTGCGAAGCCAGACTTACACTGCCCGAAGGGCCTAGCAGACAGCCGTGCGCAGCATGGTCAGTCTGCTAGTCTATAATCTATAATCTAAGTTGCAAGGATATATTCATTCAAAGCTCTCAGATGTATGCCCACAAACAAACACGTGTAGTTCGCGCTTACAAATGCTGATTGTGTATTTACAAATAAAATCCAAACCTCAAATGAACATAAGCCCTGCAACTCTTGCCGACATTCCCTGAAACAGGGGTGCCATTGGCAAAGTGAACCATTTTTTACAGTATGGGTGGTCAGCCTTATACCAACTATATAATAAACCAAAAACATCCATGATTCTATTCATCCTAAGCAAGAAAGCCGAAATCTATGATTGTACATTATTTTTCTGAATTTAATCATTACAATATTAATCATTACATTACAATATTATTGTATTAAGATTGTATTTTGAATCTACAATATATAGTTTATACTTAGGTAAGTTAGGCTTTTTTAAACTTACAAATTACTGTCTCTGTCTGTTGTGTACAGCTGAGGAGGAAAGTAAAAGTTGGTACAGAAGTTTAAACTAGATCTGTAGAGCAGACTTGTGTTGTGCTTGCTCCAGAAACGGCCAATATCATCCGAGAATTGTTCTGGAAGAGGTCAACACACACGTGAGGCTAAGAATGTGGAAATGTGATGTCAATTGGCCGGTCCAAGACCAATATACAATAGTGTATGCAGGGATAATACAATAAAGTGCACCGTACTGCATTGAGGTTAACCGCCAACTGCATGTATTTTTTCCCCTCATTTTTTCTTCTTTATATTCGCAGAATTGATTAAATTATTATCAGTTTCTGTACAGGAAAAAATGGTTCGGTGAATTGCATTCATATTTAAAAGAATATTCTTTACAAAAAAAAATATTTTCAGAAGTACAAGTTTATCTATTTGTGTACCTATGCCATTTTATTTAGTTTTTTCAGTCAGTTCATCCTCCGCACCTGTCAGTTTATTACAGAATAGAACAGTCCTTGTTTTTCTTCCAGACTTGTCAATTTATTTTCCAAATTTATCGGATTGCCTTCTTGACTTTTGAGTATATTTAAAAGATTTCCCAGTTTATCTTCTTAATATTTTAATTACACTTCCAGATTTCCATTTTTATCTTCAGTCTGTCTGTTAATCATCCAGATTTTTCAGATAAAATTCATAACTTTTCAGTTTCTTCTTCCAGATCTTTGAGTTTTATCTGCACCACATCTGTCATCAGGTTATCTTTTAGATGCATCAATGAATTTATTTTGCATGCGTGACAGTTTATCCCGACACGCATGCATGTTCTGCCCCCGTGCGTACATGCGATGCGGACACATGTTTTACGGCGTCCGCAGCATTCCGCCTTTAGTGGAATTCCAACTTTTGTTGGCGGCAATTTGCGGACACGAGGCAACACCAAATGTCGCCCTAATGGTGACATAAATAACATGCACTGTTTGAGATTTCCTCTGCTGAGAGAGTTCCTGAAATCGGGGACAAGTAAGCAGGTTACAACTTACAGGTGACAGGTTAGGAGTAAACAAGGGTAAAGTAAACAGGTATTCAATATACAGGTATGAAGAAGACACTTTAAATATATGTTTTTATGAATAAATACTATCAGATAAACCAGTGATTCCCACAGTGGTCGATATCGACACCTGGGGGTCTACGGGAGACTGATGGGAGTCTACATTGACGTGACATAAAAATGGGGCCCTACAAGCGATTACAGAATTAATATCAATAACGAAATTGAGGAAAAACGTTATGGATAGGAATCCATTGAAAGATGTAAAACGTATTGTATCAATATATATATGTATAAGCCATTCAGGTATATATTGTTACGAGTATATGATAGTGCATTCGTGATTCTAATCACGCTGGTGGAACAACGCTCTGGAATCCTGCACTATGCTCGAGAAATCGAGAACAGTCGAGAAACGTCCGTATGAATGTATATAAATGTAAGTCGCAATTGTGTGCAGGCTAGAGTCGATAAAGTATTGAGTCGTGAAGTCGAAAGCAAGAGATAGAATTCAGTACATTGTAAACCGAAATTGTGTAAAAATAAATCTTGAAAAATAAATAGCAGTTTAATAAAAAGAACCCAACTAAAATCATAACAATATCAATGATCTAAGCTGCATATTTTTAGTATGAAACCTCTGATGTCCATCAAAGTGGCTTATTTTGGTCGTATGATGAAAAATTAAAAACATTCACTCCTACATCTCATCATACAGGGATGAATAGAAGGACAACGGGCTCCAGGTAAAAGGAGAGCCTTCAGGGTGAAAAACTTTAGACAGCCGCGGTTTAGCAGAATCATAAGATTCATATTACGTACAGCAGTATCAAAGGTCCAAATATGCTATAAAAAATCGCCAAAGTTCAAAAGGATACACGAAGAAGAAGAAGTGAAAGTACAACGCATTTTTACAAAAAAAAAATAGGTTATATTTTTCAAATTCTTTTGGGGATTCCAACCTACACTACCTTTACAAAAAAAATAGGCGGATATAACATAAAACGTCAAAGAAAGAGCACACATATCCCTTCAAGTAGGTAGATAGGTTTTACTTTCCCCCATAAAGGGTTAAACCCAGCAATCATTTTTTACACAAAAACGTAATGTTGGCGGCCTGAAAAGGCAAGAAATATTATCATGTTAAAATTGGATCCATTATGTGGGACGCCATTTTGAAAGGTTCCCGCCTTTTTGACTGCCTGTATTGAAAATAAAAACGTTTTGTAATGTATTTTGACAGAGGTGAAAATCCCAATAAACTTTCACTTATGTACTTACCTATAAATAGAGCCTACATTGTCAACGTTTTTAAGCACCAAAATATCCTATCAAAAACCAAATAAAATACAATCTGCAAAACTGACAGGGAAAAATTGTAACATGAGTGCTACAATAACTAATTACGTGTAGTGGCATACAATTTTTTTTTCGACTATAAAAGAAATAAAAGAAAATTATAAAGCACCGTTTATAAAAGTTAAAAATGTCACCCATCCATATTGTGGAGGTTCTTGTGCTTTTTTAAATGTCAAGATAGTTGTTTGGCATCTTGCAAAAAATACAATGAAATTCATTCATACTCCTAATCATTCACTGATTTTTTATAGCCTCTGGCATAACTATTTAAACATTATTCATTGTAACGCAGTTGACTCGTTTTACAATATTCATTACAGAACGACTTGTAGAAATAAATATTTGTGTGATACATACGTATAGAGTATAATGAGTTAATTACCATATGAGGGTTTTTTTTCAATTAATCTGTAAAAAAAAGTCCTAAAATATTTTTTTGTTTTTGTTTTCACCATAACTCCTTTACGTACATGACACCTTTCATCGACCAAAAAAATCATAAAAAATTCACAGAAGGTCCGAATTTTCTAAAAAAAAAAGCTTATTAAACCTACCCTGTGAAATATTAACACACGAGCTGTCCTCTATAAAACCATGTAAAAATCTTTACGTTTACACTTGACCATTGCGTTTAAGCAAAAATGTATGAACACTAAAATGAGCATTTCTTCTGCTGTTTTAATTTACTTACATTTTCTGTAAAAGTATATAGTTGAGTTGGAATGTAAATTTTCATACTTGGGTACAGGTAGCAATTATTTTTTCATTTCAACCTTGAACTTTGCCGCGCGTTGA
Source organism: Agapetus fuscipes (assembly GCA_951799405.1). NCBI lineage: Eukaryota > Metazoa > Arthropoda > Insecta > Trichoptera > Glossosomatidae > Agapetus > Agapetus fuscipes. The sequence goes on from OX637342.1 coordinate 8,446,739, forward strand.
AAATTCTCATTTTTAATTTTTCCATTGAAGCAGAAAACGAGTTGGGGAATAAATAATATATGGCTTGTAAGCTAACTAGATTTTGGTCTCAAATTGTTTTTGGAGTAAAAAAAATTAAGGTTATAAGTCCGGTCGATAGCTCGGTTGCTAGAACGTTGGGGTTCGATCCTCAACAAGGGTGTCAGAAATGATTCTATTTGCATACATTAACACTTTGATTCTATAAACCTCTCAGTTTTTAAAATAGATTTGTGACGAGGAATGTCTACATATTTTGCCTGGCTAGAAACATGTATAAACATTATCAATTAATTATTCCGTATTTAATATCTTAATAAATTGGGTATAAATATTTACCCAATGACTTCTGTTGAACCAGGGTCAAATTCCTTATTTTTTTAAGGAAATACTCATGACAAACTTCTGAACTACAGGATTTTCACATTCTTTTAGTATTTCTCTCGTAAAAAATAAGAAAAAAGGTGCATTTAACTAACAAACCCATGTAACCTTAATTTTGATTCAGTTTTACCATATCTATAGTTTGATAGTTCAATAGATATCGATAACGCAACTACGCAACTAAGCTACACATATAGTGTAACTTCTTGCCGCGTTATCTCCGAAGGGGTCGCATGTGGCGAGTTGAACCTATTTATTTTTACAGGTAAGGGGGCCGGCCTTACGCCAACCACTTCAGTTGAAGTGGGGGTTTCCCAGCTCCCGAGAGTGCTGGTACTCATTTCTTGTGAAGGCTGAGTAAACCTTGCCGGTATTTTATTTTGGGGTTTGAAATAAACACCGAAACGGGAAATCATTTCTGACACCCTCGGTGGGATTCGAACCCGAGCTTTCGGCATGGAATGCAAGCACTCTACCACCTGAGCTATCGACCGGACTAAATCGATATCGATAATTTCAGTTTTTTGTAAAATAATGTTCAACAAGCAAATAAATGTTATCTGGTTTTATTTTTATTCGAACCTACAACTTTACAATGCAAATCTAATGTTGAACATTAGCCCATCACAATAGAGATATTAGTGTGAATAAAAAATGAACCTATTCCCTCTGATTGCCTTCTGCATACCTACACAATGTCACCGGTCTAATGATAACGACTGTATTATACTTCAGCATACAAGGCTATAGTCATTGAGCAATAACATAGAGGAGCAGAAACTAACTTACTGCATTGATTCATACGTTAGCCCACATTTGTCTCAGTCCTTTCAAACGTTGCAGTGGTACAGCATACAAAATAAGTCCATGTTGTCCAAATCCATTTTGTGTTTCGACACTCAATGATAGCTCATGCCATAATGTCTTACGGGGCTATTCTTAGACATTTAAGTTGTCGGTTGAGCCCACGCTTTGACAAACTAATAATGCCTGTGCTGGAAGTTTCATCACCACAGTCATTCTTACCTACCGAATTTTGGTAATATTTGCATGAAGACTAATCGGCTTGTAATTCACTTGTGGTCATCTTGGATTGACAGGTTTTTATACAAATGCATCATTAGTTTGTCAAAGCGTGGGCTCAACGGGTGACTAAAATGTCTAAGAAGAGTACCGTTAAGGCCTGTTGCACTAAGCTCCAATCAGGTAAAAATCGAAATTAAGTGTGATTTCTCCCATCAAATATTTTTTTTACTGTAAATCTGCTAATGTACTCGTACATCATTTTTCCTGTCCAAATTCCATTATTTTTTTACCCACTTCCGAGAAATATTTAACCAAGGTCCTTATTAGAACTAAGCAATCAAATTTGATGTGTCAATCAAATATTGATTGGAGGTTGGTGCAACAAGCCCTTAAAATCATGCATTTTTCCTTTAAAATTCGTCAATTTTAGCAATCACAATATTTATAACGCGTGTTATATTCTGTCAACTCTAGTTATGCTCAGCAGCCATTATTATTCGCTATAGTACCAACTTTCTGGGAACATTTTTACATTCGCTCGAGGTCTTTTGTACACACGGAAATTCAACTGTGAAGTTCTTTGTTCTCTTTCTTACTAATGACCATTTTCGTAAGCAAGATGAAACAGATATTATAATGTCTGCTTTCCTTGAAATAATTTCTGGTCCACAGATATCAAATTGAAATGGCTAGAGTAGTTGCTGAATTATGAATGAACATTTTATGCCGACATTAATAATTTCTACGAATTTCTGGCTTCCATTAGCGGCTCTAGTGAACGCTCTGTGGATATGAGAGACTAATTTACCTACTCTGAAAAAATGTAACAGTTTTTTTTAATTTTCATGGTTTGGAAATATAAAAAAATTAAAAAAACTATAAATGTAAAAAAAAAAAAATGAATGTATGAAAAAATGATGATGGTATGAGGCTGACCACCCATCCTGAAAAAATGGTTCACTTTTAAATGTCACCCCTGTTTCAGGGGAGGTCGTCAATGTTGTAGGGAGATTGGAATTTTATGTTGCAAGTGTGTACTTGCAAATGTGTATGCAGCATGTGTAGGTACGTGTCTGCTTATGGGAAGGCATTTAATAGGAATCAAATGAAATATATCTTTGCAACTTAGAGTATAGATGAGGAAAAATGATGAACGTAACTGATGAAAGATTATTGTAAAAGCTTAGATGGATGTAATCGTAGAAGACCGAAAAAAGATTTGAAAAAGCGCAACTGTATTCACAAAATAAAGGCCGAAATCTCAAATTGATAAAAACCCTGCTTTTCATGCTGATCTTACTTGAAACCGGGATGAAATTGACTAAGTAAACTATTTTTTAGCATGGGTGATCGGCCTCATTTAGACCTCTCAATCAATGAACAAAAATATTACATCACGTTAAAAAAACTGTAATAATTATGTCTACAATAAGTATTCAAATTAAAAGTAAGGCCTGGGCCTTACAGATCAACCGCTATTTTTTCTGGTCTTGCATACTACTTTCATTTTATGCATAGTTACCTTTTTCACACAAGCTCTTCTTTTATCGTGTACCTTTCATCTATTTTAATCTTATTCAAAGAGTGCCTTTATTTTTAGTTTCGAAATAGTTTTTCACGGAAATAGAAAATCCGATAATCTAAATGAAATAGGAAAACAGCGAGCACCTTCCCTGTAGAGCGGACTATCCGTGTTGATCTCCAGCATCTGTTTATTCGCTCTTTCCGTTGATTTCGCTGCGAATTTGAAAAATGTTTTCACACCGCGCCCGCGCCAATATTGGCAATCATAATGTGGAGGGAAAATATTTTCTCAATAAATTGGCTTTCCACCGGTCGCTGGTGTCTCTACTTTAACACATACTCCGACTCGGGTGGACAACCGGTGGTCCGCGATACGAAACGTGTCAAGAAAATGTAAATATATAATGTTTTTTTTGAGGAAAAATGCAGAGTTACGGTGTCATTTCTATGTATTCAATGATCAACACCGAACCGATCTATTAGTGAAATTACTAAATTTCATCGTTAAAATTAATCAAATAGAAACGCAACTAAGCTGCATATATAGCTCAACAAGAAGGAGACGCATATGACTAGTAGAACTCTTCTTGGTCTTGGTTTGCCAACCTGTTGAATGGCGGTGTCCCTGCTATCTATCGTTCGCCGATGTTAGAAATCTAAATTTTTCCGGCGGGTAAATGTCACACATATATGTTATAACGGGTCCTTTGCAATCAATAACAAATTATGTAGTTGGTCTTCGTCTTTACCAGGCCTGGATTAAGCGCTTTCAAACTATGCAACCGCACCAGGGGTTGCACAAAGACTTAATATAAAAAAATAATATTCGTCAACAATTTCTCTCGGCTACGCAAGCTCAAATAAGTCTAATAAAGTGACAAAATTTTTTTTAACATTTTTTGAAATTTGAAATTTATTTGGGGTAAGTTTTATGTTTAAGATAAGGCTTGATCAGATCTGTCATGAAAATCCGGACGTGTTACGTCACAGTTGTTTTTTTTTTTGACGTTTTGAATTGTACCTCATTTAGAGTTTTCATCGAAATGAATTTTAAATATTTTTTAGATAATTTTTTATGTTCTCAAAGGTAGTGCATCACTCTAATCGTTTCTCTTTTTACTCACCCCTACCTTCTCACTTGGTTTACCCAGCGTTCACATCTGCCCTCACCGTTCTACGTCTACAGAACGCAGCCCCATACTATTGTAGAGAGGCTTTATTGGATTCACCAAACAAAAATATATAAAAGAATTATCCATTTTCTGTTTAACTCAGCCAACCAAACCACACACTTATCTGCTCTCAAACAGTGAATCTATTCTTAGTGACTTTTCTTTCATATTTACTCAAGTGGATTCAGCTATGATTTTGTTTGTATCCCACAAAACAGTGACTTCTATAATATAACACTAAATGGATTAACTTGTAGGTTGGCATGAGGGTGACCACCAGTGCTGTAAAAAAATGGTTCACTTTGCCAATTACCCCCTGGCTTATGTTCATTTGAGATTGGGTTTTATATTGTAAGTTCACATGCGGTATGTTTGAGCGCGAAGTTATACGTGTCTGCTTGTGGGAATGCATGTGATATAATTATAATTAAATGTACAATATCTTTGCATCTAAGATTATAGATTATAGATGGATCAATTCTTTGTCAATAAAATGACATAAGTAATTTACTTAACAATAATTTTCATTGACTTATAAGTTGGTATGCGGCTGACCACCCATGCTGTAAAAATGGTTCACTTTGCCACTGTCACCTCTGTTTCAGGGAAGGACGGCAAGAGTTGCAGGATGTATGTCCATTTGAGATTTGGTTTTTATGTTGTGGGTTAACATACGGCATGTGCAAGCGCGAACTTGTACGTGTCTACTTGTGAGAATGCATATAATGTGAATCTCCAATGTAACATATCTTTGCAACTTAGATTAGATTAGATTCATAAATGGACTTTCATATGTGCAAAACACCAAACCCTAAAAAGCACACTTAATTTCGTCGTTTACCAAATAATTCAAAGGTATTGTCAAACATGAAAAAATATATACATTTATCAATGACAACCTTTTCTTCGATATCTTTGTCATTAAAATTCTTTGAACTTCACTAGACAGTTTACTTTGTAAAAAAGATCAAAAGAATTTTTTTTGTTGTATTTTTTACGTATGACAATATTGGCATAACGTAGGTATTCCCAAAGTACCAAAAAAAATTCTCGTTTAGCAGATGAACATTTACTCAAAGCGTTGGCTGAGCAAATGTTGTCATTTCAATTTGGCGCCATTAAAATTTTATCGAACAAAAATTGTGCGAAATGAACGAGCAAAAATTGAAAGATATTTCATAAAAGCAATAATATTTTGAGTACTTCAATGATCGAGTATTTTTATCTATAAAAACACAGTAAAAATGATAAATTTAAGAAGTATTATTTTATCCTTAAATGACTCCCACATCGTAAAAAAAAAACACCTAGCTTTTTCGTCGTCTAAAGCAGTGGTTCCCAAACTATGGTACGCGTACCACCAGTGCAGTGGTACGCGACGCTTCTTAAGGTGGTACGCAAGCAGCCATGGTCATAGGAAATACATAGTAAATAATAAGATAAAACGTTGTTCAATTTCGCGCTTAAAGTTAAGTACAACTGAGCCAAATATTTCCTCCTTTGTTTCGAACATGCAGCACCATTTTTCAGACTAAGACAGGCCTGTCAGGCCACGATTACAAAAATACTAATGTTGGACACCCCTGCACTAAGAGTATTGTATTTTTCTTCTATAATAAATAAATAAGCATAAGGGTAACGCCGTTTAAATTTGTACCATAACTGTCGACCGGCAAGATTCAAGAAAACGAAAACATCGTTAGTTAAATTAAGGTCTATTCAAAATGACGGACAGGTTCGAAAAATTAGGTTTTTTTACATTTCGATATCTCATTTCTTTTTTCGACGACGAATACAAGATTTTATAGCAATTCGTAAACACTGTTCAGTAAAAAATATAAGAGCACCATTTTGAATGTCTATAAATATGAATGTTGTTTGTCTATGAATGTTTAGTAAAAATATGAATACGCACATTTAATAACTACCTAAAATCGTTCGTTTATTGTATTTCAATAAGTTTCCTTGACTTATAGGTTAGTATGAAGCTGACCACTCATACTGTAAAAAATGGTTCACTTTACCAATGTTACCATTGTGTCAGGTAAGGTCGGCAAGAGTTGCAGGGTTTATGTTCATTTGAGATTGGGTTTTATATTGTAGGTTCACATGCAGCATGTTTAAGTACGAACTTAAAGTCTTAAATGCAATATATTTTTGTAACTTAGATTATAGATTATCATAGGTTTAGATAGATAGGCAATGTTTTTTTTTGCGTACATTTTTCACAGTATCCAGCACCGATATAAAAATTAGGGACCTCTGTGGTCCAAATTTCATTTAATCATTTAGCCCACAGATCACGGAATAAACCTTTTTGCTATTTTGAATAACAAACATCAAACGGTGCATTTAAAATATTAATAGCATGTAGTAAGGTTGATTAGATAGTTTTATGTTTCAATTAGGTACGTAAATGTTATTTGTTAGTCAACCATAAATTAACGGTAAGTAGGTGTATTTTTTTAAACCTACGTGAATACACCTTAATACTGGTAACATACGGTAAAGATTGTAAATAAAAAACCGCCCGACATTACCTTAAACTTGTGCCATTTGAAAAATAATACTGTCAGCAATGATAAAAACATACAATCATTAGAAGAATTAATGGATGATGATGATGATGATGATGGATGATTTCTTTCCTGTGGCGCCATTTAATGGTCCAGGACCATCTCAAGGGCGCCATGGCTTCTCGAGAAAAGTAGTGTCTTCAGTTCCTTTCTGAAGGTGGTGGTAGGCTGGTTCGCGCGAACACCGATGGGTAAATTGTTCCAGGCCACCGGCCCGGCCACCGCAAAGCTTCTGTCTGCAAAATTTGATGTGTTTGCTCTATTGGGCACTATAACCTTGTTGACAGCAGTAAGGGCAGAGCGTAGTGGTCTTTTTGAAGTCCCATCGACAGAGCATAGCTCAGCGAGACATGGGGGTGCAGTGCCGTTCAGGGCCCTATGTACAGTGAGACACAACTTAAATTCCACCCTCTCTCGGACCCTCAGCCAGTGCAGTTCTCTCAGCAGTGGCGAAATATGACAGCTCTTTCCCTGTCGAAAAATTGCCCTGGCAGCAGCATTGAAAGCCATTTGCAGCCGATCAAACAACTTCTGCGGTAGTCCAGCATATATGATATTGCAGTAGTCTAATCGGGAGACGACGAAAGCAGCTACGAGGCTTTTGACAGCATCCACAGGCAAACATCTTGAGATGAGGCTCAATTGGCGGATATAGAAGAAAGCTGTGCTCACTGTCCTGGACACTTGTGCCTCCATCGATAGTGCTCCGTCTAGTAAGACACCAAGGACGGATATGGTGGAGGATGGTATTATGCTTGCACCAGAGAAAAAGATTGGCTGAGTACCCAAGAGGTGCTGCCGACCCGGAGAGGCGACCCACATGAACTCAGTCTTGGTTGGATTCAGTTTGAGACGTCTATAGGCCATAACGTTTGTGAGTCTTTCCAAGCAATGTGTGGTCCTGGCCAAAAGATCGTCTTTTTTGTCGGGACTGCAAAAACCAACGAGGACACGATCATCAGCATATGCATAGCTTCGCATGCCACACTCCTCCAAAATATTATCAATACAGCCAATGTACAAGATAAAGAGGATTGGACCAAGGACTGATCCTTGGGGTACTCCTTGAGAAACAAGATCTTCTTTGGTTGAGTCAGACTTAAGCCTAATGGACCACCTTCTATTATACAGGTACGAGCGCAGCCATTCGATGACAGTACCACAGATGCCATACTCAGACTCCAGACAATGAAGAAGCATTTCATGATCGACAGTGTCAAAGGCGGCACTCATGTCGAGAACCGTTACTAAACCAATGTCACCTGATGCCACTCCCACAATTAAGTCGGATGTCAGCCTTGTGAGGGCGGACTCAGTTGAATGATGCTTCCTATAAGCGAACTGATATTTCTGCAATAAGTTGTTATTCTCGAGGTGAGTCATCAGCTGGGATGCAATGGTACGCTCAAGCACTTTAGATAAAAAGGGGAGGCCTGAAATTGGCCTATAGTTTGTTGGGTCGTCAGCGTCGAGTGTATTTTTCTTAATTAGAGGAGTGACATGCGAAATCTTCCAGGATGCCGGTACGACTCCATGCATCAGAGATATATTCATAATTTTAACAGTCAGGGGTAAAAGGAGATCAAGGTTCTCTTTGAGCAGTCGTGTGGGTATGGGATCCAGCTGACAATGCTTGGTGGGAGAATTGCTGATGGTCTTCTTAAGCTCAATCTCAGTCACAGGAGCAAAGGTGTTAAATTTGATCGAGCATGGTGTTGCAACTATGGCCGCAGTGCTATATGGAAGGGATGCAGATATTCCATCAAGTTTCGTCTTGAATGCAGTCTTGAATTGTTCAGCATTCAGGCTAGTGGGCATCGACGCATTAGGTGTCTCCATGACATTCCGTAAATCTTGCCATAATCTCCTTGGATTATCTTTGTGAGTGTGAATTTGTTCTCTCCAGTAAGCAGATTTAACTTTTTCAATGAGTTGTACATACAACTTCTGGGCAGAAATCCAAGCATTCTTAGAAACAGAGGTCTTCAGTCACCTGTAAACCCTTTCGAGTTTGCGGACCTTGGCTTTTTCAGCTCTGCAGTTGGAGTCAAACCACAGATGTCGAGAGCCACGCACTCGCAATGTTTTCGAAGTGAATGGAGCAAGCTCATCTAGGATGTCGTTGAGTGTAGAATTGTACTGTCCTACAAGATGGTCTATGTTTTGGTCAGTATAGATGGCGTCAGAGCACAAGACAGAGTTCTCAAGACGAAAACGAAATTTTTTGGGGCAGAAATCCTTCCAATTTCTAGTAATAATAGTAGTGTAGAGAGGCGATGGAATTGAGAGACAAAACCTAGCAACGATCAGCCGATGGTCAGAAAGTCCCACATCGATAACAGCTGTAGATGATGAGGTGCAGTCGCTGCGTGTGATGAGCAAGTCAAGGGTTCCTCCGGCATCGTGAGTGGGAGATACGACCCACTGCGAGAGGCTGTGGTCAACCAGCAGTCTGTTAAGCTTCTTTGCATGCGGATCAGCTTGCCTTTCTATATGAATATTGAAATCACCAGTCAGTATAATAGGTATCTTTAGGTGAGATGTAAGACTCAACATGGTGGTTATCTCATTAAAGAAATCAGCAGTGACTGGATTCGAGCCAGGCCTGTAAACGGTCAGGACTACGAATGATGAGCCCTGAAGGGTAAGTCTACATCCCGCGTACTCGAAGGTTGTATATGATCCAAGGGGGGCGATGTTGGATATGCGCAATTCTGGTTTACAGACTACGGGATCTAAGTAAAAAATATACAACTGACAACATATTCGAATACATACCTTAATAATGCCAAGTTAACTTCCACTCAAAACACACACGACAAATTCCCGAGTCTGATGTAAACGTTCTCAAAAGAAAATGAAGGTATCGAATGAGTTTTTTTGTGTTGTCCACACTACATCAAAGAGTTACCATACGTGAATAAATACTTAAAATTGCAAGATTTTTGTCAGTTCCAATGGAATTGGTAACATACTAAAAGAAAAATTTCGGAGCCAAAAATGGAGACAACCCTTAGCAATCAATATTTCGTGTTTAAATAAGTAAATATTATTGTGGCTAGTACAGAAAATGAAAGATACATTGCTAAGGTATATGCAAAAATACTCAACTTTAAAAACGTTTGACTATTTTGATCGTATCATGCCATCAAAGGGTCAAAAACGGGTTGCGGACATGTAAAATTTGTATGGGAATGGAAAAAAGGCGTTTTTGTTTTATTTTTTAATTACATCGCCACTTAATGCTTTTTGCAGTTTTTTTTTGTATTTCGATACGCTTTTTATTTACTTTACTCTGATAATTTTAGAATTCAGTAGAGATTACCAGTTTTTATGAAAAAGCTGAAAATCATTAGGGGACACACGCACAAGACAAAAGGTACAAATTTCGACGGCGATACCCATAATGTTTTCATTAACAGTTGCAGTTTTTATTACTTTACCATTTGAATGATTTTTTTTAACTGTTGCAATTCAGTGGTACGCCACTGATTTATAATTTCATTAGTGGTACGCGAAATTAAAAGTTTGGGAACCACTGGTCTAAAGCATTTGTTTATTTCTGAACATAAATTTTCCTTCATTCCGTTATGATCTGAGTCATCTTGTACCACTTTTCCCTTAACTGCCATTTTATGAAGTCTAGCCATCTATTTTGCGGACTATTAAGTTGAAATAATAATAAAGTTGTGTTGTATCTCAAATAATTAATACTTCCACTATTTGCCCTTTACTTCTTTCTTAGATTCGTCGAGACGTAATTATGGTGCACGCAAATTCAAAAGTGTTAAAATATCTTTGCAACCTTGATCACAAACTATTGTATTAAGATTTGGTTATTGGACTATTTGTTTATTTTATATAACGACATCAACATTAACCATATTTTAAAGTTAAATAATTTTTCTAATGTGTGCACATTTACGGAGTGCAATTTTATAATTACAATAATAATTTAAAAAGTAAAAAGCGAGTGGTTTTGAGGATGTATTGAAATATGAATGAAATTTTGTTTTTCAAGAATTTGTGTATGTAATGCGTGGCTCCCTGACGATGGGTGGATAACGGTTGAAAACGCTTGACCAACAAATACACTTAACCTTTTCGATACACTGAATCAATAATTTGTACATCATTAAAAAATCATAAGATACATTTAATTTTTGTTTGTTTCAGTTGGGGTCCTGCCTCCTTTCTCTCGCCTGGAGGTGCCATTTGCCCACGTGGCTCTAAGCGGCGACCTCCACGTGTTCCTCCACTCTCCACCAACACCCCTCCCAGCCCTGCAGATCAGCATCTCTCGTCTGCAATCAGGAACAGCGCACTTCCTAGAAGACATCCCAGTCAGACCGAACCCTGACAGCAACGAGAACCTCACCTCCTTCACCATACAATGCGGCCACTTCACTCAAGGTGGAACATACCTGCTCAGGATCAGGGGAGCTGATGAAAATCTGACTGAAGCTGAATCAGTGCAAGATTCTAAGCTGTCTGGTGTCTTGGATGTGCGATGGCCCTCTCCGAAACTGTCTCTGACTCCAGAAAACATTCAAACCTTTCCAGAGCATTCTGTAACTGGGATTGTGGAGTTTCCAGAGGTCATGTGCACTCCAGTGGAAGGTTCTGGAGTTGTTCTGCCAGAGTTTTGGATGGAGGTGAACTATTGTGGTCAGGGTGGGAGTGTTCTTTGTTCTGGACCTGGGGTTCCGGTTTATTCGGCTCCTGTGAGAGGTCTGCCAGGAAGACACGAGCTGCCCTTGAGATGTGAGCTGTTTGGATTGGCGGGAACTTATGCTTTGACCTTGAGACCTTCGATTCCAGCGCCCACTCTACCATTGTCTACTGCTTATCTGAAGGTGAGTCCATTTCTTTAAAATGCAAATTTTATTACTGATAAGCTAATTGGTTTACAATTACTGCAACATTAAGAGTGAATGACAGCTGACGTATTATGTTGGAAACAAAAATTTTTGTACAATTTTGTACACTTTTAGGGGACTATAATTTTACTCAGCGAACAAACGTTACATGTATGTTTTTGACTATGTCCTTAGCAAACCGTATCTAAATATAAGCTTCTGCCTAGCAACTCAGTCGTGTGAGGTAGCATTTCTTGTTTATGAAATTTGTGCCGAGGTCATTATGAATGAATCTAAGTTCATTGTCACAATTTTTGCAGAAAATTAGCAACCTAACCAGATTTACTTGTACTAATAGACATTTTTTCTCATATTGACAGTTGTTATTCATACTTCTGAATGAACAAAATATTGTAGTGTATTATAATTGCAAATAAGTCATTTTAGATTTAAGTTTTTTTAATAAAGAAACAAAAAACGTATTTCTTAGTTATTTTTAAATACTTTTTTCGCTCATTTGTAAAGTGTTTTATTTTCGGAATCATAAATGACACTTTAAATTTCCCGCGCCACTTGGAACCACCGAAAAAATAAATATGTATAAACGTGGCACGACATAAATTGCAAATTTATAACCCCTTTAACGAGCCGCATGTTTAAGCGCAAGCCCGACCTAAAAGCTCAAAAATGAAAAAAAAAAAAAAAAAGCTCTGGATCGGCTGGCGAAGCTTTATTATTAATACAAATTGTAGATTGAACTTCTCGCGGGCAGTAAAGCCTCCATTAGAGCGGGCTGGAGGCAGAACTACCTGCTGTAATTTATGATTCTGGAAATGGTGCCTATTTGTCCTGGAAAAGGAAAACCCCGGGATCGATGTAACGAAAATTGAGTTCAGTCCTTTTAAATATTGAAAGAGCCGATAATGGTTGGTGATTGTAATGGATCTGTTTTAATGTATTGCGGTGTTGCGTTTGAAAAATGCAGCTGAATTTCTGACGACATGGACAAAACTATGTGAAATTGATGCATTCTCAACTTAAAACTGCCAACATCAAATCGGCAACATTTTTCAAGTAAAACAATAGACTTGGGGGTGGTTTTACCCTAAGTTCACAGTTTTCTCAAAAATGATTGACATTATACAAAAATTGGCCCGTTACGAGACTAAACGATGTACAGTTCTGTAATTAAAAAAAATATATATATTTCCAAAATATAGCACACACGAAAACACGGTAAAAATGTAACAAACGAGTTTTGTTAAATATTTTTTTGTGGTGACAATTTTTAATCATATATATTTTTTTTTTTTTTTTGAAAAGATTTTTGTGAAACACTGGAAATTCATTTTAAAAAATTGATTATTTTTCAATAAAAAATAAAAGAAATTAAAAACTTTGTTTTATTCAAACAATAAAAGTGGAATAAAACAAAGTTTTTAATTTCTTTTATTTTTTTATTTTTTATTGAAAAATAATCAATATATTTTTTGTAACCTTTAGAATTAAGATAAAAAAAAATAAGAAACACGCCTGATTCTTTTGCTAAGACCATAAAGTGTAAGAAACAAAATCGGGCATTTTTTGGCGTTTGATCACTATTATAATATAATTCCTATTTTCTTCACCACAGGCATCGCTTTTGCTTCCTCTCTTTACATCCAGAGGTGAAAGCACCAACAAGTTTTGTGTCTAGATTTGGTACGTTTTGTTTTTGTCACTCCCACCCTCATTCCATAAATACGAGCCCCGTGGCGCAGGGAGGTGTCATCGTAAATTTATTAGGGATACACAAGTAAATGCTTCCAGGTCTTCAGGGATGAAAACGCAATTTTTACTCTTGTTGATGGATGTCATCGACAAAAGAACATTGTTTCAAGGTTAATAACAATACAACACTTATAATCTATAATCTTAGTTGCAAATATACATTACAATTTGGATTCATGCCCACAAGCATACATAAGTTCGCACATGGCACATGCGAATTTATAACATAAAAACCCCAATCTCAAATGAACATAAGCCCTGCAACTTTTGCAAAAAATTCACCATCTACCATCCATTAATTAAAAATTACCCTACGACATCCGTCGAACATGGGTCAAAGCTATCATCAAGGACGGGAATCGAACAAGCGTTGTTTTTTTTAAACACGCTAGTCGAAATTATCATCCTAACCCGCTTGGCTTTGTGCTTTCTTTTCTGACACACGAAGGATAGTCAAAAGGTCTTTCGTCCTATCGACGTGCACTTTCTAGCAAACTTGCTGCTATATTTTATGTCATATATTTTCGCAAAAGCGTCCGGCCAAGTCGATACAAGACAAAACACCATAGACACTGTTACCAGCGCTTACCTCCCTCATATTGTGTTACTGCCATAAGTGGGATTTATTTGAACTAAAAGTTTCGCTACAATCTTATTTTCGACCAACTGCCTGCCAACATTATGT